>JARYHS010013631.1:0-40218 GCA_031002005.1 Vandiemenella viatica
TGCCTGGGTTCTAACATGATTCTGCCATCCCTCAAAGTTGCCACCCGTGAAAATTGTCCGAATTTGCTCTTCTCCTCCCCCCCCCCCCCTCAACCTTCTTCCTATACAGCGCCCTGTATTATGTCCTGGACCTTTCCTCCTGCAGCTTCCATACAATGAATTTTCTTTCCTGTTAACCTTTGGTTTTCACTTTTTCTGCTTCTTCAAGCCAATTACTAATAGCCAATGGTCACTGTATAAGGACTCAGATGGTATAACTCTGATGTCTGTTACCATTCTCCTCATTTGTCTGTAAATATCACAAAGTCTACTATAGATCCCTTTCCTCTATCTGCACTGTACCAAGTGATCTTTTATGTTTCCTTCTTCTTACACCTTGCATCCCTGATCATCAAGTTACTCCTTTTATAGAATTCCAGTAACTTCTTTCCCTCATTGTTTCAATATCCTCATCTCTCTGGTTCCATTATTTCTCTAAATTCTTTTTTGTTACTTCTTACATGTGAATTGAGATCCCTCACATGGTATGGTTACCTTTATTATATTGATTTTGAGTTCCTCAAATGTTTTCTTTCCATTCTCTGGAAATTCTATTATCGTGAATAAACTTGGATGATCTATACAAATTTACGTCTTACTTTAACTTTGGCATTGATTATCAAATCAGTGATCCCTTTCAACTCTGCATGTAGTCCTTCATGCATCACAAATCTCAACCCATTTCTTTTTCCATCCTCATTACCACCCAAAACAATTTCAATTCTTTATTCAGTTTTTTTTTTTTTTTTTTTTTTACATCTCATCTCTGCTTCGTTCCATTTCATGAGCTCATTCACTTTTTCTGTTAATATTCTGATGTTTAGTGAAACCATCCTAAAGTCCTTTCTCTTGCCAAGATGGCTGTCCTTTAATCCATTTTTCAGAGACCTGTTACCTGATTGGAAGCACTCAATACCTACTACTGGCTTGCTGGGTCTACTGCAACTTCACAGGGCCTCATCAGCTGACCCTTTTTTACAGGTACTCTATAGGGATTTCACAACTACTATAGTAGACCTAGGATATAATTGTTTCCCACTGTACTTGTCACCTGCCAGCTATCTCCTACTTAACAATGTTGCCCATCTCCCAGCAGATGAAAGAGAGGTTGAACTCATGTGATAATTCAGAGTGTAAAACTAAGTATATCACAATAACTATGCTTTAAGAACTTTAAAACACATACCTGTATCATTGTTGACATTGCTACAGCATCCTCTGCAGCCTCACAACAATCTAACCAATTCTGAAAGAAGCGATCTTCAGAGAAGGAAGCTGCCACAATTTGTCTTGCTGTTTCATTATTTGGATTATAATCTACATACTGTGGGACATTATTCTGCAACAGTAACATAGAGAAACCATCATCATTTACAAACAGACATTTATTTTGGTAAAATGTTTATAGATTACTTAAAAATAATTTAATTCACACATTGTTATGCCACTTTTTTAATAAAAAATGATTCATTAACCTTCCTCTTTTGAGCATATTGTCATGAGGACAGAAATGTGACACATATAATTCATCCAATGCTGAAATTAAACAGTATAATTGTATTTCTGTGTTGGTAGCTCATTGAATAAGGTGCTTGCCTTTAAAATTCAAAACACTGAATTTGAATCCCAATATTGCCAGGATTTTTTAAGAACTTTGCTTTGTTCCCATCAGCTATGCCTACAGCCAGATCTGGTAGGAGAGGGGGGAGGGTAAGAGGGGTGAGGGGGGGGGGGGGGGTGGAGGTTAACCAGGCCAATTGCCACGGGCAGCAACTTCTTGTTATCAAATGTTATGCCAAGGTAATTACATTTCAAGTTTTCAACAGCCAATACTTTTCCCACTTTATAATCATAATAGGCATTTATTTTTTTATGTGTGTATCTAATAAGGTGACTCTTCTATGGATTTATCTTCATACTCTGTTTACCATCGCAGCTATATATCCTGTCCAGATCGCACTGCAGCTGTTCACAGTCCTCTACCGTTTTGATCCTTTTATATAACATTATGCCATTTCTGAGAATAAACCATCAACACAATCATTCATTAGAATAATGAACAGCAGTAGTCCCAATACATTACCCTGTAGCCCTCCCATCTATACTTCCACTTCTTTTGATACTGCATTTCCTACCCTAACTTTTTGCGTTCTACCTTTCAACCTGATACCGGGGTTAGAGCCATAATCAACAGTAAAAACTTAAAATGGTCGCCACTTGCCTTGATACAAACCTCAAGCAAGAAAAGGTGTAGGTTAACATCACAAATTATCACTGCTATGGTTTCAAAGTCAGAAATCACTATATTCTCATAAATAATTTATATTTGCTTTACAGTTGAAGGCTAATCAGAAATTTCTTCACCAAATTACTGATGCAGATTATGAACTTCAACCAAACAGACCTAACCGCACGTTAAAATTTAAAAGTCACATACTATTTAATGACAGTTGCACCACACTAGTAAAATTCAAAGATGGTTGCCTAAGGCACAAGGCTACCAGCACACCTTCCGCTTCCTAGCGCAATGCGCGTCACAGGCCTACATACATGACGCTATGAGTGAATACCAGCAACAGAGTGATGCAAACCTGCGCCGATCGTATATAAAAGTTCAGAATCCCTCCACAAGCGTAACCTTCCACTATGCAAAATAGTTCTCAAATCTTGGACAATACAATCTTTAGAGTTCTGAAAGTCTGTCAATAGGTAGAATTTCTTGCAACTAGCAATTTAAGTCCTTATGGAATTTTCTGTAAGATTAGCAGATTTGCTATAAAAAGTAACTGTGGGCTCTCTTACAAACTATGACGCAAAAGCTAATAACTTCAATAATTTAGGCAGTTGCGAGTTCAAAAAAATTTGTTGAGCTAATTAAAATAGCTTTCATTTAACACCAAATACGGCTAGTTTACTTATCAGGAGTTAAAATAATTGAAAACCATGCTTCGGTGATGTCACACCGAACTTCCATCTGCGGAAATATTATTCTTTGACCTTTAAAACCTATTTTACCTGATTTTACGGCATCTCAACTACATATAGAGCTTTCAATCTCATCTCTAGCTGCCATAGTTGCTCTGTAATTAATTTTTGAAAATATTCACTTCTTGGTTTAATGCCGCCATGAGCAAAAAACACTTAATTTTCCTGATTATTATTAAAGTACTGCCTATTACTCAAAAAGGCTTATGGGGTCAGCTTTAGAGGTTGTTATTACATATTCTAAAAGTATTTTCATTTATTGACTGTACTTGGTGGGTTCGCAACCTTTAAAAGCATGGAGACTTTAATGCATTTTAGTTGAAAACACTTTTTGACTCATCTGACTGTATAAAACGTTCTAAGATTTTAGTATGTTGTACCGGAAGAAATTACTTTTATCTCACGCTATCAGCTGACTGCAAATACTGCTTTAAACATATGGTTTCATGAAGTTTATAGTGCAAGTTTACATGATAAATTTTTTATGCTTTAAATGACTTTAAACTCTTTATTACTGTTTCATTATGACAACATTTATTTATTAATGGCTTATTATTATTATGAAGAACTTTTAAAGTGGCAAAAAGTGTTGTGTTATGGTGAAATTACTGCATTACAAGATATTGCATATAGCGTAATGGATTATGCTCTACTACTGCTGTTTGGGTATGTTTAGCACTTGCTTTCTACTATTTAGTATTGATTTAGTATCTTTATTGACTGATTAGTTAACTTTGCTACTTTAATTTACTCCGTATATGGCTCTAAGCTGCAGTATCTGGTACTCCACCTATGCCCATTCTACTATCAACAAACCGTGTTTAACAGATTTGAAGGATTGTAAGGTAGCTTACACAAGCATATAACTTCCTCGTCCAATACAATAGTTTTTACCTTATTTACCACAATTTTACAGCTTACTCTGTCAAAGGCCATTGAAAGGTCTAGTGGAACAGTATCAATTTAGCCCCACTTTTCCATTTCATCCTACTAACTGAGATTCACATGAATATCCTAATGCCATGTTGCCAACTTGAAAACCCCTTACGTTCCTCACATATATTTCTGATGTAGTTGCATATTAATCTCTTCAGTAATTTATGTACCACTGTCCTACAATTTTTTAGTCAATTTCTTACCCCTCCTTTATGTACCACTATCCTCTTTTCCAGTCTTCTGGTAAGCAGAAAGTATCTAAACTCAATTTAAACAATATTTTGAGATTAGGCTAGCTTTGAGACATCTGTAGTAATATCACCTACACCATCACCTTTATATTTTTTTCAAATTTCATAGTTACTTCATGATATCCTCAGGATGAATTTCAAATTATTTGGTCAGCTCATTTCTAATTGTGTTGTTAGGCTTTTCTCTGATTTAGACCCTCCCATTTCTGATTAATTGCCCTAATGGTCTCACTAAACTAGAAACATAAAATCTCTGCATTTTTCAAATCCTCGGCAACTTTTTCTCTGTCCTTATTTGTAATTGTCTCAACACCCTCCCTTCACCAAATTTTTCTAGCATAGCCATAGAAATTTCTACCTGCATCAGTCAAAGGTCCCCTGCAGTGACAAAACTTTTCATAAACCCATCTAGAGACATGGAAACGGCACAAAAACAAGGAGAGTGGAATTTTAATCTTCCTCTAAGTGCAAATTCAGTTAAATTTACAGGCAGTCACCACATTCAACCAGGCATGCAGATATTTTCACTGTAGAAGAAAAAATGATTTTTTTTATTCTGGAATTGCAAATGATAAAAGGAGAGTATCTTGAACAAATAGGCCGTCAAGTCAAAACTATATTTAAAAATAATAATAATAGCCAGACATGACTGGAAATTAGATTCCTTCATAGAAATGGTGAGCTAATTCATTGTCTTGCAGCAAATATTTAAAAAAAAATGAAGTTGTTATAGCAATTTATTGGGAAAAAAAACTGAGCATTGGTAGTGGTTGGCACTACTATTGCAAGTGTTAACATGGGAATGACTTTATTTAGTCAAATCACTAGTGAAACAACAAATATTCCCAGCTCAAAATTTCATTGAGGTATGTAAAGGAAGTGCTACTAGGTACCTAACTAATAAGATTTTTATTTAGATACACAAGGGAAACTACTGTGTTGTACTTAATAGCCACAAAATGTGTTTCAGAGGAAAATTACAGAAGTAAAAAAAGTCCAGTCTGAACAACTGTGGTGTCATTGTGTTTCTCTGGGCAGTCCAACTTCACCTCCATGGCTTTCCTTCACTCTGTTTTCTTCCTCCATCACTTAAGTAGAAACCTCCGCATTTCCAATAGTGTTAGCTTCAATTCTACACCAGCAGAAATTAAAAGTGCAGTACCTACTTGATGATATGATAAATGAATGAAATTAAGCCCCAAAGATCCTCATATGAATAATATTAAGTGATTAAAAATTTGAAAGTTTTAGATGCAATTCTATGAGAATTATGGGGCTATTTCCTATACACAGTTGCCAAGTTTTTTTGACGTTTAATTGGTGTACAGTGTGGTGTAACGTGACACTCTTTTTTCCACAAGTTTTTGTTGACCAAGTATATCAAGGTGAAGAGTGACATCCCTCTACACCCAAATGTCTAACTGTAAGAGGTGTCAGAGAATTCTCGTGCTTAAAATAGGTGCATCATTACATGAATTCTCTCGAAAGACTGGCATTAATATTTAATTAAATTATGATGGAGTGCACGCTCCAGTAGCAATTTCCCTACACACCCATCTTATCCCTTTCCTGCATCCACCTAAATTTGCCATTGGCAAGTTTTAGCTTTAAATTATTTGAATGTTTTTGGTAAATTATTCATCATTTCTCTTGGTAACTTATTCCAATCCCTGGCACCCTTACCCAAAAAAGAGAATATTCCTACAACCTTGTGCTTGAAATTGAGTGCCAGCTTGTAGTCATGGTCATCTTTTCCCTTCCATACATTACTTTTAATACTTGCACCATCTTTCCATGCCTCATCACCAGTATATGCCTTGTACACTCCAATGACCCTCTTCATCCTCCTCCTGTCTTCCAATAAATCCCATTCCAGCTCTTTTATCATATCTGCTACTGATTGCATTCTGAAGTAATTTCCAGAAACAAATCTAGCAGCTCTTCTTTGCACCCTCTCCAACTCCTGTATTTGATACTCAAAATGTGGGTCCTATACTACGCAACCATATTCAAGCAATGGTCTGACCAAAGTTTTGTATCCCACTCGTACATCCCCTCATCACTCTCTCCAACAAGTGCAGAATTTCGAAACCTTTTCCTACTAGTTGGCCAATGTGTCCTGCTAGTTAAGCTTGTTATCAAGTTTAATGCCAAGATATTTACATTTAAAGTCTTTAACGAGCAATTATTTCCCCACCTTATAATCGTAATCAACCTTTAGTTTTTTATTTGTGTATCTAATAAGCTGACTCTTCTTTGCATTTATCTTCATCATATGTTTACCAACCCAAATAGATTTCCTGTCCAGATCATCCTGCAGCTGTTTACAGTCCTCTACCATTTTGATCCTTTTACGTAGCATTATATCATTTGCAAATAATTTCTGATATTAAAAAATCAACATAATTATTAATTACAATAATGAATAGTAATGGTCCCAATACGCTCCCTGTGGCACTCACATTTTTACTTCCACTTGATACTGCATTTCCTACCCTAACTTTCTGTTTTCTACCTTTTAAACATTCTTCTACCCAGTAAATCACTTCCTCATCCACTCCAATAGTTTTTACCTTGTTTACTGCCATTTTAAGGTTCACTCTGTCAAAATCCTTTGAAAGATTTAGTGCTACACTATCAATTTGGCCTCCCTTTTCCATATCATCTGAAATATCTGCATATATCCCACCAACTGAGATTCGCATGAATATCCTTACCTAAAGCCATGTTGCCTACTTGAAAACCTCTTATGCTCCTCACATATATTTTTGATGTGGTTGCATATCAATTTCTCCATTAATTTACCTACCACTGATGTCAAACTGATTGGCCACTAATTTTCAGCTCTATTGTTCACCTCTCAATTTAAATAATATTTCAAGATATTATCTAAATATCAGTCACATCTGGCTATCTTTGAGATATCTGTAGTAACTTTATCTACACTAGCCCATGTTTTTTCAGATTTCTTATTTCCTTCATGATATCCTTGGGATGAATTTCAAATTGTTTGTTATGTTCATTTACAATTGTGTTGTTAACCACATTCTCTGAGTTAGATCCTCCTGTTTCTGATTCATTGTACCTACTGCTCTCATTATACTAGTTACTTAAAATCTCTGCCTTTTTCAAATCCTCAGTAACTTCTTCTCCATCCTTATCTATAAGTGCCTCAATACCCTCCCTTCCTCTCGGTTTTCTAACATAGCCATAGAAATTTCTAGATGCATCAGTCAATGGTCACCCTGCACTGACAATACTCTTCATAAACCCATCTTTAGCCACCTTATTAGCTATTATTAAGTCCTTGTTTAGTTTTTTTTTTTAATATTCCCTACTACCCTTCTGACTTTTAACTGTGTTATGTTCTCTTCTTACCAATCCCTTTAACCTCCTCACCTCCATGTTACAGTACACAGTTTCTCTACTTCTCTTTATTTTCGTTTTTGGAATGAATTTTTCATCTCCCTTTCTTACTATCTCCTTAAACTCTTTCCACCTTGATTCTATTGTACTTGTGCCTTCCTTCCATTTGCTGAAACATTCTCTGAAATATCTCCTCAAATTCGAAATTTGTGCCTTTTTATAATTGTACCTATTTCCCCCTTCAATTTTGGGCTTCTGGTTTTCTGAATCCTTCAACATCCATTAGAACTGCTTCATGATCACTTATTCTTTCATTTACTTGACACCCCACAAGGTTATCATTTCGCTTTATTAGGAACATATCCAAAATATTTTGTTCCCTAGTGTTCTGCTCTACCACTATTGTAAATCCTTCTTCCCTTATTAGGGTATTTGCAAATCTCAGTTCCCTTGTGTTATTAATGTTATTTCATACCCAGTTTACACCTGGTAAATTTAAATCCCCACCAATAATAAACATTCTATTCTCACCTCTGATATTTGAGTATGAATTTAATTTCTCCCCAAGAGCCTCATCTTCATCTGTCATTCTTCCACTGTGGTAAGCAGCCAACACCCTGATTTTTTTTTCTCTTTTACCCCAGAAATCTACCCCACATAACTAATGATCACGATCTATAAACACCATTGAACTGTGGTAGTTTTTGTTAACTAGTATGAAAACTCCTCCACCAATTGCTCCTCTGTCTCTGCAGTACACTCTGTAGCCATTGGGAAAAACCTCAATGTCTAATACTTCTTTTAACCAACTCTCTACCCCAATTATTACTTGTGGTTCGTGTATCTCTATTAAGTTTGCAAATTCGAATACTTTGTTCACTATGCTTCTACAGCTCACCAGTAACACCCTTATAGCTGGCTTTATATTTTCAGCATTAACCTCCTCCTTCCCAGTTTTACTCCAGTCAGTTATTTTTTCAGCAACTTTTTCTATTTCTTTAACGTCTGTGATTTTTACCTTCATGCATCTACAATCTGTATCACTTTGACCATCTATTTACAATGGCAATATACTAACTTGTTAGACAGTGGATTAAAAAAGGCTCTAGTGCTCCTATAGCAAACACAGGCTCATACTGAAGGACAACAACTCGTGAAGACCGCTAAATTGTGTAGGTGGGTGGTGCTGACAGACCGGTAGCTGCAGGCCACATCCAAATAGTGGTGAAAGAGGAAGTCACCCCCTTTACGATTGTAAGCCAATTGCTTGAAGCTTGGTTACACTCTCTGACCTCTATGCTAGGTATTCCATTAATCTGGTTTCATTGGCAACATCGTCTAACCTGGTGTAATGTAAAACGCAAATGGCATTGAGAATGGCGTACATTTGTGTTTAGAGATGAGTCTCGATTCTGTCTGTAGCAAAGTGATAATCAACAACATGTACACAGGTGAAGTGGAGAAATGGCTTACCCTGTTGTGATTTCAGAACATCGCACAGGTCCAGCCATGGTTTGCAGTAGGACTGACTTGGTTGTTGTTACAGGCACAATGACAGCCCACCACTATAGCGCCTTATTGTGATATCCTTCAGCTCCACCATCCAAATCGCATTGTCCAACAGGATAATGCCCATTCTCATACGATGGCCATCACAACACAAGTCTTGCACGGTCCACAGATTTGCCCCAAATAGAGCTTGCGTGGGATGCCAGGAATAGACACATAAGATCATATAATAACCCAGCACAAACTGTGCAACAACTGACTGTACAAGACATGCAGCTGTAGAGAGACATACCTCAAGAAGGCATCAGAACACTTATTGATTCAACGCCGGCAAGGATTCATGAACACATAGGTTCTGAAGGAGGGCGTGCGTCTGACAACTGTATCTAAAAGTAATAAACTTAGCCTGATCCATTTCAATTTGTTATCATTTCTTCTGGGCATAGCCCTGGATATACTTACAAAGTTCCCTAAAATTCCACCAATCCTGTCTGGTTATTGTATTTTTAATTCCCACCAGTGTATCTGTGTCCCGCTAATTTTGCTTTCCATTTTATACCGTGTACTTAGATATTTTCACAATTTTTCGAAAATTACATTAATCGCTTTTGTAATAGTCATAAATTGTCGCACTTTGTGACCGTTCTCCGATCATTAATTTTCTAAGTAACCAGTCATTTCAAACTGAACACTTTTCAAATCGTTCGCATTCGGGAGGGCGCGGATTCGAGTCCTTATCCAGCAAACTAGATATGCGTTCTCCATGGTTTCCCCAAATCACTCTAGGCGAATGTCAGGATGGTTCTTTCAAAAGGCCATGCCTGAATTCATTCCAGTTTCTTGCTTATTATGTCCTTTGCAAGTCTCGTGGCATGTGAAATATTTGCGCCGAAAACGGACTTCCTTGCACTTGGAATTACAAGCAGCCTAAGCGATTTCTAAGGTTCGTTTCCGCGATGTGAATAGAAACTAATCCTCGGTGATTCGAAGAATACGTTCTATGGCACAAAAGTAGAAATGTCCTGTCATTTGGAAACGTTTTTTTTTAGAAAATGTCTGGACAGTGCACCTAACGGGAAAAGTATAGTCTCCTCATTAATTTCAACTCTTGGTGAAAGGAGAAGTGAATTGACTAACATATACCGGAATATGTTAAATTTAGAAAATGCAGTTGTTTTCTATTCGGTATCATCAACCGTGCATCACATCGTTTTAATTCAACATGCCTAATTATCACACATAATGAAAGCATGCTATATTATTCAAGTACGATTGTAGGACGACAGAGGTGAATACTGAAACTATCCAGATACTAAATATCTGTGGGAAACATTAAGCCCTATTAGAAAATAACTCAAATCTTGTGTTGAATGTTATGAGAATGTAATTGCATCTTTTTGTACTATTAAGTTTATCCAGCTATATGCGGCAGTACAAAAGGAAGACAAGGCCTTATTCCAGATTTAGATTACACACTTATGTGATGGAAGCGATATGCTCATAGAAGAAGCCATTTTGAAATGGTATTTAAATGTCTTGTGCTTTTGCTTTCATTAAATCTTTTTTTTCCATTTTGATGATATGAAACAAACAAATTTAGCCTATTATTTAGCTCGTCTGAACTATAAAGATTATTTTATAAAGTTACAGCAGAATATTTTAAAAATATAAAGAACAAAGTCGACAGATTGGTATTAGTTACGATGGTACTAAAACGCAATAAAGATCTTTGCTAACCTATGCATTTTCATCCCCAGAATGTGATTCGAGATTTAAGAGGAGGACAAGTAGGCCTATTACCTAAGACCTAGTGCCGGTGAGTGTCTGGTGTCATTGGAAGGCCAATTCTCAACTATGGAGTTGGGAAGGGGTCAGGGAATGATCTGTTAGCTCTGATTATAAAACAGTTAGTGAGGTCACGTGGGTTGACATTGCCAGCAACGGGGTGATCCAAATGTTTTTAGTAAACTGTTTGTAAGTGATCATTAATTATGGTGGACAACTGGTTGGTAGTGAGGTCGAAGTAGGAACTTGGGAAATGGAGACAGATGAGTTGGTATGTAAAGTGGATTTTGATACGGGTGGCATGGCCTATCATCGGGTAGGTTTCACCAGTGATAGGGTTGGAACAGTTTGTGATGCTTGAATATGTGTTACCTGTATGTCAACAAGAACAGTTGCATGGGAAGAAACTATGGGGTGGTTTAGGAACTTCAGAGATTTAGTATTTATGGACAAATATATTATTCAAGTTACGTGTTCTGCTGAAAGTAATGCCAAGGGCTTGTGTCAGGTTGCTGGCGTATCGGCCCACAAAGAAGCTCGTCGTCATTATCATCGTTTTACGTAAAGATAAAAATCAAAGAATATGCTCGCTAACTAATTTCTTTCTACTACTTCTTACATAACATGGTAATAATACTGCTCTAATTATCTGAGCAAGCCACCTAAACAGAAGTAGCAAATCTCATAAACTTGTGATCAGAAATTATATTCCGTAATAACCTACGACTTTTTCATGATTAACGTTTTTATGTGTCTACTTTAGAGTTAATACAACACTCTTGGGCTACCAATCACGTCAAAACGTCTTCTTCTTAGGACGTTTATAGAATAATTGTCTCTTTTCAACCATATTGCTATAAAATGGAACAAAATACTCTGTCACAGTTTTTGTTCTTTCTGGAAAAATTCCAAGCCTTTGGTTCATAAAACTTCGTGTATTTCGTATTACTTCTTGATAACTATTAACTAACTTTTTTCATGAAATCACATGACAGCCCTTCACTATTATAGTCCCGTGAAAGCATTATATGATTATTTATAAACATTTTAGGCAATTTGGGTATTTTACCAGTCTTATATCTTATGCTGAAATGCACTTCCCCTTCTTATCTACTGTAACACCAATGTACAGGGCATAAATGCATGGTTAGCCATTCAGCAGATCAGAGGTTGTATGTAGCTATTAGCGAAGATGCAAGCATTATCTGCTCCCTGATCGATGGTCTACACCAGTGGTTCCCAACGTAGGCCGTACCGCCCTCCGGTTGGCGTTAGAGAGATCGAAGGGGGCGTTTGTGAACAAAGGCAAATTTGGGGGGCGTTGACGCCCAGCCAGCGCCCCCTAGCCAACACTGCCAAGGACGTGCCGATAAGATTGATTAATAATGAAAAACATTGAACAAATGTTTCAGCAAGTAATTCCAAACGTCCAAAACCAAGATCAGTGGGTATTAAAAGTTTGTATCAGTATTATTCAGTGAAATAAAAAATAGCAGAATATTTGTGTACCTAATTTATTTCACTATTTTTCTAGGCCTCTTTTTGTATTTGAGTTAACACAGGATGTATCCAGTATTGTATGTTAATTAAATATTTACTATATTTCGTTCGACGATATAATAATCTATTAAAGTAACGTTTGTTCAATGATTGATGCCTACTTCTTCCGCCAAAGCAAAAAACTTATCGAACTCGGTGCGAAAAGGCAGGCGCCGGCTCCAGTTTTGCCGGTGTGGGTGAAAACGCCCTTAGGCTATATGGCATTTTCTAAAATAAGTTTTATTTTTTATTTTTTTTTATTTTTTATGGAGGTAATTGTGTAGAGTTGCTTCTCTGACTATAAAGTACCCCCAGAAGCTCACAACTCGTGGTGCCTGTGTTCTCCCGCATGGGACCGCATTTGGATCTGCAATTTCTTTCACTTGGTCCAGGCCTCTGATGTGTACTTTCTTTTCGATGTCAGTTGGTCAACTGTTTTTCTCTGACCCTCATGGTAATTTAGGGTTATGGAAAGAGTGTCAACTAAAGGTGCAAAGTATGTCGACTTAGAAGCTTGTCGAATTGAATGTGTGGAGTAAGGAACAAAGATGTTAATATATTTTTTTTTTCTAAGTATTTTCCTGCACTTACATTTTGTTTGTACTTACATTTTACCAGCAATCGTTATATATAAAGGAAAACAAAAGTAATCGGGGTGCTGGAAATGACTTTATAATGGAAAATGATTAAATAATATGGTTACCGGCTTTGAAAATGGAAAAACAACTTTTTAACGTGTCGAAAAAAAAACCGCTCATACGCTGGAGAGATAGATTATCGAGTGTCTTGGACAGACTTTGTCCGTCAGTCCTAGCCCCTGGCACGCTCAGCCCATAGTCGCCCACACACTCGCAATGACAAGGCCACTCAGTATCCCATCACGGATCAGTCCCTCCGGATGTGTGGATGGATAGATAGATAGATAGATATGTTCACTTTGATCCCATGTGAGAATAATCTCGGGGATGTGGAACAGTACATAAACTTATTAGTAATGTCAATATTACTATATAAACTTATTAGTAATGTCAATATTACTATATAATTGATAATATTATATATTGACAAGAAGTTAGTTACGACCCATTAGTGTAACCAATATTTCCTGTAATCTACAAATACAATCCCGAGTTAGTTAATACTTATTATGTGGAACAGTGTATAAACTTGTTACCAGAATCTAACAACCAGTTATTTTCTTACCAACCAGTTACCACAACTCATAAGCAGTCAATTACTTAAAAATCTGTTAGTATCATAATTTTACAGCAGTTTTTAAGTGCATGCTATCCCATGTTAGTTATTATATATGAGTGAAATTTTGTAAACAGTGTAATTACTTCATTTGTCAAAAGTTTCAACAGAAAGAAAAACCGTATATCATTTTAGTAATTGTGGAAAACTTTGTCACCTTCCCCTTCCATACACCATATATACTATTTTATCAGTCATTCTTAGTTACCAAATTCCAAGAAGAAAATTCTTTCACAGAGTAAAATGGATTCTGAAGCAGAAACTCTTTCAGTTTGGACTTAAAGTAGTTGGGTTTTTGTAGATAACATTTAATTTCTGTTGGTAAGACATTGAATAAGGAAGCTCCAGTAAATGTTAACCCATTCTGTACAATTGACAGTGATTTGTAATCCTTGTGGATATTATATTTATTCCTAGTATTATGGCTATGTATGTCAGCATTAAGATTGAAGTGTTCAGGATTTTCCACTACAAATGATAGTACAGAGTATACATACTGTGCTGGCATTGTTAGTACACCCAGGTTTTTAAATAGATTTCTGCACGACGTCTGTGGGCTTGCTCCACGAAGTATTACAGTACGCTGGTTGACTCCCTTAGGATTTCAGCAAGTCGACAGTCCTGACGGCGGTTCGAAGGGCATCGTTTAGTTATGAGCTCTGTATGCAGCTAGTTATACTTTAACGCGAAAAATGGAAGATTTCAGTCACAGGCCAATATTATTAAATCATATATATTATTTCTATAAGATATTTTTTTGTCACAAGCCTGTATCTTCCTTCATACTTAACTGAAATCAATTAATGAGGTGTCATTTTAAAGCTTATGGTCTCCACTTTGGTCACATCTTATTTTAAGAAAGGAACTTTTCGGAATTTGACCCTTAAAGGGCAAAAATGTCAATATTTCTAAAATGCTTTTTTCTGTGTTACAAGTCATTTATCTCCCTGGATATGTATCTGAAATCGTTTAATGAAGTATCATTTTAAAGATTAAGATCTCCGATTTAGTGGCGTCATATATTAATACAGAAATTTTTCGGAATTCAACCCTTAAAGGGCAAAAGTATCAATATTTTTGCAATACGTTTTTGTGTCACGAGTGATTTATCTCCCTTAATATCTAACCGATATAGATCAATTAGGTATCATATTAAAGCCTGAGGTCTCCTCCGTGGTAACATTATATTTTAAGAAAGGAATTTTTCGTACTTCGACCCTTAAAGGGCAAAAATGACGATTTTTCTAAAATGCGTTTTTTTATCTCGAGCCATTTTTCTCCCTGTATATCTACCCAAAATCGATAAATGAAGTAGGATTATGAGGAGTAATGTCTCAGCTTTGTGGCATCATATTTTAAGACAGAATGTTTTTGGAATTCAACCCTTAAAGGGAGAAAGTGTAAATTTTTCCATAACGCATTTTTGTGTCACGAGCGATTTATCTCCCTTAATATCTAACTGATACGGATAAATGAGGTATCATATTAAAGACTAAGGTCTTCGCCGTGGTAACATTATATTTTAAGACAGGAATTTTTCCCCTCAAAGGGCAAAAATATTAATTTTTCTAAAATACATTTTTTGTGTCTCGAGCCACTTATCTCCCTGGATATCTATCCAAAATCGATAAATCAAATAAGATTATGAGGAATATTGTCTCAGCTTTTGTGCCATAATATTTTAGGAAAGAAGTTTTGGGAATTCAACCCTTAAAGGGAAAAAGTATAAATGGTTCTACAACGCATTTTTGTGTCACGAGCTATTTATCTCCCTTGATATCTGACCGATATAGATAAATGAGATATCATATTAAAGACTAAGGTCTCCGCCATGGTAACATTATATTTTAAGAAAGGAATTTTTCGTAATTCGAACGTTAAAGGGCAAAAATGTCAATTTTTCTAAAATGCGTTTTT
Organism: Vandiemenella viatica; assembly: GCA_031002005.1. Classification (NCBI taxonomy): domain Eukaryota; kingdom Metazoa; phylum Arthropoda; class Insecta; order Orthoptera; family Morabidae; genus Vandiemenella; species Vandiemenella viatica. The sequence continues at coordinate 15,582 of JARYHS010013631.1, forward strand.
AGTATCTCGAGCCATTTATCTCCCTTGAGAATTAAACAAAATTGATAAACGAGGAATCATTTAATAGATTCAGGTCTTCGTAATGTATTCGGTTCTGTTACCACATTTTAAAAAGAAATTTTTAAAAATTCCAGCCTTAGAGGGCAAAAGTATTAATATTTTTATAGCGCATTTTTCTGTCATCAGCTATTTATTTCGCTTGATACCTAACCGAAATCAATAAATGAGGTATCGATTTAAATATTAAGTTATCCGCTATGGCCACATCATATTTTAAGAAAAAACTTTCTCCAAATTCAACCCTTAAGGGGCAAAAATATCATCATTTCTCAAAACTTTTTTTTTTTACTTCTCTTGATAACTAACTGAAATCGATAAATGAGGTATCATTTTAAAGACCAAGGTGGCTACTTTGGTCTCACCATTGGAAATCTACCCTTAAAGTGCAAAAGTATCAATATTATTTATACAACGTGTTTTTTTAAATTACAAGCCATTTATCTTCTTCGATACCTAATGGAAATCGATAAATGACATATCGTTTTAAAAATTAAGGTCTCCAGCAAGGTAAAATCATAAATTAAGAAAGAATTTTTCGGAATTTGGTGCTTAAAGTGGTAGCGCGTATGAGACTGTTAAGAGCCAAGTCCCTAGATTGCAGCAGCGGATATCACAGAGATGTTAATAAACTTTTTTTTATTCAATAAGTAGATTTTCGGATTTTTTTGTTACGGAAACACTGTCGTTTTGCTATACAATTCCAATGTAAACATTTTATTCGCACAGCAACAAATATTTCAGAGATGTTGATATGTTGTGTGCATTTTGTTCAGGTTGGTTTAATTCTGTTAAGGTCAGTGACAGTTTTTAATAAATACAGAGTGTTTTAAATTTCCTAACTGTTTCGTAATATATTGCGAGTATTTTAATGCGTACCTGTTAGACTAATATATATATATATTTGCTACAAAAGTACGGTTCTACTTTTCATTATATTACAATCATTCAACCCCACTATTCATCGCATTTTATTCGTGAAATTTTCGCACGGGTCGTCTAGTTATAATTTAATTGCTATGATGGAAATTTTCTTGTCTCCTGTGTATCCCTTTCTTATTATTATTGTTTTATTTATTTGAGTGTAGGTTCCTCCACCTATCTACTTTTTCCCTTTTATGAATTTAAACTTTTACTGTTTCTGGAAAAATTATTCAGTATTATCCCATTGCATTGATAAATTCCGTGTTGTAGACCTTGGTTAATACGCATGCGCGTGTATAAGATAGCTGTCAAAGTTAAAAAGTAAAATGAGCATATGCAAAATGTGTGGAGAATTTGTATCAAATGTTCAGATTTTTACCAAATATCCGAGCAGTTTGTACGAGTTAATTCAAAATAAAATTAGAACACAAAACAAGTTTAGTTTTGCAGAAAGAATGGTAATGAAAAATGAATAATTTCAGTCACTGGCCTGTTACGCTAGATTTAAGGCGCATCAAACAGAAATTGGATGAGACATTTTTACCACATTAGAAAAATTCAGTTAAACTTCGATTCTCAATGCATAGTACAATATATTCCTGTATGTTGAAACAATAATGATACAGTAAAATTTATGGGTATAATAATTTATTTATGTCAATAGTATTTACATAGTAATATTATATTACTTAATTTATATTCCTCTCTTTCTTCAGTATTTTAATTTTTGTTTTCTGTTCTCTCTTCATCCTTTTATAAGCAATCGAATCCCAAAGTACCATCAAGTTCGATCACATGTTTCTTTTCCGTCTGTTTTGATCACTTCCACTTATTACGCAAAATCTGAATTATTGTTTTTAAAAACCTCAAGTCTGCATTCGGGATATTTGACTTAAGAAATGTATTGATACGCTTCAATCTAAATTTTTATTCACTATACTGCGCCTTTTAATTTTAATAATTTTAAATCCCTGATATATTTTTATAAAATAACTTTGAACATCTTTACCATTTTAGCTGAAAATGTGTGAATCGAAGACGGTCTGTAGGACTGTGTGTTAGTGGGGAACGAGGGGTCCTGTCTGTCGCTGGCTCACACACAGACGTCCTTTGAAGACAGTCAGTTATCCCGCCAGTGTATGGGTTGCTAATATAACCATTAATTAGACTTATATTAACTCGAATTAACTATTCTCCGTCCATCTTCATGCCTGCCTGTGTATCAGTTTGAGCAAATTCTGTCGAACAGCTTGTTATGAAAGAACATATTCAAGTTTCGGATCTGAATATCTCAATTCTATCCACTTTTGATAGAGATCTGCCAACCGGAAGTGGCAGATTAATGATGTCACTTTTATCTAAGTTATTTTATGAAGATTTTTTCAACTGAGAAATCTGAAGAAAATGGTATTTACCAATGTTAAATAAATGAGTTATAATTAACAACTTTTATTTATTAATTTTTCGAAAAAACTTAATTATTTTTATTACTCTTATTTCATCACTACTATTTTGTTCATCGTTTCCGTGGATGGGTGGTAACGTAATTTAAAAATACATTTAAAATTTGTATTTATACATTTTAAATAAATAATAAATGTTTTTACAGTTTATTGTTGGTCGCAAAATATTCATGAAATAATGAACACAAATTTCAATTTATTTAATTAAATTGTAAAAGTAAATCTATTTAATGGAATAACGTGATGGTGTTCACATAAAAATTTATTTTTACTGTCACCGATGTCACATTCAAAGAAAAAATGTAGACAGTACAATGTCGAATACTTGAAATATGGTTTCATTGAGGCACACTCAAACAAGATATTACCAATGTGCCTGATTTGCCGCAGAGTTTTCTCAAATGAAGCTATAAAACCTTCACGTTTTAGAAGAACATTTAACCAAAATACACCCTGACAGAAAATATAAAAGTTTATCTTACTTTCAAATGCTCAAAGAACAATATTCAAGACATCCATCTTTAGCTGGTATGTTTTCAGCGGCATCCAAACAAGACGCAGATGGCCTTTATTATTTTTAGTATATTGTCAACATTTGAAAGCACTTAAAAAAGATTTTAAAAATGGATTTCAGGATATTCTTAACATGACCATTCCAGTTTGCTTATTAGAACCTTTCTCAAACCTACAAACAGCAGATTTATCGCTACAGGAAGAGTTGATAGAACTGTCAACAAATGAAGAATTAAAATTAAAAAATGGATATCAAGAATTTTGGCTACAGAGGCAAATTCCAAATTTATATCCGGCTTTGTGGGCTACAGCAAAAAAGTTTTTTATTGCATTCCCGTCGTCATATTTTGCCGAAAGGAGATTTAGTGTAGTAAACAATTTACTAACAAAGAAAAGAAACAGATTGTCAGTAGTGGAACGCGGCGATTTAAGACTCTTGCTGACAAATATAGCACCAAATGTAGAAAAATTAGAATCATTACATCAAGCTCAGATCTCTCACTGATAATTTTACAATAATTTTCAATATATGTTTTTAATCAAATTTTGTACAAGGCACCAATATTGTTAATATTCTTTAATAAAGTATTTTTGAAAATCTGTCCTTGTTTTTCAATATTTATTATTGTCCAATTCACCAAAGAGGGGTGCCATCAAATCACTTTTTGAAGAAGTAGGCAACAAGCCAATTAAATTGAAGTGCTGTGGATGAAACAACGTTGATTGCAACAACAAAAGATGTCAGTGCTGTTTTTTCAAACAGGGGGGCGGGAGTAATTTTTTTTTCGAAAAGGGGGCGATAGGTCAAAAAAGGTTGTGAACCTATGGTCTACACGCTCTAGTAGTGACTTACTGGTTGTCTGACAAAGTAGGGGAGGCTATAACTTGCGTCCCGCCGCTTTCAACGAAATCGGGTATCTTTCAAAACCGTGTCCCGCGAAAGGGTTAAGGTGAATTCTAAATAGTAAAAAAATCAGATTTTAAGATCATTTGACTAACAAAAATATAAATGATTAAAATTCAAATAATTTTTAACATATATGGGGTAATCAAATTAATCGTTTCTGAGAAATCGTGGAATGTATGACTTGCGAAAGTTGCTTGATGTAGGCTACCGTAAAAGTGCACACACACTACTAACTGCCTCTGCGGTTTTGTGATTATCCGGTTTGACTTCGAATAATTAGTGTTTCGGTTAGAGTCTGGTCGAATCCTTTAAAACAATTAGAGATATTTGATAGGAATTTTCAAATAATTCATATTGCTGTGAATCATCTTTGTTCGAGAACACATTTTCTGCTTGGAAGTAGGAAAGTTATAACAATATCAGACATAAGAACAGCTCCTTATACTTCTAAAAGCACAACTACCTGACCTAAACCACCTTGCTTTTGTTTTGGCGAAACATGTAAAATATATAGATCAGGGTAGGTAGACGTGATTTCCAAGTGTCGCCTGCACCCCTTCGATGACTTATCACTTTCCATCTTTCACGTATCTTCAGAGTGAAAACGGATTAACGCAAATATGTACTTTCTGATAAAAGCGTACGAAGACTGGAACACAAAACATTGATGAGAGTAGATTCGAATCTAGGCATTAGACTAACCGGTTATGCACTAAATCACGGCGTTAATTATCAGTGTTTCTACGGTACCTCAAGCGGCAGTCACAAGTCACAAATTCCGCGAATATAACTCGAAGACTGGAACACAAAACATTGATGAGAGTAGATTCGAATCTAGGCATTAGACTAACCTGTTATGCACTAAATCACGGCGTTAATTATCAGTGTTTCACTGTACCTCAAGCGGCAGTCACAAGTCACAAATTCCGCGAATATAACTCTGATAGTATTTTTAGATCATGTTAAGATTCCTCTTTTTACACGCTTTATATTAGCTTCACTTGTATGTATGAATGCAACGGAATTTTACAACTCCATTTTGACCCACTTCTAGATATCCGAATGATATCTGTTTGAAATTTCGCGCACATATTAAGAACCGGTGACAATAAAGTAATTTCATAGCACTGGTCTGCTATTCACATTAATTTGACAGTAACAGCAGGAAAATGGTTGAATGTCGTGAAATTTTGCAATTTAATTTTAAACCAATTCCAGATGTCCGAATTGTTTGAAATTTTGCTGATGTATTGGTAACTGATTACAATACAATAATTTCATAGCTATGTCTTGATATTCTCAATACTTTGACAGTAACCACATAAAAATTTTGCGCACGTTTTAAGAACCGTTGACAATACAGTAATATCTTAGCAACGTCCTGCTGTTCTCGTTACTGTGACGGTAATACAGTAATAGAAAAATGGTTGCATGTAATGGAATCTTTCATTTCAGTGTTCATCCACTTCCTGACGTCCGAATCGTTTGAAATTTTGCACACTTATTAAGAACCGATAAAAATTCAATAATTCCACTATCACCACGTTGTCAGTAACAACTTAATAGTGGATGAATGGAATAAAAAATTTCAGTTCAATTTTCACCCATTTCAGAAAGTCCGAATTGTCTGAAATTTTGTACACATATTAAGAACCGATAACAATCAAATAATTTTATATCTATGTCTTGGTAAACTCATTACTTTGACAGTAAGAACAATAAAGTGATTTAACCACCTTCACCCCCTTTCCGCATCATCCTTGGTGACTCAATTGGTTAAGGCGCGTGACTGACGAACAAACGTTCCCTGCTCGAATCCCGGTTTCAGTTGGAATTTTTACGGATATTATAAGTGGCAAAGACTAGGATAACCCACAGTTCGGATTTCACGTTAGACTGCAGGTACCCTATACATGATGGGATTGCCGAGTTAGGCAAATACAGCCGCGACATTAGTGCAGAAGCGCGTTAATTCGAGAAACCTTCGTCATTTATTGGCCGGACCCTTTGGAGATTTCCCGGCCAATATCGCCATATGCATTTAATTTAATTACCAACTTCCAGACGTCTTAATTTTTCGAAATTTTGCACACGTATTAAGAACGTTTAACAACACAATAATTTCACAGCTCTAACCTGGTATTGTCATTACTTTGACAGTACAACAGAAAAATGGTTTTGTTGCGCAGCCTTTTGCACATGCGCAATTGATGACACTTGGATACAAGTTGCTACGATAGTGTCTGCAGTCGCTTAATGTGATATTAAATAGTGAGTATTCGAAACATCGTTTTCAATTACATCGCATTATTATAGAACAATAGTTTTCCACATTTACCCTTCTATTGGACCTCTGGTGAGGTTGACCATTTAATTGTACGTTACTTGTGGGAATAATAATTAAAAGTAAAAACTACAACACAAAGGAAAAGGGAGATTGTCGAAGAAAAGCCTACAGTAAGAAACATTCTTTTAAACACTCTGAACTAAAAAGTTAAAAATAAAATTGTAGTTTAAAAAACTAGAAACACGCTTTCGTACTAATATGAACTAAAAGGTTAAAAAAAAATCTTTAAATTTAAAGATTTTGTTTAACAGCGATAAGACGTCCCACAATTCAGGATAAATTAATTATTTGAATAAGCTTAAAGAATAAAGTAACACATTACAAAATTAACTTTAATGTAAAAAAAGCGTGGGGTGCTCTCTACATAACTCTATCTTTACAAACAGCCAGCGACAAAAAATATAAGACAACTGATATAGATAGCAGGATTCGTTAAACGCAACATTAACGTAAAGGTAATAGCTATGAAGTTATTTACTTAATGCACTACGTTTGTGCACCCTAAATCAACGAGAGTAATTAATTCTATGGTTACAAAACATAATACGTATTTGTTTGCGCATCGTCTAACTTAATCTTCACTGCTGACTCGAGGGCTCCTTACCAGATCCACGTACATTATACAGGGGTATGGGGTGTTGTCCTCGTAAGAGCAGGTGCCGGTGGTGAGCTTGGAGGCGAAGCGGGTGTCGGGTCCGTACTGGTAGCAACCCCAGCCGGCAAACTGGGCGAAGAGCGCCGGCTCATAAGCTGGGTAATCCCTGTACCTGCACAGCGTCTGCTGCAGAGACTCTGGAGCCAGCGCCACCTGAGAAACAGACCAAAAGACTGTAGGCAGAGCGGTGTCATTGACAGGATCGAGTAGTGGAAAGGGTGACTGGGTAATGATCGAGACCGAAGATCGATCTGGGATCTGGTTGAAATATTCGTGGTAGGATCATGATGATGAAGTAATGCGTCATATTTCTATTATTTAATGTCACGGCACAGCGTCAATAAGTTACTGTACAAGATATACAACATATATTTCTATCTAGATTCGATTCTGAATACTCTGTATATAGCTTATTCTTTGGTGCATCACCTACGATTTCTGGCAGCGTAGACCATTGATGGCTCAAATTAATTATCGATGTTAAGATCAATTAGAGAAGATTTTTTAATTTTTGCAAACTTTTTGATAACTAGCAGAAGAAGCAGGTTTCCATAATTGGACTTCATTTTGAAGACTGTTATTCCTGTGTTAAAACAAATTCGCTGTACTGCCAATGCCTTCTCGGATAGTGAGTTTTCGCAACTTTCATAAAGTTTAACGTAAACTAGAACAGTTTATTCTGTATCTAGTCCCACCAAGACTACCATCGTCCTTGCCTGAGTTGATATACGATCGGATGAAAATATTTATCCTAACAAGGTAACCCTTAAGTCTAATTAGTAGTATATTTCCAATGAAACTGCACGATTTACATTTCTGCTGTAAGTAATTCCCTTCAAATTTCTTATATCAAATCTATACTTACATTCAATAAATTTTGGTCTCGCGGTAGGTTGCAATGAGCGTTGGACTGTTTACCGCTGTATCGCTGAGAATCGTCTTTATGCGGCAGAATTACCGCCTAAACACGTTCAGTGCTGAGGACGTCTTCCTACGAGCTCTCCCTTTCTCTCAGCCATTCATTAAAGTCCTACCTTTCACCGAGTGAAGACCGTTTTCAAATCGGACAACTGGTGCTTTTTTTAATAATTTTTCAAACTTGTTTTTTTTTTAAGTGCAAAATATTATTTTATTGATTAATTTCTCCCATCTACTTGATAATTTAAATATATATAAATAATTAGTATTTATGTAATTCTATATGATTCACACGTTTTTTATGTAATAAACTTAGTTTATACGACAATTACCGATTTATTTTCCCCCTAAACTTTTATTTATTATATTTAATTAGTCTAATTGTATTTTTTTGCAATTAAAAGTAAAATAAACAGCATAAAAGGGCATAAAATTAAAATCATCTGCCGTCTCAGGTAAGATGGTCAATAGCGTGACGGCGGACGTCTTGAGACGTCCGCGTTATGCGGGTTTGCATTCAGACATAGTTACTGACAGGACTCTTCATATTGCTGATAGCGTTCAATGTGTTAATAGAAGCGAAAAGTGCTGAAATTTCAAAACCTGTCAACAGATTTTCAAAGCCACGTGGAATTAATCATTCGTAGCTTCACCGCACATACTATTCTGATACACGTAACAGTAGCAAGTTTAATACCGTATCACGTTACGACAGATGACAATCGGGATTGTGAGCGTGGCAGAGGTGGAAGACGCGAGTAATCAAAACTCTGCCACGGGACTAAATAAGCCATAATGTAATGAGGCAGGAATTGTTCTACCCAAAAAAGGAGTCTAATCAGAAATTGTAAGGTGCATTGCAATTTCGGATCAGCGCTGGGATGACGGAGTCCTTGAGCAGTACATTTAAATACGTAACGCGGAGGCAGAATAATTCACATAAATGTTGCACCGTTTTCTGAAATCGCTTTCGAATTTGTAAGATGGAGGAACACTGTCATTTTGTTCGTCGGCTATTCATCTTGCTTTGTTTACGGGGTCATATTGTCTTTCATCAGTTGTTCAGATTCAGTGATTCATCAGTTAACTTTAAAACTATATTTCAACGTATAAACCATAGTAGGTTGGTTTATTGCCTTCTTGTATCTTTCATAATATATTCAAGTGAACTTCGTACCCTAGTAGAAGGGCTAAGTGGCACTGACAAAAAGTGCAATATTCGTTTCCCCAGTTGACGTTAAGCAGGTAGGCGTAGCAAAAGTCATCAAACGGTGACCATATTGTTACGATATTGTCACAATACGCATAAAAATATAAAAAGATTGGTTGGTATTAAATATTATTCTTAAATAGTTTGTCTGATAATTGCTTTTATTGATTTTTTCTGCCAAACTATACTGTTGAGCTCTTTAAAAAAAGTACAAATATTCAATTAACAGGTATTTATGTATGCTGTGACTATCGTGGCCGTGAAATAATAAAAGATCCGTCGGGAAAAGAACTTCTCTCCACCCATCTAGCAGTCCAATTCGTTACTATGTTCGACCATCATTATAACAGAACTAACTATCCAACGGCAGCTCCATACTGTTTAACTGAACTATCTCTCTCGCGGAAATTCGGCGGACTAGCGCGGTAGACTCATTGCAACTGCCCACTCTCTCATACTCTTAGCCACTGTAGTACCTTGATTCTGCCTCGCGACTATATATGCTTTATCCCTCGTAACTATCCCTGATGAATAACTGTCTTTAGTTTCGTAATGACTGCCTTGCAACGCTCGCGAGCGTCCCATATTTATTCTTTGCCCACGATGTTTCAAAACTTTTACAGGGCTTCCCCAGTTGATCTTCTATAATCCTGTCAAAGTATTCTCTACCTAGTGTCTCGGCAGGACAAGCACAACAATTGTTATTAACCATATTCTGACACATGACACGAACATTTAAGCAACACAGCAGCTTTCCCTATCGAACAATTGTGGTTTTACTTGTGCTAGGCAATGTGACCGACCAGACATGTACAGTTAAAACGCGATATCTTTAAAGCTTTCGACTGAGTGGGAACTAACTGACTAGACACGATAGCGGTTAAATTTCGTATCCACCTTATATCATATCTATATCACATGTTCTGTGCCTTATAAAATAGCCAGCCATAGGCTTTACAGTTGAACAGCTGTGATTTATATCTGGAAAAAAGCTACTCCAGTTACTAAAAGCCAGAATCGATGAAGTCGCAGCAAATATGGGGCATCATCAAGCAGGATCACGTGCGATACTTATGATGTCAGACGCTTGTGTTAGCTATGGGCTATAGAATCAGGTTCAAAACACGAGACCTCCATAGCAGACGATTTGCACGCCTCGTTAAACACCGCGACTGCAAATAATCTTGAAGAGGTTAAACTGGTATCACGTGAATGCTTCCTTTTGAAAAGTTTCTGTGAACCGGCCTCGGTAGTGCGGGGCTACCAGAGGTCCTGGTTCGAGTCCAGCGAAGGGCATAGGTGGTTTTAATTAAAGGCCCATTCACACTAGCGGTCAGCTCAGCTCAGTTCACAATCCAGGATAGCATTCACACTAGCGATCAGCTCAGCTCAGGTCAGGCCAGATCAAGTAGTAGAAGATGCCATTTCATTTCCGTTGCTCATAGTGAACAATGCCTTTTTCTACCCCAACGTCAATTAAATCGCAATGATTTTGGATCAAGAGCCTAAAAATACGTCAAGATCAAAAAGAGGATGGTTCTGGGTGCATCCAGAGTTTCAAGCGCAAACAGATCAAGAGAAAAATGAATGCTAACTACCGGCTATGCCGTGAGAGACGAGTTGTGGGAAATGCTTTTGATATTTTAGGGCTCAAAGATTTCAAATTTATTTTAGAAAAATTAATTCTGCTCCATGATTAATTGATAACATAATTTAGCAAGATTACTTTCCACAATTATTTACGGAAGGGTAAAATTTCATGCCATGTACAAAGTGAATTTCAGGATGAGCGAAAGAAATCCTACTTTACAAATATTCTTTGTTTATGTGCTAACGGTGGTACAGAAGCATTTGATTCTAAAAATATATTCACAATACTTTTTTTAAAATTCGGAAACAGGATCTGTATCTTGACAGTACTAAAATATGTAATAATATTTGAATTTATATTAAAATTTGCCGACTTTATAATAAACAGAAATAACATGCCGATAAAACATTTATTTTTTATTTATTACTCTTTTTTATTGCTTACGAGCATAGTTTTCAGACGTTCGCCGCCCAGTTGATCTGACCTGACCTGACCGTTGCTCGTTCACACTAGCAGTCAGCTCGGCTCAGCTCAGGTCTTGACCATTGTTGATCGGTGGCGGCGCGATCTTCAATTTGAGCTGCCTTGCCCTGACCTGAGCGGGCCGCGTTGTGTGAATGCTCCCATTGGATTACGTGTATAGTGATTTTTGATCTGAGCTGAGCTGAGCTGACCGCTAGTATGAATGGGTCTTAAGTATTGTGTCAGTTCTGTGTTGTCCTTTCATCTGACACTAACAAATAAACGAGAAGAATCTAATACAAGTGAATAAAATGAAAAAGAAACACAGATGATGTTTGCTGAATGACTACAAAGCCGAATGCTATTTAAGGGGGGCAGGGGAAGTTTCTGTGAAGGAGATGACCTGAGTGGTTTTAGAAGAAACCACGTGCACGAAATATCTAAATTTGGTACCTGGATAACTTTTTCTTTATTGATACTGGTTGCAAGATTACAAGCAGCGCAAGATTAAAGCAGCGTTGCCTGGACGTCAATCTTGAAGGCTCCCGGCATTTACTTCAGAGAAATTTTTCAACAGGAAGCAGCCACGTCATGACAGTTCTTTTCTAGGTTCGTTCAAATCGTAGTATATTCTAAGTTCTGACAGACAACATGTAGAAAATTAAATTAATTATAAGCGATACCTGTACAACACTATGGATACTCTTTCACCATTGTCAACGTTCCCGTGTTTTGCACCACCCTTAAAGAATAGCTTTCTTCCAAATACGTAAATAAAGCACAGATCTCAGAAGAGTTAGTTATTTATAACAACCTGTCAACGCTGTTGACATTGATAAGTTCTCACTCTGTGAAGGCGCTTTTTGCGTGTTTTATCTCTGTTGAAAAGTGCGCTGGGAAGCTCATAGTGATTGATCGATACTTCCACAAATACAGTTGCTTTGTTCCAACCTTTCTCAACCGCCCAATTACAGAGCTAATGTTAATAAACGTTTAGTATCGCTATAACGAGAAGCTTGTGCTGTTAGTAGGAATGCTTGAAGAAAGTTGTGATAACTTTTGTAATCTTGAAATACACACATAGCAGAAGGTCTACATGTTACAACTCCGGTATTGAGATCTGACAATAACGATTGGCAGTTGGATATGATGGAAAGTAATGTGCAGCAATTTGGCCACCGCAGGAATTTCTAGTTATCATGGCTGTAGCAAATATTTTCACTGTTTATGTGTTACAGTTAAGTCAGAGAACAAAAATATCAATGGAATTGTCAACAGTGAACGTTTTTTAACAGTCCATCATCGGATTCCTCAATGTTATGCGCTTTCTTCTTCTTTCAGATCAGGCCTGCTAGGACCACGTCCTAATTTCAATTCTTCATCCTTTGTTGTTGTTTTTCCTTCCGTTCAATCCAATATTCCATCATCCTTTCACTTTGTTTCTTCCTTCTCTCTTCAGACCAGATTTATTTCCTCTTCTGCCTCATAATCTTTCTTTACTTAATACCTGCTTTCTAAAGATTTCTCTTTCCATACTTTATAATATTTAAATAAATTGCGATGGAGTGCGCGCTCCGGTGGCAATTTCCCTACACGCCCGTCTTTTCCCTTTACTGCACCCACTTACATTTGCCTTATGAAAGTTTTAGCTTTAAATCCTTTCAACGTTTTTGGTAAATTATTCATCATTTCTCTTGGTAACTTATTCATCTTCTCTGATATATCTGTATTTCTTTGCAAATCTTCCTGTGATTTTTTTCCCCCAAGGGTAATTGGATATATATTTTCTATAGATATGTCCAAAAACAGCAATCTCGTTTTTCTTATTGATCCTGTTTTTTTTTTAAAATTTAATTTAATTGCAGTGGAGCACACGCTCCGGTGGCAATTTCCCTACACACCCAACTTCCCGCTATCCTTCACTCACCTACATTTGCCCTCTACAAATTTTAACTTTAAATTCTTTTAACGTTTTCGGTAGGTTATTCATCATTACCCTTGGTAACTCATTCCAATCCCTGACACCCTTACCTAAAAAAGAAAATCTTCCCACACCCTTGTGCCTGAAATCGACTGACAGCTTGTGGTCATGGTCATCTTTTCCCTTCCATGAACTACTTTTCATACCTACTGCAATATCTTTCCATGCCTCATCGCCAGTATACGCCCTGTACACTCCCATTGCCCTCCTCATCCTCCTCCTGTCTTGCAATGAATCCCATTCCAGCTCCTTTATCATATCTGTCACTGATTACATTCTGCGATAATTTCCAAGAACAAATCTAGCAGCCCTTCTTTGCACCTACTCCAGCTCCTGTATTTGATACTCAAAATGAGGGTCCCATACTACACTACCATATTCGAGCAATGGTCTGACCAAAGTTTTGTAACCCAATTCCTTTACTTCTCTCGTACATCCCCTCATCACTCTCTCCAACAAGTACAGAACTTTGAAATCTTTTCCTACCACCTGTCCTATGTGTCCAGCCCAGTTAAGCTTGTTATCAAATGAAATGCCAAGATATTTACATTTCAAGTCTTCAGCAAGCAATTCTTCCCCCACCTTATATTCATAATTAACCTTTTGTTTTTTATTTGTGTATCTAATTAGCTGACTCTTCTTTGCATTTATCTTCATCCGATGTTTACCAACCCAACTAGATATCCTGTCCAGATCACCCTGCAACTGTTTACAGTCCTCTATCGTTTTGATCCTTTTATACAGCATTATGTCATCTGCAAACAATCTAATTTCAGATAGTAAACAATCAACATAATTATTCATTAGAATAATGAATAGCAATGGTCCCAATACGCTACACTGCGGCACTCCCATTTTTACTTCCACTTCCTGTCATAAAGCATTTCCTACCCTAACTTTCTGTTTTCTACCTTTTAAACATTCTTCTACCCAGCAAATCACTTTCTCATCCACTCCAATAGTTTTTACCTTATTTACTACCATTTTGTGGCTTACTCTGTCAAACGCCTTTGAAAGATCTAGTGCTACACTATCAATTTGGCCTTTCTTGTCCATTTCATCTGAAATATCTTGCATATATCCCACACACATATTTCCTTATTTCTTGCTAATTTCCATAGTTCTGTTGTTTTAATTGCACACAAGACTTGTCTCATGATCCTTCTTTCCAGTAATTAGAATTTAGCTAATCTGTAGTTCAATAGTAGGTTTCAACCTCGTATATACATTCCGGTTTCACCACTGAGTTATAGTGTTTTATTTTAAGATTTTTAGATCCGCGTTTTATTGTTAACCTTTTTATATTCGTAAATAACTAAAGAATAATTACTGTTTACATTCAGTTTTTAATTTTATATCCGCCATCCATAAAACGTATTATTTTAGTTAACATATATCCCACATTAATACCAAGTCATTAAAAAAATACAGGTAGAAAAAGGTTCCTATAGGACAGACCATTCTGCAGTAACTAAAACCTATCGACTGCAATAAGGTGTTAACAGAATAAATTTCGATTTAGTTGTCGCTTAAATAAAAGTCTCTTACATGTGCACAGAAATCAAGGGTAAAATAATCAAAATTATTCCAAGAAAATGTGAAGATCCAGTGTAACCTGCAAGGGTAAATTGTTCACTGCATGTTACGTGTATCATTACAGTTAGAAAGTGAAATTATATTTGACAGTCATGAAGTTAAATTTAAAATACACTGATTGCCATAAAACTGGAGCATCCAAGATGACTGATCTCGAAGTAGTGTTGCCCAAATGCAAGAACAAGACTAGACTTGGCCAGTCTTGGTCTTGGTCTTGCATCAATACACCTGGTCTTGGTCTTGGTCTTGCAAAAATGCAAGACCAAGACCAAGACTGCAAGACCAAGACCGATTTTGGGCAACACTAGTGTTGCCCAAATGCAAGAACAAGACGAGACTTGGCCAGTCTTGGTCTTGGTCTTGCATCAATACACCTGGTCTTGGTCTTGGTCTTGGTCTTGCATTTTTGCAAGACCAAGACCAAGACTGCAAGACCAAGACCGATTTTGGGCAACACTATCTCGAAGCGACGAAAGTTGGTATAAAAATCTATCACGAGTAATATTGCAACTGATTTCAGTTTGGCTGCAATAGAGTTTCCATCCGGGGGCGCTATAATACAACGTTTATGGCTACAGCACGAATTTTTGTAGAATACTTGGTGTGCATCATTGAATAGGTAGTATGGTGCTTCATTGATTAATTTTTGCTACGTGTTGATTCAGTGATTAAGTTAAGAGTTTTCTTAACATATGCCTTTCATCCGAAAAATCAAATAAGGTTTGTTTGCAGCAAGAAACCGACATAACAGAAATTATTATTTTCATCGAAAGATATACATGAGATGCTCTTGGAAAAGGTCTAATGCCTGTTATGAACCAATAGAGACAGAGGTGTGGTCTACTATGTCGCAAGTAAACTGCCTAACCATGCATCACTACTTTACTGACCTACTTAATGAACGAACGAATTACGGAACATGGACCTTGGATTAATCTTTTTAACAGTTTGATACCCAGTCTAGGAAGGAATAATTCTAGTCAACTTCAGAGTATTAAACAAATAAATGACTGAGAGCGAGAGCAAAAAGTAAAAGTTACGATCAGGCTTAGGATGCGATGAAGTATCCTAAGGCACTTGGGAGGAAGGGATCAGCGCCATACCCTGCATGTTAAACTAAACGAAAAGTTTTCTAACAGGTACAGAATGGACAGCAGCCAAAATAGGCAATTTCAACTTCAAAGGAAATCTGAGTGGAGGATTTCTCGGCGTTGTATATAAATGAAATTTTCTCGTGAAACGTTTGTTTAGCACGACGTTTTGGCGGTCATATCCACTGCCGCCATTGTCAAGTGACTGCTGCCTGTGGGTAATGGGGTTGCTTATATATCGTTCCGCACGATAACGTGCGATATATAAGCAACCCGATTACCTACTGGCAGCAGTCACTTAATAGCGGCAGAGTATATGACCGCCGAAACGTAACGAAATATAAGCAACCACATTATCCACAGCAGCAGTCACTTGACAATGGCGACATAGAATTTGACCGCCGAATCGTCGGGCTATACAGACGTTCTCACTCGGCTAGTTTCCCGAGAAAATCTCATCTATATTCAAAGTAAATCATCTGCCAGTCGGCCTAGGGGCTAACGAACTGGCTCTCCGTAACAGAAATCACCGCTCCGACTTCGGCCTAGGGCTTAAGTGGTTTTAATGGTGTGACGAACTTCCATTTGTTACTGCCAATTATACTGGAGTAGTTAAAAACAATTCATAACTGGCTGAATTGATATAAGAATGAATGCCATTTCAAAAAACAAAGAGGAGATGAAACTTTTATTTTATTTTTGCATACCACATTAAATTTAGTATTGTTGTTCAGGTATTCAAAATTTCTATCAGTGTTATTTTGAAACATTTTAGGTTAAGCTTTTCCTCAAGATGTGAGCTCCTGTAGCCGTTAATAGCGTGTTGCTCTCTCTAATAAGGACTTTCAATGAAAATTATTTTATTTATTTCGTTTAAAATATGCTTAAAAAGTCTTTTTTGTTTAGATTTTCATATTATTCTATTACCATCAAAAAACCTAGTAATTTCGCCTCGTTCGTGATTAAATTTCACACGAAGATTTGTTTTACTAAACGGAAAAGAGATCCACAAACAAATAAACCCCAAAAATTTAAGTATCTTCCCATAAGTACCTCCGTACCATCCATCACCCCATATTCAATATAGCTGAAAAAATCTAATGGGTGATGGCAATTAATAAAGAGACTTATAAAACTATTTTAATAAGATACGTTGATTGTTATTTTTTTTTTAACTTTATTCTGTTATAATTTGAACAACAATGTACTGGAAAAAGAAGTTGATTTCGACATTGATCATTTAGGTGAGGGCAGAATTTTATAGAACTTTGAATGCTTTGATATCAAATAAGGCAGCTGGAATTGAGATTCCTACGGAACTTCTGAAATCACTAGCAGAGGAAAGAATCCAAAGATTATTCAAACTTACATCAAAAAGTTATGAAACAAGAGAGATTCCTATTTATTTTAATAAACGTGTCATCTTCACACTTCCAAAGAAAACATAAACCGACAGAAGTGAAAATTATCGCATGCTTCAAAATTACTGACCAGAATAATATACAGAAGAATGGAAAGTGGAGTAAAAGGGATAGTAGGTGAAGATCAATTTGCGTTTAGGAAAAACCGTGTTACAAAAGAAGCGATTCTGGCATTAAGATTAATAATTGAAGGGCGGCCCAAGAAAAACAAAGATACTTTTAAGGCATTTGTTGATTTAGAAAAAGCTTTTGATAATGTTAGGTGGAACAGGATGTACAAAATTTTAAAGTTGCCGGGTCTAAAATACCGAGATAGAAAAATACTTTATAATCTTTATAAGAATCAAGTAACTATAATAAAATTAGAGAATCATGTGATACGCATCAGTTAAAAAGGGTGTGGGATCCCTATTAATATACAACTTGTATGTAGAAGAAGCAATAAAGGAAGTGAAAAAAAAATTTGAATGTAGCATGAGTGATCAAGGAGAAAAAATCAGTATGCTACGATTTGTTGATGATATTGTCTTGTTAGCACAGCAGGTTGAGCATGAACAAAATACTGAAGGAAGATTTTGGACTAAGTATAAACTAAAGCAAGACAAAAGTGATTAAATGTAGTAGAAATGATACCAATAATAGTAGATTAAATATAAAAATAGAATCGGATGCGATATAAGAAGTTAATGAATTTTGCTACCTAGGAAGTAAAATTACAACCAATTGCCGGAGCAGGAATGTTATTAAAAGCGGAATAGCACTAGCAAAATGAGCTTTCATGAAAAAGAGAAATCTTCAGTTTCAAATATTAATCTAGGATTCAGAGATCTTTTCAAAACTCTATATGTGGAGCATAGCACTTTATGGCAGTGAAGCTTGGACTTTAGGAATACCAGAAAGAAGGAAAATTGAAGTATTTGAAATGTGATGCTATATCAGTATGCTGAAAATTAAGTGGACAGATATATTACGAAACGAACGAGTTTTGGAAATGATGGGCGAGGAAAGATGTTTGTGGAAGAGTCTTACAGAAAGAAGAGATAGGATGGTAGGTCATATTTTGAGACATGCAGGATTGGTTAATCTGTAAGGGAGTGAACAGTCGAAGGTCAGAACTGCAGAGGAAGACAGAGATTAGAATATATGAAGCAAATAATTGCGGAAGTGGGTTGTAAGGGGTATGTTGAGATGAAAAGGTTAGCACAAGATAGGAAGGGATGGAAGATTGCATCAGACCAGTCGAGAGGCTGATAGCAGCAAAATAAATATAACGCATATTAACATTTATTGAATTTTACTACTAAAAAGATGTAGAACTGATATGCATCCGGAATTTACTTAACACTTTACTATTAAATTTATGCAAAGATTTGCGGAAAATTTCAATAATTATACATTGATTTTTGGCTGTGTGAATAATACTCATTTAATTGATAGTGAGAGTCGTATAATCATGAGTTATGAAAGCGAGCGTGGTGGTGTAACGGATAGCGTTCTGGCCTCGCATTCGGGAGGACGGCGGTTCGAATCCCCGTCCGGGCATCCAGATTTGGGTTTTCCATGGTTTTCCAAATCACTCCTGGCAAATGCCGGGATGCTTCCTTAAAATGGCCATGGCCGAATTCCTTCCCATCCCTTGCCCCCATCCTTTCCCGTCTCTAAAGACCTAGCTGTTGAGAGACGTAAAGCAGTTAGTAAAAAAAAAAAAAAAAGAGGTATGAAGGTGCTCTCGAAAGTTTTGTTCGTTGCGAAGTTGATTGAACTTTTTTTTTTCTCCTTCGGGGTTTAAGCCTTGTCTGGGGCAAGGAGAATGGACGGCGAGGAACTATACCGGCATTTGCCAGAATTTATTTCGGTAACCCATGGAAAACTAAAATATGAATGTTCGGACGATGATTAGTAACCTTGTCCTCCCATCACTGATCACGCACTGAGTTCGGTCTGGTCGTGTTGTGCCCTTATCGTTTCAGATTACAACAAAGACTCCAACGCGAGGACAGTAAATCGGTACAAAATTTCATGGTGAATACCCAGTGTAGATCTTTGTTCCCAGTTTTAGTTAAAACTCATGGAGGAATATATTTAAGTAGGGAAATCTAAACGCGAAGTTCAAGTACATAACTACAAACTTATCAATGTCCCATATGAGCAATCTTATATATATATAAAAATAGACGTGTTTTTTCCTATATTTCACTTTTCAGCCACCACTACCCAGCACAGATCACTGATGTTTGTGGGTGGAAGTAGCATGGAGTTTCTTGTCGTGCACAACGTTGGCCGAATGCCGATAGCTGTGGGGATGTGGGAGATATAATGATTAAAGTTGGTCAGTGCAGGGCGTTTTCATATTTCGACCAAAAATTCGTATCTCCGTATACTTCTCTTTCCTGCCACAACTACATAACATAGACTTTTGGTGTTAGTGTGTGGTAGTAGAATTGTCTTTACTGTCGTGCACTATGGTTGTTAGATGTCGGTAGCTATGGGGATGTGGGAGATATGGGGGTTGAAAGTGGTCGACCTGTGGCAATTTCATACTTCTGCCAAAGACAAAAGTGTCATGGTGTATCACTTTTCAGCGAAAACTACGGATCACAGATAAATGGCGTTTGTGTGTAGTAGTAGCACAGAGTCACCTTTCGATCACAACAGCGGCCGAATTTCAGAAACTGTGGTACTGTGGTAGATATGGTGGTTGTAAGTGGCCGACCAAGGATATTTTCGTATTTCGACTGTCTCCGCATATGTCACTTTTCTGCCACAACTACATAGCATAGAGCATTGGTGTTTGTGTTTGGTAGTAGAATCGTATCTCATGTAGTGCACTATGGTTGTTAGATGTCGGTAGCTATGGGGGTGTGGGAGATATGGGGGTTGAAAGTGGTCGACCTGTGGCAATTTCATACTTCTGTCAAAGACAAAAGTGTCATGGTGTATCACTTTTCAGCGAAAACAACAGATCACAGATAACTGGCGTTTGTGTGTAGTAGTAGCACAGAGTCACCTTTCGATCACAACAGCGGCCGAATTTCAGAAACTGTGATACTGTGGTAGATATGGTGGTTGTAAGTGGCCGACCAAGGATATTTTCGTATTTCGACTGTCTCCGCATATGTCACTTTTCTGCCACAACTACATAGCATAGAGCATTGGTGTTTGTGTTTGGTAGTAGAATCGTATCTCATGTAGTGCAATATGGTTGTTAGATGTCGGTAGCTATGGGGGTGTGGGAGAAATGGGGGTTGAAAGTGGTCGACCTGTGGCAATTTCATACTTCTGCCAAAGACGCATGTGTCACGGTGTATCACTTTTAAGTGAAAACTATCAATCGCAGATCACTGGCGTTTGTGTGTGGTAGTAACACAGAGTCTCCCATCGATCACAACGTTGGCCGAAATTCGGTAACTGTGGGAGTGTGTGAGATATGGTGTTCGAAATTGGTCGATCATGAATGTTTTCGTGTTTCATCCAAAGACTTGTGTGTATCCGTAAATTTTACCTTGCTGCCGGAACTACATAGCGCAGAAGACTGGTACTTGTGTGTGGTAATAGTATCGAGTCTCCCATCGTGCATTAGGGTGGTTAGATGTCTATAGCTGTCAATATGAATTCTTTACAATCACGAACGAAGTCGTGGGTACCAGCTAGTATTATAATACAATTACGTAACTGAAACAAGAGTACTTAAGGTATAAGGAGATGCATTAGTAGGTAGGGCACATCAATACAAATTGTCTGTTTCTCATCGTTGGTATACGAGACATTATTTAGTTACTTGTTCTTTTCTTAACAATCGTTATTTAATGTCATTCAATATTACCACCAAGTGACGTAAAGATAATTTGAATGAAATGCTATTTGTTCTTATAAAGTCTTGAGGAATAAAAATATTAAAGTTCCTGAACATTATCGTAAGCAATCCAGATCCTCACTTCGCCGGTTTAATTTGATCAGTTTGAGGAGAAATTTTCGTTTTGGGTGAAACTCCCAAGTCTGTTGGCCAGCATTAATAGGATTTTTCCACCAGTTTCATTTCTAAATTAAAATGCTTATCAAGTTTCCTAAATAAGTTAATTAGAAAGCGGAAGGTGAAGAGATACAGTTTACTTAATTACAGCATATCAGAAATTACTGTTTGCCATAACTTATCAGTTTCCCGCACAATCTACGGTATAATTCGTAAAAGGTGACTGCCATTCCGTTAAAAGGTAGGAAATTCGAGTATTTATATCACATATAACATATATTTTAGTAGATAGATTCCGCTTGTTAGTTGCAAGTTTGTCATCTGTAATTTCGCCAGTTTTTCATAAACAAAACAAAAACATTTAAAATTTAAAGAAAATAAATGTCATTTCTGATACAATTTTTTTCAGAAAAAGAGAAGATCCAATGAAGCTAAGTTGCTACTTTTGAACAGGAATTTTGCATCTAAAATTTCCCATCTTCATAAAACTTTCTTACTGGGGACTTTGGCGCTAAGATGATAGGAAACCAACTTCGGGCTACAGTAAGGAAACATTCCAGTCTTTTTCCCTATGGGAATTGAGATAAATCTGAAATCTTACTGTTGAACCGAAATTTGAAATCGAATTATCTTGAATGCCAAATCCGAATGCTACTATGAGGTCTGTATTTTCAGTTCTACGTAATGTATTTCTAGTTGTTTTAAATGTCACACTGAAAAAACAACCGACATACACCTCATTTTTATTTGAATTCTTAAGTATTTCCCCACGTTTTGACGTCACTCCGTTGTAATCATCTGTCGTTGGCACAAGAGTTCGGAATCGCAACTGACTGACAGCTGTACGTCTGTAACCTTGCTTAGCTGGTTATACAACAACACTAGTCAGATATAAAATATTTCTTATAGCAGAAATAATGTGATAGAGTGAAAACATTGAAACCAGCTTGCTGATTGTAACATGGAAAAGAGACGCATAAACTCTTCCTCTTTCGCACTGCAATGGATGGGAACGAACTCAATTTTTTTCCCCTGATAAACTTAACACTCAATAAGTTATGCAAAACTACAAATAAAAATAATAATAATGTGCTAGTAATACAACAAATAAACATAATAAATAAATAAGTAATAATAACTAGCTGACTTCTGCTGCTCAATAGAACCTATCCTAAAAAAATTCTATTGTAGATGTAACTTCCGTATATGAGATATAGTTTCTTAACTACTTATTTCAGTCTTAAATATAATAGTTTCTTAATTACTTATTTCAAAAATAATAGCAACTAGTTAGTAAAAGTATCATAACTAAAGTATTTTTACCTACTTACTACTTGCAGTAATTATTTGAGGAGTAAAGCTCTAATCCAATTTAATAAAAAAAAAATTTTGTATGTAGTATACATTTTACCAGAATACTTTGTAAAATATATTTAAGGTTTACTTAGTAGGTGCTAGAGGTATTTGGGTAAAATCATGACTGGAAAGTGTGGCACTTGTCATAGGTACCTGGCGTAGTGTGTGGGTTGTCTATGGTGTAAGAAGGGATTTCATTTCGCATGTAGGGAAGAGGGAACGAGGGAAATAAATGAGGCTTTCCCCTTGGATTTGTCTGCTTCTTCTTAGGGATGAAAAGATGAGGTAGATAGGCGAAACGATCAGGGAGTTGCGCGAAAGAGTCAGGGTTCTTGAGGCTTGGTCGGTAGAAAGCTCAGCCTATGGAGGCTCTACTGATGGAGGCAGAGACTATCGAGGATCAGCCTATAGTGGCAGTAAATGAGGTGGTGGGTTGGAGCAGGTTGAGAAGGATGGTTGGTTGCTGATATTAGGTTGTAGGATGAAGAAGCCAGACAATTCAGAAATTGAAGAGAAAAAATAGGTTTGACCATTCAGCAGAGTAAGGAGGGGAAGGGCCTGATGTAGATGTGGAATAGGAAAGATGCATCAGGTCCTTAGGAATAGGGGCGTGCAAGGAAAGAAAAGGGTTCTGCTGCTAAGTGTAAGAACTCTTCTGCAGGATCAGTTAGGCACAGGTTAACAGATTACAAGTGTTTTTAAAACCTAGTGCAACATTAGGTCAAATAAAGACGATTTAGATTCAGTTTGTACGAGTTTCACTAAGGACGATATAGTAGTGTTAGTGGGATGTGCAGGTAATAGTATTGACAGAAACGCGAGTTATAGCATAGAGAGTGACTTCAGGAAGGTGGTGAAGGAGGAGCAGCGTACCAGGGTTGATCTCGTGCAGGCCCTATGTCGTCATGGCCGGCCACAGTTGAAGCACGCTATGAGGCGGGTAAATGTGAAAACGAAGGTGATACTTGGGAAAGGCATTATCTGCCCTTGGTGTTGTGCCTACAATTGGTAGGAGGGATTTCACTAGGCATGGCCTAGGCCTAAATAGAAGGGACAAGGGTGTACTTTTGAGTTGTTAGCTAATGCTGTAAGGGAGTCCACTTGTAGTGATGATGGGGTCAGGATTGTGCCTTTTTTAGGTTGTGTCGGCTTATGAGGGGATGGAAATAGATGATCAAAGTGATAATTATTTTAAATCCACTATGGGCAAAAACACAAATACCAAATAAATTGATGAAACAGTTGTAATAATAAATGACTGGGGCAGAACTGGGAAGAAGGAGATTAAAGTTTAAAATATCATAAAGAGAGTAATAAGGATGTTACTGGTGAACTGTAGAAGTAAAATGAACAAAGAAAAAGAATTCGCAATCTTAATAGAGAGACACGAACCACAAGTAATTATAGGGGCTAAAAGAAAAGGTACTAGGCAATGAGGTTATTTCCCGATGTTTACATAGTGTACCGCAGAGATAGAGGAGGTTTCATACTGGTTAGCAAAAACTACTACAGTTCACTGCTGTGATAGATCATGACCATGAGTTAATTTGGGTAGATTTCTGGGGTAATAAAAAGAAAAAATAAGGGTGTTGACTGCATACAGCTATGGGAAAATGACTGAAGAAGACGAGGATCTTGGGGAGAAATTAAATTCGTACTCAGTGTTCAGAAGTGAGAAAAGAATGGTTAATATTGATGGGATTTAAATTTACCAGGTGTCAAATGGGTAGGAAATAAGATTAATAACACAAGGGAACTTAGATTTGCAAACACCTTAATAAGGGAAGAAAAGTTTACACAAGTGGGAGAGCAGAACACTAGGAGGCAAAACATGTGGAATATCTTCCCAATAAAGCCCGATGAACACCTTGTGAGTTTCAGTGAAGGAATGAGTGATCATGAAGCAGTTCTGATGGATGTTAGATGATTCAGTACACATGGGACATAATTGAATGGGTACAATTATAGAAAAGAGTCAGGTTTTGAAATTGAAAAGATATTTCAGGGAAAGTTTCAGCAAATGGATGGACGGCACAATTACAACAGAGTAAAGATGGGAAGAGTTCAAGGAGATAATAAAAATGGGCGAAGAAATATTTATTCCAAAACAGAAAATAGATAGAAGTACAGAACCTACATACTATAACAGGGAGATGAGGTGATTAATTATTCAGA
>JARYHS010013631.1:41218-118635 GCA_031002005.1 Vandiemenella viatica
CTATGAGAATTATGGGGCTATTTCCTATACACAGTTGCCAAGTTTTTTTGACGTTTAATTGGTGTACAGTGTGGTGTAACGTGACACTCTTTTTTCCACAAGTTTTTGTTGACCAAGTATATCAAGGTGAAGAGTGTCATCCCTCTACACCCAAATGTCTAACTGTAAGAGGTGTCAGAGAATTCTCGTGCTTAAAATAGGTGCATCATTACATGAATTCTCTCGAAAGAGTGGCATTAATATTTAATTAAATTGTGATGGAGTGCACGCTCCAGTAGCAATTTCCCTACACACCCATCTTATCCCTTTCCTGCATCCACCTAAATTTGCCATTGGCAAGTTTTAGCTTTAAATTATTTGAATGTTTTTGGTAAATTATTCATCATTTCTCTTGGTAACTTATTCCAATCCCTGGCACCCTTTCCCAAAAAAGAGAATATTCCTACAACCTTGTGCTTGAAATCGAGTGCCAGCTTGTAGTCATGGTCATCTTTTCCCTTCCATACATTACTTTTAATACTTGCACCATCTTTCCATGCCTCATCACCAGTATATGCCTTGTACACTCCCATGACCCTCTTCATCCTCCTCCTGTCTTCCAATAAATATCTTTTATCATATCTGCTACTGATTGCATTCTGCAGTAATTTCCAGAAACAAATCTAGCAGCTCTTCTTTGCACCCTCTCCAACTCCTGTATTTGATACTCAAAATGTGGGTCCTATACTACGCAACCATATTCAAGCAATGGTCTGACCAAAATTTTGTATCCCACTCGTACATCCCCTCATCACTCTCTCCAACAAGTGCAGAATTTCGAAACCTTTTCCTACTAGTTGGCCAATGTGTCCTGCTAGTTAAGCTTGTTATCAAGTTTAATGCCAAGATATTTACATTTAAAGTCTTTAACGAGCAATTATTTCCCCACCTTATAATCGTAATCAACCTTTAGTTTTTTATTTGTGTATCTAATAAGCTGACTCTTCTTTGCATTTATCTTCATCACATGTTTACCAACCCAACTAGATATCTTGTCCAGATCATCCTGCAGCTGTTTACAGTCCTCTACCATTTTGATCCTTTTACGTAGCATTATATCATTTGTAAATAATTTCTGATATTAAAAAATCAACATAATTATTAATTACAATAATGAATAGTAATGGTCCCAATACGCTCCCTGTGGCACTCACATTTTTACTTCTACTTGATACTGCATTTCCTACCCTAACTTTCTGTTTTCTACCTTTTAAACATTCTTCTACCCAGTAAATCACTTCCTCATCCACTCCAATAGTTTTTACCTTGTTTACTGCCATTTTAAGGTTCACTCTGTCAAAATCCTTTGAAAGATTTAGTGCTACACTATCAATTTGGCCTCCCTTTTCCATATCATCTGAAATATCTGCATATATCCCACCAACTGAGATTCGCATGAATATCCTTACCTAAAGCCATGTTGCCTACTTGAAAACCTCTTATGCTCCTCACATATATTTTTGATGTGGTTGCATATCAATTTCTCCATTAATTTACCTACCACTGATGTCAAACTGATTGGCCAGTAATTTTCAGCTCTATTGTTCACCTCTCCTTTATGTGCTTTATGTGCTAGGACTACTATTGCATTTTTCCAGTCCTATGGTAAGCTTCAAGTATCCATACTCAATTTAAATAATATTTCAAGATAAGGTACAAAGTCACATCTGGCTATCTTTGAGATATCTGTAGTAACTTTATCTACACTAGCCCATGTTTTTTCAGATTTCTTATTTCCTTCATGATATCCTTGGGATGAATTTCAAATTGTTTGTTATGTTCATTTACAATTGTGTTGTTAACCACATTCTCTGAGTTAGATCCTCCTGTTTCTGATTCATTGTACCTACTGCTCTCATTATACTAGTTACTTAAAATCTCTGCCTATTTCAAATCCTCAGTAACTTCTTCTCCATCCTTATCTATAAGTGTCTCAATACCCTCCCTTCCTCTCGGTTTTCTAACATAGCCATAGAAATTTCTAGATGCATCAGTCAATGGTCACCCTGCACTGACAATACTCTTCATAAACCCATCTTTAGCCACCTTATTAGCTATTATTAAGTCCTTGTTTAGTTTTTTTTTTTAAATATTCCCTACTACCCTTCTGACTCTTAACTGTGTTATGTTCTCTTCTTACCAATCCCTTTAACCTCCTCACCTCCATGTTACAGTACACAGTTTCTCTACTTCTCTTTATTTTCGTTTTTGGAATGAATTTTTCATCTCCCTTTCTTACTATCTCCTTAAACTCTTTCCACCTTGATTTTATTGTACTTGTGCCTTCCTTCCATTTGCTGAAACATTCTCTGAAATATCTCCTCAAATTCAAAATTTGTGCCTTTTTATAATTGTACCTATTTCCCCCTTCAATTTTGGGCTTCTGGTTTTCTGAATCCTTCAACATCCATTAGAACTGCTTCATGATCACTTATTCTTTCATTTACTTGACACCCCACAAGGTTATCATTTCGTTTTATTAGGAACATATCCAAAATATTTTGTTCCCTAGTGTTCTGCTCTACCACTATTGTAAATCCTTCTTCCCTTATTAGGGTATTTGCAAATCTCAGTTCCCTTGTGTTATTAATGTTATTTCATACCCAGTTTACACCTGGTAAATTTAAATCCCCACCAATAATAAACATTCTATTCTCACCTCTGATATTTGAGTATGAATTTAATTTCTCCCCAAGAGCCTCATCTTCATCTGTCATTCTTCCACTGTGGTAAGCAGCCAACACCCTGATTTTTTTTCTCTTTTACCCCAGAAATCTACCCCACATAACTAATGATCACGATCTATAAACACCATTGAACTGTGGTAGTTTTTGTTAACTAGTATGAAAACTCCTCCACCAATTGCTCCTCTGTCTCTGCAGTACACTCTGTAGCCATTGGGAAAAACCTCAATGTCTAATACTTCTTTTAACCAACTCTCTACCCCAATTATTACTTGTGGTTCGTGTATCTCCATTAAGTTTGCAAATTCGAATACTTTGTTCACTATGTTTTGTGGTGGGTGCCTTGGTGGGCCAACCACGTTACAATTATATTTCATACCTTTATGATTAATAATTGTGGATTTTTAATTTTAATTTTTATGAAGGAGTGAAAATTATTTAATTTTGCAAGAATCTCGACGTTAGTTGGAATTCAGGAAAAATTGTCACAATATGACATTTATTTTCTTATCACTGGCGATTACAAGTCTGAGCGAATTTACCGTTAACATTAACACAAATTGGCAAATCATAAAAGCAACGCTCAGAGTTACAATTAGCCGTCATGGGCAAGCAAACAATTATATATTTACTTTTAAATATCTCAGAATCAAAATGCAAGAAATAATGACAACTGGAAACAATGAAAAATACAAGTTATGACTACCTCAGACAAAGGCATCATAATACTGTGACTTTACAGTTAAAAAGAAAATCATGGGCGCCAGAATGAACAATATATCATTCGAAAATAACTAGTTCTGGCAAATTATGCCGCTAGCTCAGGGGTTTTTACAGTTACAAAGTGAGAACATGGACCTATCCTCTCAAAGTCGCTTACGGGTTCTGTTTCACGGAATGCACAATCACATGGCTTGGTCGTAATAAATTACCATTGTAGTTCTGCGTCTGATGTCTGTGATGAGTGTAGCGGACCCACGATATGTGAGATTATCTCACAAGTCGGCTATAGGCATCTCTGGTCTGGCAATGCGCATCATCGCATTACCGGCTGTGTTGCGGTGATACGCTCGCTCCAGCACGGCAAGCTGCAGTTAGCGAATGAAGTCAACTTTCCAAGTCAACCTCAGACTGGTGCGATCGAAGTTAGAATGTCAGCTCCTCGCTCTTCGGTCCACGAGGAAACTTCTTGCTCCGCCCATTTGTAGTCTCGAAGCTCACATACAACAAAAATTCCCAGGATTTTGAGTTATACGCTCATTTTGATTGGACCTTCAGGTCGGCACCTAATGTCACGTGATATCCTCGATATGTGATTTGGCCAAAGAATCCAACAGAGGTCGGACATATTCGGCTAAGTTCGCCGGGGCGAGAGAACATTCGGGTTTCGGACGGCAGGCTTTTCCCGCTCGGTGAGTGACCCATCCCCAGGGAGCAGTGCGTGTGGTCCGGCAAAAACCCAAACCCGCGACGTCCCGTCGCCATGGCTCGGAAAGACCAAGATTAGCTTCAAGCCTACATAGCTCAATAACTCTTTAATATTCGCTTTGCTACGATACACTGTATAAGTTCACCATTTCATTACAGTCCTCACTTGGAATCTTGCGTACTTTATAAAATTACCACAAAAATCTATTCACGTGGTCGCCCAAGATTTATGTAAATTACTCTTATATTATTACATATATAATAAAAATGCACCTTGTAACGTGGCGACAGCGCGGCTCGTTACAGTTTCTACAGCTCACCAGTAACACCCTTACAGCTGGCTTTATATTTTCAGCATTAACCTCCTCCTTCCCAGTTTTACTCCAGTCAGTTATTTTTTCAGCAACTTTTTCTATTTCTTTAACGTCTGTGATTTTTACCTTCATGGATCTACAATCTGTATCACTTTGACCATCTATTTACAATGGCAATATACTAACTTGTTAGACAGTGGATTAAAAAAGGCTCTTGTGCTCCTATAGCAAACACAGGCTCATACTGAAGGACAACAACTCGTGAAGACCGCTAAATTGTGTAGGTGGGTGGTGCTGACAGACCGGTAGCTGCAGGCCACATCCAAATAGTGGTGTAAGAGGAAGTCACCCCCTTTACGATTGTAAGCCAATTGCTTGAAGCTTGGTTACACTCTCTGACCTCTATGCTAGGTATTCCATTAATCTGGTTTCATTGGCAGCATCGTCTAACCTGGTGTAATGTAAAACGCAAATGGCATTGAGAATGGCGTACATTTGTATTTAGAGATGAGTCTCGATTCTGTCTGTAGCAAAGTGATAATCAACAACATGTACACAGGTGAAGTGGAGAAATGGCTTACCCTGTTGTGATTTCAGAACATCGCACAGGTCCAGCCATGGTTTGCAGTAGGACTGACTTGGTTGTTGTTACAGGCACAATGACAGCCCACCACTATAGCGCCTTATTGTGATATCCTTCAGATCCACCATCCAAATCGCATTGTCCAACGGGATAATGCCCATTCTCATACGATGGCCATCACAACACAAGTCTTGCACGGTCCACAGATTTGCCCCAAATAGAGCTTGCGTGGGATGCCAGGAATAGACACATAAGATCATATAGTAACCCAGCACAAACTGTGCAACAACTGACTGTACAAGACATGCAGCTGTAGAGAGACATACCTCGAGAAGGCATCAGAATTATTGATTCAACGCTGGCAAGGATTCACGAACACATAGGTTCTGAAGGAGGGCGTGCATCTGACAACTGTATCTAAAAGTAATAAACTTAGCCTGATCCATTTCAATTTGTTATCATTTCTTCTGGGCATAGCCCTGGATATACTTACAAAGTTCCCTAAAATTCCACCAATCCTGTCTGGTTATTCTATTTTTAATTCCCACCAGTGTATCTGTGTCCCGCTAATTTTGCTTTCCATTTTATACCGTGTACTTAGGTATTTTCACATCAAAGTCCCAATTTTTCGAAAATTACATTAATCTCTTTTCTAATAGTCGTAAATTGTCGGACTTTGTCACCGTTCTCCGATCATTAATTTTCTAATTAACCAGTCATTTCAAACTGAACACTTTTTAAATCGCTCGCATTCGGGAGGGCGCAATTTCGAGTCCTTATCCAGCAAACTAGATATGCGTTCTCCATGGTTTCCCCAAATCACTCTAGGCGAATGTCGGGATGGTTCTTTCAAAAGACCATGCCTGAATTCATTCCAGTTTCTTGCTTATTATGTCCTTTGCAAGTCTCGTGGCATGTGAAATATTTACGCCGAAAACGGACTTCCCCGCACTTGGAATTACAAGCAGCCTAAGCGATTTCTAAGGTTCTTTTCCGCGATGTGAATAGAAACCAATCCTCGGTGATTTGAAGAATACGTTCTATGGCACAAAAGTAGAAATGTCCTGTCGTTTGGAAACATTTGTTTAGAAAATGTCTGGACAGTGCACCTAACGGGAAAAGCATAGTCTCTTCATTAATTTCAACTCTTGGTGATAGGAGAAGTCAATTGACTAACATATACCGGAATATGTTAAATTTAGAAAATGCAGTTGTATTCTATTCGGTATCATCAATCGTGTATCACATCGTTTTAATTCAACATGCCTAATTATAACACATAATGAGAGCATGCTATATTATTCAAGTACGCTTGTAGGACGACAGAGGGGTTTATTTAAGTGTCTTGAATACTGAAACTATCCAGATACCGTACTAAATATCTGTGGAAACATTAAGCCCTATTAGAAAATAACTCAACTCTTGTGTTGAATGTTACGAAAATGTAATTGCATCTTTTTGTACTATTAACTTTATCCAGATATAAGCGGCAGTACAAAAGGAAGACAAGGCCTTATTCCAGATTGAGATTACACACTTATGTGATGGAAGCGATATGCTGATAGAAGAAGCCATTTTGAAATGGTATTTAAATGTCTTGTGCTTTTGCTTTCATTAAATCTTTTTTTTTTCCATTTTGATGATATGAAACAAACAAATTTACTATTTAGCTCGTCTGAACTATAAAGATTATTTTATAAAGTTACAGCAGAATATTTTTAAAATTTAAAGAACAAAGTCGACAGATTGGTATTAGTTACGATCGGACTAAAACGCAATAAAGATCTTTGCTAACCTATGCATTTTCATCCCCAGAATGTGATTCGAAATTTAAGAGGAGGACAAGTAGGCCTATTACCTAAGACCTAGTGCTGGTGAGTGTCTGGTGCCATTGGAAGGCCAATTCTCAACTATGGAGTTGGGAAGGGGTCAGGGAATGATCTGATAGCTCTGATTATAAAACAGTTAGTGAGGTCACGTGGGTTGACATTGCCAGCAACGGGGTGATCCAAATGTTTTTAGTAGGTAAACTGTTTGTAAGTGACCATTAATTATGGTGGACAACTGGTTGGTAGTGAGGTCGAAGTAGGAACTTGGGAAATGGAGACAGATGAGCTGGTATGTAAAGTGGATTTTGATACAGGTGGCATGGCCTACTATTGGGTAGGTTTCACCAGTGATAGGGTTGCAACAGTTTGTGATGCTTGAATGTGTGTTACCTGTATGTCAACAAGAACAGTTGCATGGGAAGAAACTATGGGGTGGTTTAGGAACTTCAGAGATTTAGTATTTGTGGACAAATATATTATTCAAGTTAGGTGTTCTGCTGAAAGTAATGCGGAGTGCTTGCGTCAGGTTGCTGGCGTATCGGCCCACAAAGAAGCTCGTCGTCATTATCATCGTTTTAAGTAAAGATAAAAATCAAATAATATGCTCGCTAACTAATTTATTTCTACTACTTCTTACATAACATGGTAATAATACTGCTCTAATTATCTGAGCAAGCCACCTAAACAGAAGTAGCAAATCTCATAAACTTGTGATCAGAAATTATATTCCGTAATAACCTACGACTTTTTCATGATTAACGTTTTTATGTGTCTACTTTAGAGATAATAAAACACTCTTGGACTACCAATCACGTCAAAACGTCTTCTTCTTAGGACGCACACAGGGGTATTTGACCCAAAAAGTCGATCAAAATTATTTCTACGTAATTTCTATTTTTGTTTCGCTTCTTTTGTGTATTGGAACTTATAACTGTGAAGTAGGAGTAATAATAAAGAACACGTACTGTGTTCATACACTTTATAACATATTAAGCTAATATTTACAGAATACCTAAACAATAATCATACATGTACACTAAAATATCATTCTGACGAACCGTCCCATCCTTCGTCGTCGGAACCTTCACCTTATGGCTCGTTCTCTTCTTGAGTACTCGGGTCCCATTAAAGTAATATTTTAATAGTTTCTGGATTGAATGATTTAGATGTTTTGCGGGTTTTGTGCCTGATGAAGCTCAAATACGTATCCTCAGTTAATGAAAGCCTATTAATGACATCTGTGTTGCACTAAACCCAACTATGTTTTCTGGAGTGTCTCGCTAAATCGTCGAAAATATTTGTTTCTAGCTTCTGATGCTGCTTCTGACAGAGTGCCTATAGGCAAAAGTGCATAGTCTATAATAAGTGGGCCCTCAATCAATACTTCGTGTATAGGTGACGTTGGATGCCACGAGTACAGTACATCTTAAATTTTTCGTGACAGTGGGGAATATTTTATATATATCTTGTGCCCATTATATATCATTCACATAATAGTATAAAACCTGTCAATCAATGTTTTGTTAATACATGTTATCTCTGCGGACATCATTTGGTAAAATCGGTCAAATCATCGAAAGATTTTCTAGGCCGACCCACAGTGGTCGGATTGGATTTTATGGGGATTTCGATACATCTTTTGAACTAATCATGGTATTTCTTTTTAAAAAAACACTCTCATTTCTCTTAGCAGCCTGCCATTTTCTTTTAATTTCAAATTTAAGCCTTGAAAACTTTTGTTCGAACTGTTGCGTTTGTTCGATCGTGAGTGTCGGTTGATTTAAAATATTTTGCTCGACTAATTCCAACTTTTGCACGAAATCATTTCCTTTCTCGTATTTAATCATATCATAAATAACTTTTCGGGTCATGAGCATGATACCAGAAGAGCCCATAACAAAGAATATCTTAGATGAATTAATGTGACGGAAAAAAGTAGGTTTGTTTCATTGTAAATAATCTAGAATTTTTTCGAATAAATAGACGTTTGGCACTTTTTGGCACCTAATTTTCAATGAAACACCAAGATAGTACACTAAACTAATACCATACAAGAAATCAGACTCGGGAAAGGTCCGGAAATATAACAAAATCACTCTTTAATACTTTTCGTAATAAAAAAATCAGTACAAAATGAGTCAGCTTACAAAAATGTACAGAAATAAAGTTGTGCGATACTTTTGGATGTATGTTACAATTATTTCAATTGTAGGTACCTGGCTGAACAATATCCATGATTAAAATCACCGCTACTCACTTAACATCACTCACAAATTAAATTGGTACAACTTACAATTTTCTTGGTAACAGTACGTGGGTCTTGGAATGTGCTCAGAAGATGACTGTTCACAGGGTGGGGAATGAAGCTTATCTAAAAAATATAGCTGATTGTGATTCTGTAGACATTTGCCTCGAGTCAGGTATATACGGGTACTTGGAATTTGCTAAAAAAAATATTGACTTTTGATCGGCTTTTTATATCAAATACCCCTGTGTGGGACGTTTGGAGAATAATTGTTCCTTTTCAATCATATTGCTATAAAATGGAACAAAATACTCTGTCACAGTTTTTGTTTTTTCTGGAAAAATCCCAAGCCTTTGGTTTAAAAAACTTCGTGTATTTCGTATTACTTCTTGATAACTATTAACTAACTTTTTTCATGAAATCACATGACAGCCCATCACTATTATATTCCCGTGAAAGCATTATATGATTATTTATAAACATTTTAGGCAATTTGGGTATTTTACCAGTCTTATATCTTATGCTGAAATGCACTTCCCCTTCTTATCTACTGTAACACCAATGTACAGGGCATAACTGCATGGTTAGCCATTCAGCAGATCAGAGGTTGTATGTAGCTATTAGCAAAGATGCAAGCATTATCTGCTCCCTGATCGATGGTCTACACCAGTGGTTCCCAACGTAGGCCGTACCGCCCTCCGGTTGGCGTTGGAGAGATCGAAGGGGGCGTTTGTGAACAAAGGCAAAGTTGGGGGGCGTTGACGCCCAGCCAGCGCCCCCTAGCCAACACTGGCAAGGACGTGCCGATAAGATTAATTAATAACGAAAAACATTGAACAAATGTTTCAGCAAGTAATTCCAAATGTCCTTTAACCAAGATCAGTGGGTATTAAAAGTTTGTATCAGTATTATTCAGTGAAATAAAAAATAGCAGAATATTTGTGTACCTAATTTATTTCACTATTTTTCTAGGCCTCTTTTTGTATTTGAGTTAACACAGGATGTATCCAGTACTGTATGTTAATTAAATATTTACTATATTTCGTTCGACGATACAATAATCTATTAAAGTAACGTTTGTTGAATGATTGATGCCTACTTCTTCCGCCAAAGCAAAAAACTTATTGAACTCGGTGCGAAAAGGCAGGCGCCGGCTCCAGTTTTGCCGGTGTGGGTGAAAACGCCCTTAGGCTATCTGACATTTTCTAAAATAAGTTGTTTTTTTTAATTTTTTATTTTTATGGAGGGAATTGTGTAGAGTTGTTTCTCTGACTATAAAGTACCCCCAGAAGCTCACAACTCGTGGTGCCTGTGTTCTCCCGCATGGGACCGCATTTGGATCTGCAATTTCTTTCACTTGGTCCAGGCCTCTGATGTGTACTTTCTTTTCGATGTCAGTTGGTCAACTGTTTTCTCTGGCCCTCATGGTAATTTAGGGTTATGGAAAGAGTGTCAACTACAGGCTTGTCGAATTGAATGTGCGTAGTAAGGAACAAAGATGTTAATATTTAAAAAAAAAAGTATTTTCCTGCACTTACATTTTGTTTGTACTTACATTTTACCAGCAATCGTTATATATAATGGAACAGAAGTAATCAGGGTGCTGGAAATGACTTTATAATGGAAAATGATTAAATAATATGGTCACCGGCTTTGAAAATGGAAAAACAACTTTTTAACGTGTTGAAAAAAACCGCTCATACGCTGGAGAGATAGATTATCGAGTGTCTTGGACAGACTTTGTCCGTCAGTCATAGCCCCTGGCACGCTCAGCCCGTAGTCGCTCACACACTCGCATATGACAAGGCCACTCAGTATCCCATCACGGATCAGTCCCTCCGGATGTGTGGATGGAAACAGTCAGTATTACAGTACGCTGGTTGACTCCCTTAGGATTTCAGCAAGTCGACAGTCCTGACGGCGGTTCGAAGGGCATCGGTTAGTTATGAGCTCTGTATGCAGCTAGTTATACTTTATCGCGAAAAATGGAAGATTTCAGTCACAGGCCAATATTATTTAAATTATAATTTAATTGCTATGATGGAAATTTTCTTGTCTCCTGTGTATCCCTTTCTTATTATTATTGTTTTATTTATTTGAGTGTAGGTTCCTCCACCTATCTACTTTTTCCCTTTTATGAATTTAAATGTTAAATTCTTTTACTGTTTCTGGAAAAAATATTCAGTATTATCCCATTGCATTGATACATTCCTGTGTTGTAGACCTTGGTTAATACGCATGCGCGTGTATAAGATAGCTGTCAAAGTTAAAAAGTAAAATGAGTAGCCTATATGCAAAATGTGTGGAGAATTTGTAACAAATGTTCAGATTTTTACCAAATATCCGAGCAGTTTGTACGAGTTAATTCAAAATAAAATTAGAACACAAAACAAGTTTAGTTTTGCAGAAAGAATGGTAATGAAAAATGGATAATTTCAGTCACTGGCCTCTTACGCTAGATTTAAGGCGCATCAAACAGAAATTGGATTAGACATTTTTTACCACATTAGAAAAATTCAGTTAAACTTCGATTCTCAATGCACAGTACAATATATTCCTGTATGTTGAAACACAAATGATACAGTAAAATTTATGTGTATAATAATTTATTTATGTTAATAGTATTTACATAGTAATATTATATTATTTAATTTATATTCCTCTCTTTCTTCAATATTTTAATTTTTGTTTTCTGTTCTCTCTTCATCCTTTTATAAGCAATCGAATCCCAAAGTACCATCAATTTGGATCACATGAATCTATTGTTTCTTTTCCGTCTGTTTTGATCACTTCCACTTATTACGCAAAATCTGAATTATTGTTTTGAAAAACCTCAAGTCTGCATTCGGGATATTTGGCTTAAGAAATATATTGATACGCTTCAATCTAAATTTTTATTCAGTATACTGCGCCTTTTAATTTTAATAATTTTAAATCCCTGATATATTTTTTTTAAATAACTTTGAACATCTTTACCATTTTAGCTGAAAATGTGTGAATCGAAGACGGTCTCTAGGACTGTGTTAGTGGGGAGCGAGGGGTCCTGTCTGTCGCTGGCTCACACACAGACGTCCTCTGAAGACAGTCAGTTATCCCGCCAGTGTATTGGTTGCTAATAGAACCATGAATTAGACTTATATTAACTCGAATTAACTATTCTCCGTCCATCTTTATGCCTTCCTGTGTATCAGTTTGAGCAAATACTGTCTAACAGCTTGTTATGAAAGAACATATTCAAGTTTCGGAACTGAATATCTCAATTCTATCAACTTTTGATAGAGATCTGCCAACCGGAAGTGGCAGATTAATGATATCACTTTTATCTAAGTTATTTTATGAAGATTTTTCAACTGAGAAATCTGAAGAAAATGGTATTTACCAAAGTTAAATAAACGAGTTATAATTAACAACTTTTATTTCTTAATTTTTTCGATGAAACTCAATTATTTTTATTACTCTTATTCCATCACTACTATTTTGTACATCGTTTCCGTGGATGGGTGGTAACTTAATTTAAAAATACATTTAAAATTTGTATTTATACATTTTAAATAAATAATAAATGTTTTTACAGTTTATTGTTGGTCGCAAAATATTCATGAAATAATGAACACAAATTTCAATTTATTTAATTAAATTGTAAAAGTAAATCTATTTAATGGAATAACGTGATGGTGGTCATATCAAAATTTATTTTTACTGTCACCGATGTCACATTCAAAGAAAAAATGTAGACAGTACAATGTCGAATACTTGAAATATGGTTTCATTGAGGCACCCTCAAACAAGACATTACCAATGTGCCTGATTTGCCAGAGAGTTTTCTCAAATGAAGCTATGAAACCTTCACGTTTTAGAAGAACATTTAACAAAAATACACCCTGACAGAAAAGATAAAAGTTTATCTTACTTTCAAATGCTCAAAGAACAATATTCAAGACGTCCATCTTTAGCTGGTATGTTTTCAGCGGCATCCAAACAAGACGCAGATGGCCTTTATTATTTTTAGTATATTGTCAACATTTGGAAGCACTTAAAAAAGATTTTAAAAATGGATTTCAGGATATTCTTAACATGACCATTCCAGTTTGCTTATTAGAACCTTTCTCAAACCTACAAACAGCAGATTTGTCGCTACAGGAAGAGTTGATAGAACTGTCAACAAATGAAGAATTAAAATTAAAAAATGGATATCAAGAATTTTGGCTACAGAGGCAAATTCCAAATTTATATTCGGCTTTGTGGGCTACAGCAAAAAAGTTTTTTTTATTGCATTCCCGTCGTCATATTTTGCCGAAAGAAGATTTAGTGTAGTAAACAATTTACTAACAAAGAAAAGAAACAGATTGTCAGTAGTGGAACTCGGCGATTTAAGACTCCTGCTGACAAATATAGCACCAAATGTAGAAAAATTAGAATCATTACATCAAGCTCAGATCTCTCACTGATAATTTTACAATAATTTTCAATATATGTTTTTAATCAAATTTTGTTCAAGGCACCAATATTGTTAATATTCTTTAATAAAGTATTTTTGAAAATCTGTCCTTGTTTTTCAATATTTATTATTGTCCAATTCAGCTAAGAGGTGTGCCATCAAATCACTGTTTGAAGAAGTAGGCAACAAGCCAATTAAATTGAAGTGCTATGGATGAAACAACGTTGATTACAACAACAAAAGATGTCAGTGCTGTTTTTTCAAACAGGGGGGGCGGGAGTAATTTTTTTTCGAAAAGGGGGCGGTAGGTCAAAAAAGGTTGGGAACCTATGGTCTACACGCTCTTGTAGTGACTTACTGGTTGTCTGAGGCTGTAAGTTGCGTCCTACCGCTTTCAACGAAATCGGGTATCTTTCAAAACTGTGTCCCGCGAAAGGGTTAAGGTGAATTCTAAATAGTAAAAAAAAAAAATAAGATTTTAAGATCATTTGACTAACAAAAATATAAATGATTAAAATTCAAATAATTTTTAACATGTATGGGGTAATCAAATTAATCGTTTCTGAGAAATCGTGGAATGTATGACTTGCGAAAGTTGCTTGATGTAGGCTACCGTAGAAGTGCACACACACTACTAACTGCCTCTGCGGTTTCGTGATAATCCGGTTTGACTTCGAATAATTAGTGTTTCGGTTAGAGTCTGGTCGAATCCTTTAAAAACAATTAGAGATCTTTGCTAGGAATTTTCAAATAATTCATATTGCTGTGAATCATCTTTGTTCGAGAACACATTTTCTGCTTGGAAGTAGGAAAGTTATAAGCAATATCAGACATAAGGACAGCTCCTTATACTTCTAAAAGCACAACTACCTGACCTAAACCACCTTGCTTTTGTTTTGGCGAAACATGTAAAATGTATAGATCAGGGTAGGTAGACGTGCTTTTCCAAGTGTAGTTGAATCGCCTGCACCCCTTCGATGACTTATCACTTTCCATCTTTCACGTATCTTCAGAGTGAAAACGGATTAACGCAAATATGTACTTTCTGATAAAAGCGGACGAAGACTGGAACACAAAACATTGATGAGAGTAGATTCGAATCTAGGCATTAGACTAACCGGTTATGCACTAAATCACGGCGTTAATTATCAGTGTTTCTACGGTACGTCAAGCGGCAGTCACAAGTCACAAATTCCGCGAATATAACTTTGATAGTATTTTTAGATCATGTTAAGATTCCTCTTTTTACACGCTTTATATTAGCTTGACTTGTATGTATGAATGTAACGGAATTTTACAACTCCATTTTGACCCACTTCTAGATATCCGAGCTGTTTGAAATTTCGCACACATATTAAGAACCGGTGACAATAAAGTAATTTCATAGCACTGGCCTGCTATTCACATTAATTTGACAGTAACAGCAGGAAAATGGTTGAATGTCGTGGAATTTTGCAATTTAATTTTAAACCAATTCCAGATGTCCGAATTGTTTGAAATTTTGCTGATGAATTGGTAACTGATTACAATACAATAATTTCATAGCTATGTCTTGATATTCTCAATACTTTGATAGTAACCACAGAAAAATTTTGTGCACGTTTTAAGAACCGTTGACAATACAGTAATCTCTTAGCAACGTCCTGCTGTTCTCGTTACTGTGACGGTAATACAGTAATAGAAAAATGGTTGCATGTAATGGAATCTTTCATTTCAGTGTTCACCCACTTCCTGACGTCCAAATCGTTTGAAATTTTGCACACTTATTAAGAACCGATAAAAATTCAAAAATTCCACTCTCACCACGTTGTCAGTAACAACTTAATAGTGGATGAATGGAATAAAAAATTTCAGTTCAATTTTCACCCATTTCAGAAAGTCCGAATTGTCTGAAATTTTGTACACATATTAAGAACCGATAACAATCAAATAATTTTATATCTATATCTTGGTAAACTCATTACTTTGACAGTAAGAACAATAAAGTGATTTAACCATCTTCACCCCCTTCCCGCATCACCCTTGGTGGCTCAATTGGTTAAGGCGCTTGACTGACGAACAAACGTTCCCTGCTCGAATCCCGGTTTCAGCTGGAATTTTTACGGATATTATAAATTGCAAAGACTAGGATAACCCACAGTTCGGATTTCACGTTAGACTGCAGGTACCCCATACATGATGGGATTGCCGAGTTAGGCAAATGCAGCCGCGACATTAGTGCAGAAGCGCGTTAATTCGAGAAACCTTCGTCATTTATTGGTCGGACCCTTAGGAGATTTCCTGGCCAATATCGCCATATGCATTTAATTTAATTACCAACTTCCAGACGTATTAATTTTTCGAAATTTTT
Source organism: Vandiemenella viatica (assembly GCA_031002005.1). NCBI lineage: Eukaryota > Metazoa > Arthropoda > Insecta > Orthoptera > Morabidae > Vandiemenella > Vandiemenella viatica. The sequence goes on from JARYHS010013631.1 coordinate 57,129, forward strand.
CACACGTATTAAGAACGTTTAACAACACAATAATTTCACAGCTCTAACCTGGTATTGTCATTACTTTGACAGTACAACAGAAAAATGGTTTTGTTGCGTAGCCTTTTGCACATGCGCAACTGATGATACTTGGATACAAGCTGCTACGATAGTGTCTGCAGTCGCTTAATGTGATATTAAATAGTGAGTATTCGAAACATCGTTTTCAATTACATCGCATTATTATAGAACAATAGTCTCCACATTTACCCTTCTATTGGACATCTGGTGAGGTTGACCATTTAATTGTACGTTACTTGTGGGAATAATAATTAAAAGTAAAAACTACAACACAAAGGAAACGGGAGATTGGCGAAGAAAAGCCTACAGTAAGAAACATTCTTTTGAAACACTCTGAACTAAAAAGTTAAAAATAAAATTGTAGTTTAAAAAAACTAGAAACACGCTTTCGTACATATGTGAACTAAAAGGTTAAAAAAAATCTTTAAATTTAAAGATTTTGTTTAACAGCGATAGGACGTCCCACAATTCAGGATAAATTAATTATTTGAATAAACTTAAAGAATAAAGTAACTGATTAGAAAATTAACTTTAATGTAAAAAAAGCGTGGGGTGCTCTACATAACTTTAGACTCTATCTTTACAAACAGCCAGCGACAAAAAATATAAGACAACTGATATAGATAGCAGGATTCGTTAAACGCAACATTAACGTAAAGGTAATAGCTATGAAGTTATTTACTTAATGCACTACGTTTGTGCACCCTAAATCAACGAGAGTAATTAATTCTATGGTTACAAAACATAATATTTGTTTGCGCATCGTCTAACTTCATCTTCACTGCTGACTCGAGGGCTCCTTACCAGATCCACGTACATGATACAGGGGTATGCGGTGTTGTCCTCGTAATAGCAGGAGCCGGTGGTGAGCTTGGAGGCGAAGCGGGTGTCGGGTCCGTACTGGTAGCAACCCCAGCCGGCGAACTGGGCGAAGAGCGCCGGCTCATAAGCTGGGTAATCCCTGTACCTGCACAGCGACTGCTGCTGCGACTCTGGAGCCAGCGCTACCTGAGAAACAGACCAAAAGACTGTAGGCAGAGCGGTGACATTGAAAGGATCGAGTAGTGGAAAGGGTGACTTGGTAATGATCGAGACCGAAGATCGATCTGGGATCTGGTTGAAATATTCGTGGTAGGATCATGATGATGAAGTAATGCGTCATATTTCTATTATTTAATGTTACGGCACAGCGTCAATAAGTTACTGTACAAGATATACAACATATATTTCTATCTAGATTCGATTCTGAATACTCTGTATATAGCTTACTAGACGACCCGTGCGAAAATTTCGCGAATAAAATGCGATGAATAGTGAGGTTGATTATGATGTCACCAAGTTCAGTCATTACTCTTCATACTCCTACTTCATTTATCGATTTTTATTAGAAATCCAGGAAGATAAATGGCTCGAAACACAAAAGACGTATTTTAGAAATATTGACATTTTTGCGCTTTATGGTTCGAATTACGAAAAAATCCTTTCTTAGAATATAATGTTACCACGGCGGAAACCTTAGTCTTTAATACGATATCTCACTCATCTATATCGGTTAGATATCAAGGGAAATATATAGCTCGTGACACAAAAATACGTTGGAGAACAATTTATACTTTTTCCCTTTAATAGCTGAATTCCAAACACTTCTAAAGAAATCCTACTTTACAAATATTCTTTGTTTATGTGCTAACGCTGGTACAGAAGCATTTGATTCTAAAAATATATTCACAATACTTTTTTGAAAATTCGGAAACAGGATCTGTATTTTGACAGTACTAAAATGTGTAATAATATTTGAATTTATTTTAAAATTTGCCGACATTATAATAAACAGAAATAACATACTGTTAAAATATTTATTTATTACTCTTTTTTTATTGCTTACGAGCCTAGTTTTCAGATTTTCGTCGCCCATTTGATCTGACCTGACCTGACCGTTGCACGTTCACACTAGCGGTCAGCTCAGATCAGCTCAGGTCTTGACCGCCGTTGATCGGTGGCGGCGCGATCTTCGGTTTGATCTGCCTTGCCCTGACCTGCGCGGACCGCGTAGTGTGAATGCTCCCATTGGATTACGTGTATAGCGATTTTTGACCTGAGCTGAGCTGACCGCTAGTGTGAATGGGTCTTAAGTGTTGTATTGTATAATGAAAACACAGCCAAACCTGTTGCAAATATTCAATGAATTTATTGACCGGTTTCGACCCGCCTTAAGGGAGTCTTCTTCAGAACTAGATAAAATATATTACATAAATCTAAAACACTTCTCCATAAAATAGTACACTTTTGTACTAAAGTCACACATTAAAAATATATTTACTGGCTAAACATCCGGCAGCAAGCGTGTATCGCAGGCCAGCGTCTACTCTGGGCGGCATCTTACTTTTTCATGTGTGACTTTAGAACAAAAGTGTACTATTTTATGGAGAAGTGTTTTAGATTTATGTAATATATTTTATCTAGTTCTGAAGAAGACTCCCTTAAGGCGGGTCGAAACCGGTCAATAAATTCATTGAATATTTGCAACAGGTTTGGCTGTGTTTTCATTATACAATTGAAGAAATACCGTTGCTGTTGATGCTGCCATGCTCAAGACTTAAGTGTTGTGTCAGTTCTGTGTTGTCCTTTCATCTGATACTAACAAATAAACGAGAAGAATCTAATACAAGTGAATAAAATGAAAAAGAAACACAGGTGATGCTTACTGAATGACTACAAAGCCGAATGCTATTTAAGGGGGGGGGGGGGGAAAGTTTCTGTGAAGGAGATGACCTGAGTGGTTTTAGAAGAAACCACGTGCACGAAATATCTAAATTTGGTACCTGGATAACTTTTTCTTTATTGATACTGGTTGCAAGATTACAAGCAGCGCAAGATTAAAGCAGCGTTGCCTGGACGTCAATCTTGAAGGCTCCCGACATTTACTTCAGAGAAATTTTTCAAAAGGAAGCAGCCACATCATGACAGTTCTTTTCGGTTCGTTCAAATCGTAGTATATTCTAAGTTCTGACAGACAACATGTAGAAAATTAAATTAATTATAAGCGATACCTGTACAACACTATGGATACTCTTTCACCATTGTCAACGTTCCCGCGTTTTACACCACCCATAAAGAAAAGCTTTCTTCCAAATACGTAAATAAAGCACAGATCTCAGGAGAGTTAGTTATTTATAACAATCTGTCAACGCTGTTGACATTGATAAGTTCTCACTCTGTGAAGACGCTTTTTGCGTGTTTTATCTCTGTTGAAAAGTGCGCTGGGAAGCTCATAGTGATTGATCGATACTTCCACAAATACATTAGAACAGTAGCTTTGTTCCAACCTTTCTCAACCGCCCAATTACAGAGCTAATGTTAATAAACGTTTAGTATCGCTACAACGAGAAGCTTGTGCTGTTAGTAGGAATGCTTGAAGAAAGTTGTAATAACTTTTGTAATCTTGAAATACACACATAGCAGAAGGTCTACATGTTACAACTCCGGTATTGAGATCTGACAATAACGATTAGCAGTTGGATATGATGAAAAGTAATATGCAGCAATTTGGCCACCACAGGAATTTCTAGTTATCATGGCTCTAGCAAACATTTTCACTGTTTATGTGTTACAGTTAATACTGAAAGTAAGAGAACAAAAATATCAATGGAATTGTCAACAGTGAACGTTTTTTAACAGTCCATCATCGGATTCCTCAATGTTATGCGCTTTCTTCTTCTTTCAGATCAGGCCTGCTACGACCACGTCCTAATTTCAATTCTTCATCCTCTGTTGTTGTTTTTCCTTCCGTTTAATCCAATATTCCTTCATCGTTTCACTTTGTTTCTTCCTTCTCTCTTCAGACCAGATTTATTTCCTCTTCTGCCTCATAATCTTTCTTTACTTAATACCTGCTTTCTAAATAAATTGCGATGGAGTGCGCGCTCCGGTGGCAATTTCCCCACACGCCCGTCTTTTCCCTTTACTACACCCACTTACATTTGCCTTATGAAAGTTTAGCTTTAAATTCTTTCAACGTTGTTGGTAAATTATTCATCATTTCTCTTGGTAACTTATTCATCTTCTCTGATATATCTGTATTTCTTTGCAAATCTTCCTGTGATTTTTTTCCCCCAAGGGTAATTGGGTATATTTTTTCTATAGATATATCCAAAACAGCAATCTCGTTTTTCTTATTGATTCTGTTTTTTTTTTTTAATTTAATTTAATTGCAATGGAGCACACGCTCCGGTGGCAATTTCCCTACACACCCAACTTCCCGCTATCCTTCACTCACCTACATTTTTCCCTCTACAAATTTTAACTTTAAATTCTTTTAACGTTTTCGGTAGGTTATTCATCATTCCCTTGGTAACTCAGTCCAATCCCTGACACCCTTACCTAAAAAAGAAAATCTTCCCACACCCTTGTGCCTGAAATCGAGTGACAGCTTGTGGTCATGGTCATCTTTTCCCTTCCTTGAACTACTTTTCGTACCTACTGCAATATCTTTCCATGCCTCATCGCCAGTATACGCCCTGTACACTCCCATTACCCTAATCATCCTCCTCCTGTCTTGCAATGAATCCCATTCCAGCTCCTTATCATATCTGTCACTGATTGCATTCTGCGATAATTTCCAAGAACAAATCAAGCAGCCCTTCTTTGCACCCTCTCCAACTCCTGTATTTGATACTCAAAATGTGGGTCCCATACTACACTACCATATTCGAGCAATGGTCCTGACCAAAGTTTTGTAACCCAATTCCTTTACTTCTCTCGTGCATCCCCTCATCACTCTGTCCAACAAGTGCAGGATATTGAAACCTTTTCCTACCACCTGTCCAATGTGTCCTGCCCAGTTAAGCTTGTTATCAAATGAAATGCCAAGATATTTACATTTCAAGTCTTCAGCGAGCAATTCTTCCCCCACCTTATATTCATAATTAACCTTTTGTTTTTTATTTGTGTATCTAATTAGCTGACTCTTCTTGCATTTATCTTCATTCCATGTTTACCAACCCAACTAGATATCCTGTCCAGATCACCCTGCAACTGTTTACAGTTCTCTATCGTTTTGATCCTTTTATACAGCATTATGTCATCTGCAAACAATCTAATTTCAGATAGTAAACAATCAACACAATTATTCATTAGAATAATGAATAGCAATGGTCCCAATACGCTACACTGCGGCACTCACATTTTTACTTCCACTTCCTTTGATAAAGCATTTCCTACCCTAACTTTCTGTTTTCTACCTTTTAAAAATTCTTCTAACCCAGCAAATAACTTTCTCGTCCACTCCAATAGTTTTTACCTTATTTACTACCATTTTGTGGCTTACTCTGTCAAACGCCTTTGAAAGATCTAGTGCTACACTATCAATTTGGCCTCCCTTGTCCATTTCATCTGAAATATCTTGCATATATCCCACCACATATTTCCTTATTTCTTGTTAATTTCCATAGTTCTGTTGTTTTAATTGCACACAAGACTTGTCTCATGATCCTTCTTTCCAGTAATTAGAATTTAGCTAATCTGTAGTTCAATAGTAGGTTTCAACCTCGTATATACATTCCGGTTTCACCACTGAGTTATAGTGTCTTATTTTAAGATTTTTAGATACGCGTTTTATTGTTAACCTTTTTATATTCGTAAATAACTAAAGAATAATTGCTGTTTACATTCGGTTTTTAATTTTATAAAGTAGTTCCACTAGGTAAGAAACTGTGTCCGCCATCCATAAAACGTATTATTTTAGTTAACATATATCCCACATTAATACCAAGTCATTAAAAAAATACAGGTAGAAAAAGGTTCCTATAGGACAGACCATTCTGCAGTAACTAAAACCTATCGACTGCAATAAGGTGTTAACAGAATAAATTTCGATTTGGTTGTCGCTTAAATAAAAGTCTCTTACATGTGCACAGAAATCAAGGGTAAAATAATCAAAATAATTCCAAGAAAATGTGAAGATCCAGTGGAACCTGCAAGGGTAAATTGTGCACTTCATGTTACGTGTATCATTACAGTTAGAAAGTGAAATTATATTTGACAGTCATGAAGTTAAATTTAAAATACACTGATTGCCATAAAACTGGAGCATCCAAGATGACTGATCTCGAAGTAGTGTTGCCCAAATGCAAGAACAAGACGAGACTTGGCCAGTCTTGGTCTTGGTCTTGCATCAATACACCTGGTCTTGGTCTTGGTCTTGGTCTTGCATTTTTCCAAGACCAAGACTGCAAGACCAAGACCGATTTTGGGCAACACTATCTCGAAGCGACGAAAGTTGGTATAAAAATCTATCACGAGTAATATTGCAACTGATTTCAGTTTGGCTGCAATAGAGTTTCCATCCGGGGGCGCTATAATACAACGTTTATGGCTACAGCACGAATTTTTGTAGAATACTTGGTGTGCATCATTGAATAGGTAGTATGGTGCTTCATTGATTAATTTTTGCTACGTGTTGATTCAGTGATTAAGTTAAGAGTTTTCTTAACATATGCCTTTCATCCGAAAAATCAAATAAGGTTTGTTTGCAGCAAGAAACCGACATAACAGAAATTATTATTTTCATCGAAAGATATACATGAGATGCTCTTGGAAAAGGTCTAATGTCTGTTATGAACCAATAGAGACAAAGGTGTGGTCTACTATGTCGCAAGTAAACTGCCTAACCATGCATCACTACTTTACTGACCTACTTAATGAACGAACGAATTACGGAACATGGACCTTGGATTAATCTTTTTAACAGTTTGAAACCCAGTCTAGGAAGGAATAATTCTAGTCAACTTCAGAGTATTAAACAAATAAATGACTGAGAGCGAGAGCAAAAAGTAAAAGTTGCGATCAGGCTTAGGATGCGATGAAGTATCCTAAGGCACTTGGGAGGAAGGGATCAGCGCCATACCCTGCATGTTAAACTAAACGAAAAGTTTTCTAACAGGTACAGAATGGACAGCAGCCAAAATAGGCAATTTCAACTTCAAAGATAATCTGAGTGGAGGCTTTCTCGGCGTTGTATATAAATGAAATTTTCTCGTGAAACTAGCCGAGTGAGAACGTTTGTTTAGCACGACGTTTTGGCGGTCATATTCACTGCCGCCATTGTCAAGTGACTGCTGCCTGTGGGTAATGGGGTTGCTTATATATCGTTCCGCACGATAACGCGCGATATATAAGCAACCCGATTACCTACTGGCAGCAGTCACTTAATAGCGGCAGAGTATATGACCGCCGAAACGTAACGAAATATAAGCATCCACATTATCCACAGGCAGCAGTCACTTGACAATGGCGACATAGAATTTGACCGCCGAATCGTCGGGCTATACAGACGTTCTCACTCGGCTAGTTTCCCGAGAAAATCTCATCTATATTCGAAGTAAATCATCTGCCAGTCGGCCCAGGGGCTAACGAACTGGCTCTCCGTAACAGAAATCACCGCTTCGACTTCGGCCTAGGGCTTAAGTGGTTTTAATTGTGTGACGAACTTCCATTTGTTACTGCCAATTATACTGGAGTAGTAAAAACAATTCATAACTGGCTGAATTGATATAAGAATGGCTGCCATTTCAAAAAACAAACAGGAGATGAAACTTTTATTTTATTTTTGCATACCACATTAAATTTAGTATTGATGTTCAGGTATTCAAAATTTCTATCAGTGTTATTTTGAAACATTTTAGGTTAAGCTTTTCCTCAAGATGTGAGCTCCTGTAGCCGTTAATAGCGTGTTGCTCTCTCTAATAAGGACTTTCAATGAAAATTATTTTATTTATTTCGTTTAAAATATGTTTAAAAAGTCTTTTTTGTTTAGATTTTCATATTATTCTATTACCATCAAAAAACCTAGTAATTTCGCCTCGTTCGTGATTAAATTTCACACGAAGATTTGTTTTACTAAACGGAAAAGAGATCCACAAACAAATAAACCCCAAAAATTTAAGTATCTTCCCATAAGTACCTCCTTACTATCCATCACCCCATATTCAATGTAGCTGAAAAAATCTAATGGGTGATGGCACTTAATAAAGAGACTTTTAAAACTATTTTGAATAAGATACGTTGATTGTTATTTTTTAACTTTATTCTGTTATGATTTGAACAACAATGTACTGGAAAAAGAAGTTGATTTCGACATTGATCATTTAGGTGAGGGCAGAATTTTATAGAACTTTGAATGCTTTGATATCAAATAAGGCAGCTGGAATTGAGATTCCTACGGAACTTCTGAAATCACTAGCAGAGGAAAGAATCCAAAGATTATTCATACTTACATCAAAAAGTTATGAAACAAGAGAGATTCCTATTTATTTTAATAAAAGCGTCATCTTCACACTTCCAAAGAAAACATAAACCGACAGAAGTGAAAATTATCGCATGCTTCAAAATTACTGACCAGAATAATATACAGAAGAATGGAAAGCGGAGTAAAAGGGATAGTAGGTGAAGATCAATTTGCGTTTAGGAAAAACCGTGTTACAAGAGAAGCGATTCTGGCATTAAGATTAATACTTGAAGGGCGGCCCAAGAAAAACAAAGATACTTTTAAGGCGTTTGTTGATTTAGAAAAGGCTTTTGATAATGTTAGGTGGAACAGGATGTACAAAATTTTAAAGTTGCCGGGTCTAAAATACCGAGATAGAAAAATATTTATAATCTTTATAAGAATCAAGTAACTATAATAAAATTAGAGAATCATGAGATGCACGCATCAGTTAAAAAGGGTGTGAGACAATGTTGTAGTCTGCCCATATTAATATTCAACTTGTATGTAGAAGAAGCAATAAAGGAAGTGAAAAAAAAAAAAAAAGATTTGAATGTAGCATGAGTGATCAAGGAGAAAAAATCAGTATGCTACGATTTGTTGATGATATTGTCTTGTTAGCACAGCAGGTTGAGCATGAACAAAATACTGAAGGAAGATTTTGGACTAAGTATAAACTAAAGCAAGACAAAAGTGATTAAATGTAGTAGAAATGATGCCAATAATAGTAGATTAAATATAAAAATAGAATCGGATGCGATATAAGAAGTTAATGAATTTTGCTACCTAGGAAGTAAAATTTCAACCAATTGCCGGAGCAGGAATGTTATTAAAAGCGGAATAGCACTAGCAAAATGAGCTTTCATGGAAAAGAGAAATCTTCTAGTTTCAAATATTAATCTAGGATTCAGGAAGATCTTTTCAAAACTCTATATGTGGAGCATAGCACTTTATGGCAGCGAAGCTTGGACTTTAGGAATACCAGAAAGAAGGAAAATTGAAGTATTTGAAATGTGATGCTATATCAGTATGCTGAAAATTAAGTGGACAGATATATTACGAAACGAACGAGTTTTGGAAATGATGGGCGAGGAAAGATGTTTGTGGAAGAGTCTTACAGAAAGAAGAGATAGGATGGTAGGTCATATTTTGAGACATGCAGGATTGGTTAATCTGTAAGGGAGTGAACAGTCGAAGGTCAGAACTGCAGAGGAAGACAGAGATTAGAATATATGAAGCAAATAATTGCGGAAGTGGGTTGTAAGGGGTATGTTGAGATGAAAAGGTTAGCACAAGATAGGAAGGGATGGAAGATTGCATCAGACCAGTCGAGAGGCTGATGGCAGCAAAAAAAAAAATATAACGCATATTAACATTTATTGAATTTTACTACTAAAAAGATGCAGAACTGATATGCATCCGGAATTTACTTAACACTTTACTATTAAATTTATGCAAAGATTTGCGGAAAATTTCAATATACATTGATTTTTGGCTGTGTGAATAATACTCATTTAATTGATAGTGAGAGTCGTATAATCATGAGTTATGAAAGCGAGCGTGGTGGTGTAACGGATAGCGTTCTGGCCTCACATTCGGGAGGACGGCGGTTCGAATCCCCGTCCGGGCATCCAGATTTGGGTTTTCCATGGTTTCCCAAATCACTCCTGGCAAATGCCGGGATGCTTCCTTAAAAAGGCCATGGCCGAATTCCTTCCCATCCCTTGCCTCCATCCTTTCCCGTCTCTAAAGACCTAGCTGTTGAGGGACGTAAAGCAGTTAATAAAAAAAAAAAAGAGTTATGAAGGTGCTCTCGAGAGTTTTGTTCGTTGCGAAGTTGATTGAACTTTTTTTTTAAGCCTTGTCTGGGGCAAGGAGAATGGACGGCAAGGAACTATACCGGCATTTGCCAGAATTTATTTCTGTAACCCATGGAAAACTAAAATATGAATGTTCGGACGATGATTAGTAACCTTGTCCTCCCATCACTGATCACGCACTGAGTTCGGTCTGGTCGTGCTGTGCCCTTATAGTTTCAGATTACAACAAAGACTCCAACGCGAGGACAGTAAATCGGTACAAAATTTCATGGTGAATACCCAGTGTAGATCTTTGTTCGCAGTTTAGTTAAAACTCATGGAGGAATATATTTAAGTAGGGAAATCTAAACGCGAAGTTCAAGTACATAACTACAAACTTATCAATGTCCCATATGAGCAATATTATAATACAATTACGTAACTGAAACAAGAGTACTTAAGGTATAAGGAGATGCATTAGTAGGTAGGGCACATCAATACAAATTGTCTGTTTCTCATCGTTGGTATACGAGACATTATTTAGTTACTTGTTCTTTTCTTAACAATCGTTATTTAATGTCATTCAATATTACCACCAAGTGACGTAAAGGTAATTTGAATGAAATGCTATTTGTTCTTATAAAGTCTTGAGGAATAAAAATATTAAAGTTCCTGAACATTATCGTAAGCAATCCAGATCCTCACTTCGCCGGTTTAATTTGATCAGTTTGAGGAGAAATTTTCGTTTTGCTGAAACTCCCAAGTCTGTTGGCCAGCATTAATAGGATTTTTCCACCAGTTTCATTTCTAAATTAAAATGCTTATCAAGTTTCCTAAATAAGTTAATTAGAAAGCGGAAGGTGAAGAGATACAGTTTACTTAATTACAGCATATCAGAAATTACTGTTTGCCATAACTTATCAGTTTCCCGCACAATCTACGGTATAATTCGTAAACGGTGACTGCCATTCCGTTAAAAGGTAGGAAATTCGAGTATTTATATCACATATAACATATATTTTAGTATATAGATTCGCTTGTTAGTTGCAAGTTTGTCGTCTGTAATTTCGCCAATTTTTCATAAACAAAACAAAAACATTTAAAATTTAAAGAAAATGAATGTCATTTCTGATACAATTTTTTTCAGAAAAAAGAAGATCCAATGGAGCTAAAGTTGCTACTTTTGAACAGGAATTTTGCATCTAAAATTTCCCATCTTCATAAAACTTTCTTACTTGGGACTTTGGCGCTAAGATGATAGGAAACCAACTTCGGGCTACAGTAAGGAAACATTCCAGTCATTTTCCCTATGGGAATTGAGATAAATCTGAAATCTTACTGTTGAACCGAAATTTGAAATCGAATTATCTTGAATGCCAAATCCGAATGCTACTATGAGGTCTGCATTGTCAGTTCTACGTAATGTATTTCTAATTTTTTTAAATGTCACACTGAAAAACAACCGACATACACCTCATTTTTATTTGAATTCTGAAGTATTTCCCCACGTTTTGACGTCACTCCGTTGTAATCATCTGCCGTTGACACAAGAGTTCGGAATCGCAACTGACTGACAGCTATGACGTCTGTAACCTTGCTTAGCTGGTTATACAACAACACTAGTCAGATATAAAATATTTCTTATAGCAGAAATAATGTGATAGAGTGAAAACATTGAAACCAGCTTGCTGATTGTAACACGGAAAAGAGACGCATAAACTCTTCTCTCTCGCACTGCAATGGATGGTAACGAACTCACTTTTTTTCCCCTAATAAACTTAACACTCAATAAGTTATGCAAAACTACAAAAAAAATATAATAATGTGCTAGTAATACAACAAATAAACATAATAAATAAATAAGTAATAATAACTAGCTGACTTCTGCTGCTCAATAGAACCGATCCTAAAAAAATTCTATTGTAGATGTAACTTCCGTATATGAGATATATTCATTGATTATTTCAGTCTTAAATATAATAGTTTTTACTACTTATTTCAGTCTTAAATATAATAGTTTCTTAATTACTTATTTCAAAAATAATAGCAACTAGTTAGTAAAAGTATCATAACTAAAGTATTTTTACCTACTTACTACTTGCAGTAATTATTTGAGGAGTAAAGCTCTAATCCAATTTAATAAAAAAAAAGTTTTGTATGTAGTATAAATTTTACCAGAATACTTTGTCAAATATATTTAAGGTTCACTTAGTAGGTGCTAGAGGTACTTGGGTAAAATCATGACTGGAAAGTGTGGCACCTGTCATAGGTACCTGGCGTAGTGTGTTGGTTGTCTATGGTGTAAGAAGGGGTTTCATTTGGCATGTAGGGAAGAGGGAACGAGGGAAATAAATGAGGCTTCCCCCTTGGTTTTGTCTGCTTCTTCTTAGGGATGAAAAGATGAGGTAGATAGGCGAAACGATCAGGGAGTTGCGCGAAAGAGTCAGGGTTCTTGAGGCTTGGTCGGTAGAAAGCTCAGCCTATGGAGGCTCTACTGATGGAGGCAGAGACTATCGAGGATCAGCCTATAGTGGCAGGAAATGAGGTGGTGGGTTGGAGCAGGTTGAGAAGGATGGTTGGTTGCTGATATTAGGTCGTAGGAGAAGTATAATTAATAGGATGAAGAAGCCAGACAATTCAGAAATTGAAGAGAAAAATAGGTTTGACCTTTCAGCAGAGTAAGGAGGGGAAGTGCCTGATGTAGATGTGGAATAGGAAAGATGCATCAGGTCCTTAGGAATAGGGACGTGCAAGGAAAGAAAAGTGTTCTGCTGCTAAGTGTAAGAACTCTTCTGCAGGATCAGTTAGGCACAGGTTAACAGATTACAAGTGTTTTTAAAACCTAGTGAAACATTAGGTCAAATAAAAGACGATTTAGATTCAGTTTGTACGAGTTTCACTAAGGACGATATAGTAGTGTTAGTGGGATGTGCAGGGAATAGTATTGACAGAAACGCGAGTTATAGCATAGAGAGTGACTTCAGGAAGGTGGTGAAGGAGGAGCAGCGTACCAGGGTTGATCTCGTGCATGGTCGTCATGGCCGGCTACAGTTGAGGCACGCTATGAGGCGGGTAAATGTGAAAACGAAGGTGCTACTTGGGAAAGGCATCATTCTGCCCTGGGTGTTGCGCCTACAATTGGTAGGAGGGATTTCACTAGTCATGGCCTATGCCTAAATAGAAGGGACAAGGGTGTACTTTTGAGTTGTTAGCTAATGCTGTAAGGGAGTCCATTTGTAGTGATGATGGGGTCAGGATTGTGCCTTTTTTAGGTTGGTGTCGGCTTATGAGGGGATGGAAATAGATGATCAAAGTGATAATTATTTTAAATCCACGATGGACAAAAACACAAATACCAAATAAATTGATGAAACAGTTGTAACAATAAATGACTAGGGCAGAACTGGGAAGAAGGAGATTAAAGCTGAAAATATCATAAAGAGAGTATTAAGGATGTTACTGGTGAACTGTAGAAGTAAAATGAACAAAGAAAACGAATTCGCAATCTTAATAGAGAGACACGAACCACAAGTAATTATAGGGGCTAAAAGAAAAGGTACTAGGCAATGAGGTTATTTCCCGATGTTTACATAGTGTACCGCAGAAATAGAGGAGGTTTCATACTGTTTAGTAAAAACTACTACAGTTCACTGCTGTGATAGATCATGACCATGAGTTAATTTGGGTAGATTTCTGGGGTAATAAAAAGAAAAAATAAGGATGTTGACTGCATACCGCTATGGGAAAATGACTGAAGAAGACGAGGATCTTGGGGAGAAATTAAATTCGTACTCAGTGTTCAGAAGTGAGAAAAGAATGGTTAGTATTGATGGGATTTAAATTTACCAGGTATTAAATGGGTATGAAATAAGATTAATAACACAAGGGAACTTAGATTTGCAAACACCTTAATAAGGGAAGAAGAGTTTACACAAGTGGGAGAGCAGAACACTAGGAGGCAAAACATGTGGAATATCTTCCCAATAAAGCCCGATGAACACCTTGTGAGTTTCAGTGAAGGAATGAGTGACCATGAAGCAGTTCTGATGGATGTTAGATGATTCAGTACACATGGGACATAATTGAATGGGTACAATTATAGAAAAGAGTCAGGTTTTGAAATTGAAAAGATATTTCAGGGAAAGTTTCAGCAAATGGATGGACGGCACAATTACAACAGAGTCAAGATGGGAAGAGTTCAAGGAGATAATAAAAATTGGCGAAGAAATATTTATTCGAAAATAGAGAGAAGTACAGAACCTACATACTATAACAGGGAGATGAGGTGATTAATTATTCAGAAATGGGAGGGGGAGGGATGTAAATCAGACAACGAGCTTAACCTCACAATTACGAGTAGAAATGAACAGAATAAAATTTTTTAAATCATCCTGGGGATATCATGAAGGAACTAATAAAGCTAAAAAATATATTAAAAAAAAAAAACATAAAGGGGCTGGTGTAGATGTTTTAAAGATAGCAGTATGTGACATTCTAAATTATCTTGATATATTATTTTAATTATGGATAACTGCTGCTTGCCAGAGGACTAGAAAAGTGCGGTAGTAGTACCGGTACCAGAAGGGAGAGTAACAGATAGAGTCGAAAATTATAGGCCAATAAATTTAACATAAGTGGAAGGGAAATAAACGGAGAGATTGATATACAATCATATCAGACATATATGTGGAGAGAAGTGGGATTCAAGTCGGCAACATGTTTTAGGCAAGGATTCATGCGAATCTCAGTTACTAGGATATTCAAAAGATATTTCGAATGAAATGGGAAAAGCAGGCCAAACTGATAGTACAGCACTAGATCTTTCAAAAGCTTTCGACAGAGTGAGTCGTAAAATGGCGGTAAATAAGGTAAAAACTATTGGAGTATATAAGAAAACTATTTGCTTGGTCGAAGATTTCTTAACAGGTAGAAAACAAAACATTAGGGTATCAAAAAAGTGGAAGTGAAAATGGATGTGCCACAACGTAGTGTATTGGGTCCATTGCTATTCATTATTTGAATGAATGATTGTGTTGATTGTGTACTATTAGAAATTAGGTTGTTTGCAGATAATAAATCTATAATGCTATATAAGAGGATCAAATCGGTAGAGGACTGTGAACAGATACAGAGTGATTTGGACTGACTGGACATCTAGCTGGGTTGGTAAACATAGGATGAACATAAATGCCAAGAAGAATCGGCTTATTAGGTACACAGATAAAAAACTGAAGGTTAGTTATGATCAGGAGGTGGGGAAAGAATTGCTTGTTGAAGACTTAAAATGTAAATATCTTGGCATAACATTTGATAACGAGCTCAACTGGGCAGGACACATTGGACAGGTAGTATGAAAAGGTTTCAAAATCCTGCACTTGGAGAGAATAAGGAAAGGATGTACCAGAGAAGTGAAGGAATTGGATTAGAAAACTTTGGTCAGACCATTGATTGAATATGATGTTGCAGTATGGGACCCACATTTTTATTATCAAATACCGAAGTTAGAGGGTGTGCAAAGAAGGATTGCTATATTTGTCTCTGTAAATTACCGCAGAACACAATCAATAACCGACATGATAAATAATTGGAAGACAGGAGGATGGTAAAGAGAGCCATGGAAGTGTTCAAGGCGCACGAGTATTGGTGATGAGGCGTGGAAAGATATTGGTGTAAGAATTAAAAGTAATGCTTGGAAGGGAAAGGATGACCATGACCACAAGCTGGAACTCGATTTTAGGTACAAGGGTGTGGAAAGATATTCATTCGTAGGTAATGGGATCAGGGATTGGAATAAATTACCAAGAGAAATTGTGAATAATTTACCAAAAACGTTGAAAGAATTTTAAGTTGAAATTTGTAGAGGGCAAAAGTAGGTGGGTACAGGAAAGGGGAAAAATGAGTATGTAGGAAAATTTCCACCGGAGCGTGCGCTCTATAGCAATAAAATATTAAATTAAACAAATTTTACATACAGTCATTCCAAATGAAGATGTTGCAGTAACCGCTGCTGGCATAAATGAATTTGGTACCCCGCACGTGTGTAATATCTTTTTTACTGATTTTATTCAATAATTAAGTTCTCGAAAATTGTTAAAAATATGAATATTGTATCTGACCTCAGGACTACCTAACATCCGTGGATCCTTAATCTGACCGAAGGTAAAATAGCACACGAGATAATTTTACAGTTCCAGACCCCAAAACTCTTGCTTTAATACAACAAACACTAACAGATACAAAGTCCAAAATAAATTTTTTAGGGGAGATATCAGAACCCTTCATTATTAAAACAGGAGTAAGACAAGGAGACGGACTTTCTCCGTTACTGTTCAACTGCGTCCTTGAAAAAGTGTTACAGGAATGGCGGAAACAAAAATCAATCCTCGGAATTGACCAGCCAATTATATTAGGCAGAGGAAAATTAAAGATAGATTGCCTAGCATTTGCAGACGACTTAGCAATCTTAACCTGTGACATTGCAATAGCCCAAAAACAGATCGAACTCTTGAAAGAAGTAGCGGAGAAAGTAAGTCTACAGATTTCATTCGAGAAAACAGAATTTATGACCTGCAATAAAGAAACACCAAAATACACGGAGACAAAATATGGAAAAATTAAACGAGTCTCATACTTCAAGTATCTCGGTGAAACAATCCAAGAGAATGGAACTGAAGCAAAAGCTAATGAAATTAGATGCCAAAAGATGGAAACAGCTTATCGCCTAACACAAAACGTCTACAACAAAAAATGCATCTCCAAGCACAAAAAACTGAGACATTACAATACAGTTATTAAACCAGAATGTCTTTATGGACCAGAAACACTTATTTTTAACAGAAAAAAATAAATAGAAAACATTGAGAAAAAAGAACGCAAAATTATAAGGAAAATTTTGGGCCCAAGACTCATAGGAGACCAGTACAGACTCAAAAGTAATCAGGAAATTCTACAATATGCAGACATTCACAGTGATATTAGAAAACGCCGACTAAAATTTTATGGACACATCAAAAGAATGAACCCTAACAGACTTACAAGACAAATAGTTGAATTCTATGAAAACCGAAGTAAATCATTATCGGATACAATTTAATTTAATTGCAATGGAGCACAGGCTCCGGTGGCAATTTCCCTACACACCCATCTTCCCACTATCCTGCACCTACCTACATTTGCCCTCTACAAATTTTATCTTTAAATTCTTTCAAAGTTTTCGGTAAATTATTCATCATTTCTCTTGGTAACTCATTCCAATCCTTGACACCCTTACCTAAAAAAGAGAATCTTATGAGAATTAAATGGATTGGAGAAATCAAGAAAGACCTCAAATTAGCAGGAATTGTTCCAGAAGATTTCGAAAACAGAGACACATTTAAATAAAAAATTCACAAGTGGCAAGTTGACCGGGAGGAAAGATTAAAGAAAAGATCAGGAACAACATGGTCTGATGAGAGAAAAGAAGCCCATAGTAAGCGTATGAAGGAAATACGGGCACAAAGGAAAGCGAACAAACGCTTCTGAGTACTTTGCGTAGTCCTAATGGGCTTATCCGCAAATAATAATAATAATAACATCTAACAAGATCTATGTACAACAAAAACTGCTGAGTATGAAATTTCCTTTCGGGCTAAATTTTCGCTACCGGTATTTATCTAAATGTTATGAACAACGTATCATATATACATGTAAAACGCAATATGTACACCCATCTACTGGTAAATCGTTTCAATATTAAACGAGTAACAATGGCTTCTGTTCGTCCTGCATGTAATCTGCCTAGTTAATCCAAGCGGTCTTCAGGTTGATTAAATCGTAACGAACTTATCACGACAAACATCAGAGCTTAACACCGTATTAACGGGATATTTATTTCATCATTGAAAATAAAAAGCCTCTTTGATTGATCGATCTAGAATCCTACAGCCTCCGACAGTAATCCATAGCTGGTGATTTGATTGTTTATCAGCCGTTGTCCACCTTATATTTCCAGATCGCGATTTGCAGAGCATCTTAACCTTCATCTTCGCATCTAGCAACAAGGCAAAAATAGTACGGTTATTTCTGAAGGAAAAAGATTCTCTGTTCTGATGTGTTTGCCGAATAGTTTATCTATCTGCGATGAAGTAAAAACCATGGCCGGCCACAGTTGGCCACCATGACTGGTTTTTTTCAAAATCTTTGAAGTAAATGTTAGGACGACAACTCATTTCTGCATAAAAAAACGCGCATTCGACAGATTGAGAAATATTAGTTCAATAGTTTCGCCTAGCACGAAACTGATGATTTATTAGTTTGTAATGAAACGGTACAAATTCCTCCATACCAATGTTAATTAATCTATGTAAGCAATTGTGCAAGCCATAAGGAGTATTTTTAGTGGAAGTATAGCATTTTTATGGGGTCTTTTTAGTATTAAAAGATGTGGATAAAGAGATGAAGGTAGTGATAGGTATGTCTAGGCCATGCGTTTTCGAAGATACTTGGGTGGAAATTGAACAAAGAAATGTTTTTTTTCTTTAGTGCTATGCGCTTCGGCGACGTCGATGTAATTAAGAAGCGGGGTAGGACTGGGGGCAAGGTACG
Organism: Vandiemenella viatica; assembly: GCA_031002005.1. NCBI lineage: Eukaryota > Metazoa > Arthropoda > Insecta > Orthoptera > Morabidae > Vandiemenella > Vandiemenella viatica. Next base: position 75,834 of record JARYHS010013631.1, read on the forward strand.
AGAGGGGTCTTTTGAAGGGACCATTCCAGCATTTGCCTGGAATTTGCTAACCCTTTTATATTAATCCCTTAGTGTTACGACGCCGCATAAAAATAAAGCATAAATTATTTTAGTCATAGGAGAACGGGCTGCATATTAATCGAAAAGCCATTAAAATCCAAAAAGTAGATTTTGCACGAATGCGTCCAGGAAAAAAATTAAATTTATGAGATTTACCATAACACATGAAAAGGATATGCATCATACCTACCCGCCGTACCACGAAATGTACTTTATTACAATATCATCAAACGCAGACCAGTAAATTTTTTGTGAGTCACGTTCTAAAAAATATATATATATGTCGTGAAATTCCTCTTTTTTTTTCGACATCACATCAAAATTAAGTATACCCTACTTTACTCATGGGACCACGGGCTGTGCATTAATTTGAACCTCATCAAAAATTAACCAGTATGTTTGCGTGAATCAGGTTCAAGTAAACTTATCTTAAATTTGTCACGTTTATGTCATATCAAAATGAAACATATCCTATTTTAACCGCTGGACCATAGATCCATATTCAATCCGTAATTTTTACATCCGTATAAAAGCATTTAAAACATTTCTATAAGACCTAAATTAATAAGAAAAAAAGGCAATCATAGAAGGAGAAAAAACATGGGTTGCTCGTTTGCAGTTTCCTGCTCATCAAACATTTCTTTGATAGTTTATCAGTGAATTATTAAAATCTGATAATCATGGGCGATTGAAATGCGGTAGTGGGAGAAGGAAAGCAGGAGAATACTGTAGCAATTTTTGGTTTAGGAGAAAGAAATCAGCGAGGAAGCAGATTGTTAGAATTTTCTGAAAGATATAAACCAGTTTGCGTGTAAGGGTTTGGGAGGGACTATACTAGCCTTTTCCAAGAAAATGTTAACATCTCCTTCACATGGTGCACCTTGTTTGCACGGACGAGGCTCTGGCGACTGAATGATTCCCGGTATAAGGAGTCACCCACTGCTTGCCAACGACCTCGAGCGGGGTGTGGTCCAGGGCAACCTCTTGTCCTTTGGGCTAGAAACGTCCCCTAAAGGCGGATGAATCACAAACGATCAACGGCATGGGGATGCAGGAGGCAACGGGAAACCACTGCATTAAAGACCCAAAGGGTATCCCGAGAACATGTAATCCTCTCAAATTACATATATATCATGATGGCTTCTTCCTGGGTAAAATATTCCGGAGATATAATAGTCCCCCAATCGGATCTCCGGGTTGGGGACTGCTCAGGGAGGAGTCATCAGAATGGATAGAAACATTCTACGAGTCGAAGCGTGGAATGTGAGAAGTCTGAATAGGGCAGGTAGATTAGAAAACCTAAAAAGGGAGAAGGAACGACTTAAGTTAGATGTTGTTGGGATTAGCGAGATTAAATGGAAGGACGCACAGGATTTCTGGTCTGTGGAACACAGGATAATTAGCACACAAGCTGTCAATGGAGTCACTGGTGTAGGATTTGTAATGAATAAAAAAGTAGGAAAACGGGTGAGTTATTACGAACAGTTTAGTGACAGGATTATTTTAATGAGGTTAGAAACTAAGCCCGCTCCAACCACGTTAGTACAAGTGTACATGCCAACGTCACAGGAAGATGACGAAGAAATAGAGAAAATGTACACCGAAATTGAAGAATTAATCCAATATGTGAAGGGGGAGGAAAATCTAATAATCATGGGTGATTGGAATGCGATAGTTGGAGAAGGAAAAGAGGGGAATACTGTAGGAAGCTTTGGTCTAGGAGAAATAAATGAGCGAGGAAGCAGGTTGATAGAATTTTGTGAAAGATATAAGCTAGTAGTGGCGAAAACACTGTTTAAGAACGATGCAAGACGGATATACACCTGGAAACGTCCTGCGGATACAGCTAGATTATGTCATGGTCAAACAACGATTCAGGAATCAAGTTCTAGCCTGTAAGGCGTACCCATGAGCATACATAAACTCTGACCATAATGTGGATAGTGATGAAGTGCAGGCTGAAATTCAAGCGAATAAGGAAGCAGCATAAGCAGAACAGACTGGAAGTGAATAAACTGAAACAACCTAGTACGAGATAAAAATTTGCATAAATGGTAGACTTAGGTCTAAGAAGTAACTCTGAAAGGAGCTCAACCGAGGGCGAATGGAATGCATTAAAGACCGAAATAATGAAAGCTGGTAAAGAAACAATAGGCTTTAGGGAACAAGCTGCCCGAAAACCTTGGATCATAGAAGAAATTTTGGAGCTGATGGATCAGAGGAGAAGGTACAAAAATGCTCTTAATAAAGCAGGAACTGAGCAATACAGGCAATTTAGAAATCAAATACACAGGAAATGCAAAAAGCAAAAGACAAATGGCTACAAGAAAAGTGTGAAGAAGTAGAAAAGGAAATGGTCGTAGGTAAAGCAGATGTTGCATATAGGAAGATCAAACAGAATTTTGGTGAAATTAAGAAAAGAGGTGTGAACATGAAAGCTGCCGATGGGAAACCTCTTTTAAGGTCAGAAGATAGAGCTAACAGATGGAAGGAATACATTGAGAAACTGTATGTTGGGGACGACTTGAACAATAGTGTTTTGGAAAAGGAAGGCGATGTCGACATGGATCCTGTTTTGAGGACAAAATTTAATAAAGCTCTGAATGACTTGAAAGCAAATAAGGCAGTTGGAATTGATGAGATCCCAGCAGAACTTCTTAAATCTCTAGGAGAGGAAGGAATCGAAAGATTATTCAAGCTGATATCAAAAAGTTATGAAACAGGAGAAATTCCAACTGATTTTAATAAAAATATCATCTTCACACTTCCAAAGAAAGCACAAGCCGACAAATGTGAGAATTATCGCACCATTAGTCTAACATCACAAGCTTCAAAATTACTGACCAGTATATTATACAGAAGAATGGAAAGGATAGTAGAAGACATAGTAGGTGAAGATCAGTTTGGGTTTACGAAAAATCGCGGTACAAGGGAAGCAATTCTGGCTTTAAGATTTATACTTGAAGGGCGGATCAAGAAAAACAAAGAGACTTTTATGGCATTTGTTGATTTAGAAAAAGCTTTTGATAATGTTAGGTGGGACAAACTGTTCAAAATTTTAAAGAAGTCAGGCCTAAAGTATCTAGATAGAAGAATAAGAGGGCGAGTCAAATGAAAACCTTAAATTTGTAATAAAAATCGAAATTTCGCGCCGTTATCCTGTAAGTTGGTAAGCATGCTACAAGCAGCGTGCAGAATAGCCTTTAGGTGGCAGCATAGTGCAGATGCACAAATACCGTCGCAGTATCAGTATAAAAATGGTTGCCCCACTTGTGACTTGCACCAGGGAAGAACAGTGTTCTCTTATTCGGTTTTTGAGTAGTGAAACCTATTGAAATTCATCGAAGAATGAAGGTTCCATACGGTGATGCATGTTTGTCACAGCAGCAAGTCTACGAATGGATTAGGAAGTTCGCAAATGGTATGACTTCAGTGGAAGATGCTCCTCGTCCAGGTCAGGCACAACGAGTTGTGACTCCACAGAATATTGCCGCAGTTGAAGCCGTAGTGATGGAAAACCGCCGAGTGACACTGAATGACATTGCAACATGTTTAAAGATTAGTCATGGTTCAGCACACAGCTCCAGTTTCACAAAGTGTCTGCAAGATGGCAGCTGATTCCTGAAATGAGAGAAGGACGTGTTGATGCTTGTGAAGAACTTCTTCGGCGCTTTGAACAAGCAGGTGATGGCTTCCTTGCAATATTCGTTACTGTTGCAACAATCACAGACCTGCATTTTGAGTGTCTTCCTCATCAACCATACTCACCAGACAATGCCTCAAGTGATTTTCATATGTTTTGACCACTCAAAGAAGCAATGGTAGGAAATAAGTTCCGTTCTGATGGAGAGGAATGCCACGCGGTGCATGAGTGGTTGCTCGGACTACCAAAAGAATTTTTTTCTAAAGGAATTTATGCACTTTGTAAGCGTTGGAGGACTTGCATTGAGCTTGGGGGAGATTATGTTGAAAAGTGATACAGCTTTGTATCACTTCTGCACAATAAATAATATTTTTAAAAAAATTAAGGTTTTCGTTTGACTCACCCTCGTACTTTATAAACTATATAAGAATCAAGTGGCTATAATAAAAGTAGAGAATCATGAGAGACAAGCATCAGTTAAAAAGGGCGTGAGACAAGGTTGTAGTCTATCCCCGTTAATAATCAACTTGTATGTAGAGGAAGCAATAAAGAAAGTAAAAGAAAAATTTCCATGTGGTATAAGTGTTCAGGGAGAAAAATTTAGTATGATACGATTTGCTGATGACATTGTCTTGTTAGCAGAAAGGGCTGATGACATTGAGAAATTACTGAATGGCATGAACAAAATACTGAAGGAAGATTTTGGACTGAATATAAATCAAAGCAAGACTAAAGTGATGAAATGTAGCAGAAATGATACCAATACTAGTAGATTAAATATAAAAATAATATCGGATGCAATTCGAGATGTAAGTGAATTCTGTTACTTAGGAAGCAAAATCACAACCGATGGCCGAAGCAAGAATAATGTTAAAAGCAGAATAGCAAAAAGATACTTCATCAAAAAGAGAAATCTTTTACTTTTAAATATTGATCAAGGAATTAGAAAAAACTTTTTAAAACTCTATGTGTGGAGTACAGCACTTTACGGTAGCGAAGCATGGACTTTAGAAATACCGGAAGGAAAATTCATGCTTTTCAAGTGTGGTGTTACATAAGAATGCTGAAAATTAAGTGGACAGACAAAGTAAGAAATGAACCAGTTTTGGAAATGATGGGTGAGGAAAGAAGTTTGTGGAAGAAGCTTACAGAAAGAAGAGACAGGCTGGTAGGTCATATTTTGAGACATGCTGGATTAGTTAATTTGCTGGTGGAGGGAACAGTCGAAGGTAAGAACTGTAGAGGAAGACAAAGATTAGAATATATGAAGCAGATAATTGAGGACCTGGGTTGTAGGGTATATGTAGAGATGTAGAGGTTAGCACAAAATAGGAAGGGATGGAGGATTGAATCAAACCAGTCGAAAGACTGATAACAGCAAAAAACAAAAACAAAAATAACCAGTCGTGGCGAACACTATTTAAGAATCATGCTAGAAGGATATTCACCTGGAAACGTCCAGGGTATATAGGCAGATGTCAGCTAAATAATATCATAGTCATATATAGAGATTCAGGAATCAAGTTTTATATCGTAAAACATACCCAGGAGCAGACATAGACTCTGAACATAATCTGATAGTAATGAAGTGCAGGCTGAAATTCAAGAGACTAAGGAAGCAACACAAGCAGAACAGATTGGAAGTTAATAACCTGAAGCAATCTAACATGAGAGAAAATTTTGCAGAAATGGTAGACGTGGGTGTAAGTAGTATGAAAAGGGCTCAACTGAGGACGAATGGTGTGCATAAAAGACCGAAATAACGAAAGCTGGTAAAGAGACATCAAGAAACTTTGGAGTTGATGGATCAGAGGAGAAGGTACTAAAATGCTCAAAATGAAGCAGGAAGAGAACAATACAGACAATTTAGAAATGAAATAAACAGGAAATGCAAAGAAGCAAAAGACAGATAGCTGCAAGAAAAGTGCGAAGAAGTAGAAAAGGAAATGGTCGTGGGTAAAGAAGATGTGGTATCTATGATCAAATAAAATTTTGTAGAAATAAAGAAAAGAGGTATAAACATTAAATTTTTTTTTTTTTGTAACAGTTTAACGTCCCTTTTTAACAACGTGGTCTTTAGAGACGGGAAAGGATGGGGGCAAGGAATGGGAAGGAATTCGGCCATGGCCTTTTGAAGGAAGCATCCCGGCATAAACATTAAAGTGGCTGACGGGACACCTCTTCTAAGCTCAGAAGATAGAGCTAACCGATGGAAGGAATACATAGTGAAACTGTACGATGGTGATGATTTTAACAACAGTGCATTACAAAAAGAAGTTGATGTTGACATTGATGACTTAGGTGATCCTGTTTTGAGGACAGAATTTGATAGAGCTTTCAATGATTTGAAATAAAACAACCCAGTCGGGATTGATGAGATTATTGCAGGACTTTTGAAATCCCTAGGAACACAAAGATTATTAAAACTTATATCAAAATAATTAATCAGGAGAAATTCCAACAGATTTTAATGAAAAATCTTCACACTTCCGAAGAAAGCACAAGCCGACAAATGTAAGAATTATCGAACCATTAGTCTAACATTACTTCCTTCAAAATTACTGACCAGAAGAATGTAAAATGTAGTAGAAGGGATAGTAGCAGGCCTGGCGCTAGGATATTGGGGCCCGGGGTAAGCGTTATTAGCAGTCACGTTAACAGTTGGGACCCTTGGCAAAATCATCAGTAAGGGACCCTCCCGACCATTACTGCGACCTTTTTAAACAATTTTAAGCAATTCTAGCGCTAAGATTCATACTTGAAGGGTGGATCAAGAAAAATAAAGATACTTTTATGGCGTTTGTTGATTTAGATAAAACTTTTGATAATGGTAGGTTGGACAAAATGTTCAAAATTTTAAATAAGTCGTGTCTAAAATACCAAGATAAAAAAAAAAAACATTATAATCTTTATAAGAATAGTTATAATAAAAGTAGAGAATCATGAGAGACATGCATCAGTTAAAAAGTGTGTGAGACAAGGTTGTAATCTGTCCTCGTCAATATTCAGCTTGTATGTAGAAGGAGTAATAAAGGAAGTGAAAGAAAGATTTGAATGTGGCATAAATGTTCAGGTAGAAAAAAATCAGTATGCTACGATTTGCTGTTGAAATTGTCTTGTTAGCAGAGCAGGTTGAGGATGTTGAGAAGTTAATGACTGCCATGAACAAAGTACTGAAGAAGATTTTGGACTAAGTATATACTAAAACAAGACAAAAGTGATGAAATGTAGCAGAAATGATACCAATACCACTAGATTAAATATAAAAATAGCGCCAGATGAGATAGCAGAAGTTAGTGAATTTTGCTAATTAGGAAGTAAAATAACAGCTGATAGTCGAATCAGGAATCATGTTAAAAGCAGAATAGCAGTAGCAGGGCCGCACTTAGGTTCTGTGTGCGGCCCTATGCTCGTTATGTGGTGGAGGTGCCCTGTCGGTCATCATCGGGGGCTGCTGCCTCCGGCAGTGGAAGCTGGCCCAGGCAGTAGCCCTAAGCTGTGGTGTGGGCACCCTCTTTGTGATGCGGGCCTCCTTTTGTGGTGCGAGCCCCTAGGCTACAGCCTAAGTCTCCTATGCTTAAATGTGGCAATGAGCAGTAGCAACAAAAGCCTTCATGGAAAAGAGAAATCTTTTAGTTTCAAATATTGATCTAGTAGTCAAAAATAAATTTTTAAAACTTTATTTGTGGAGCACTGCACTTAATGGTAGCGAAGCATGGACTTTAGAAATACCAGACAGAAGGAAAATTGAAATATTTGAAATGTGCTATAGAAGGATGCTAAAAATTAAAGGGACTAATGAAGTACGAAACGAACGAGTTTTGGAAATGATGGGCGAGGAAAGAAGTTTGTGGAAGAGTCTTACATAGAAAGAAGATACAGGATGGTGTATCATATTTTGAGACATGAAGGATTGGTTAACTTGTTTGTGGAGGGAACAATCGAAGGTAAGAACTGCAGAGTAAGACAAAGATTGGAATATATTAAGCAGATAATTGAGGACGTGAGTTGAAAGGGGTATGTAGAGATGAAAAGGCTAGCGAAGATAGGAAGGGATGGAGGATTGCATCAAACCAGTCAAGAGACTGATGATAGCAAAAAAAATCTATACAAATCTGAAATTCCACTTGAACTTTGTCACTGATACTAAATTAAATAAAAGTGCTGGCATTTCTCGTCTTCAGTCTAAAAGCCACATGGTTTGAACCAGTAAGCATTTCTATATTTGTTGATTTCTGTTTCCATTTTTGGTGTCAGTTAACTTTCCAAATTTGATTCCCTCATCTGTTTTCTTAGATTTTTGTGTGAGGTTGATATGAAAAAATTTTCTGTAAGTTTGTAAACGAATGAGCGTTTTTTATTCTTTCCCATAATCGTAATAATTTTATTCTTCTCCCTAGTTCTCCTCAACATCTCCTTCAAGATTATGTTGTCTATTTCATATTTTACGTTTGTCTACATCAACGAATTTAAACACGCCTGCTCCACTCTTCTAATCTTCATGTCACCTTTCAATGCAAAACCAAAATCCAGTCGAGAGCCTCATCCATAGTTGAGATATTTAACTCGCGTTCTGAATAGGTAACGAACGTTGCAGAAGTATAGAATTTTGAGATAATATTGCCACACTCGACAATTATGGCGAACAATGCTACTGGTATCACTTAAGTGCTAGTCTGTTGATAAGAGATACGCGCCCAAAGCGCGAAGTCAATCTTCATTTGTCTCTTGACCTGTTTAGTTTCTAACATGTTTTAATTTAATTAGAGGAGTGGCAAACATTTAAAGTCTCTTCCCAAAGCATCGGATCTTAATTCTTTTCCGAAGCAAACGGGTGGAAGGTGTTCGCCAATGCTCGAGATGTAGGGAAGTTTTTGGGCGTATGTTCAATATACTTGTGCAAGTATGCTGCTGCAGGGAGCGTCAGTTGCTGACAGTCTCTGTGTTTCGGTTTTTCACTAGACGCAGAACGGAATAACGGCTTTGGCAACAGTGTGGCATAAAAGTTTTCGAGAAGGTTGGCGATGCAAAAGAGGCAACGATGTTGTGGGCGAGAGAGCCAAAGAGGGCAAGCCAAGTGAGCAACAACGTCATTACTTGGACCGTTCTGATTGACTCCTGTTGAATGGCGTATATAGTTTAATCATATAAATAATGAAACGTTACCATTACCAACTGTTAACTACTCAACGCTCGCTCTATGGTATTCGTGTACACCTGTATTCTTTACTGATACTTGTTTATGCGAATTCCGTCTCGCTTGCGAAGCGGAGATAGGAGTAAGCGTTTTGCTTCCTCTTCTTTGGTGACTGCCTTGCCCTTCCTGCCCGAGGTGTTAGGGATTACCGCGCCACGGCCCACTCCTGTGGGAGTGGAACCCCCGAGCGTGAGCGTCTGACCCCGATACCCTACGGTGACAACGAGGGGGCAGAGCAACATTCCCTTCCCGTAGCGCTCCCATTGGTATGATGATGTCTGACAAGATTGGCTGCACACAAGCGCATATTCCAGAGGAATCAACTGAGGGTAGCACCAGCCAACATAAAGATACACTCACAAACCAACACCTGGAAGAAGATATGGAGGTCGCACAGACCCCCGTCAACCAAAATCATCAAGAAGCAATGGAAGTTGCACAGACTCCTAGGAAGAGAATCCTTGGCTCTCCTACGGAAGTAATTAAAGTGAACAAAAAGCGACTCAAGACGGCAGCATTCAACGCTACCAAGAAAGTTCCGCTTTCTCCAGCTTACAACCCCACCAAAAAAGCTGAAGAAGACAAGGAAAACAACAGTGGACAATGAATGAAGGCTTTGTAAATCCAAAACGCACAGCCACTACAGTTGAAATGTCTACCGCTACCACCAGAAAAGAGGTAACTAGAGTTAATCGTTATTAACATCTGCCAGCAGATGAAATAACACCTACCTCATCAGCTAATCAAACACCTGCTGCTTCATCAAATGAACGAAGGCCAGCACCGATTGTGCTAACCTATAAAGAAGAATATATGATGCTCTACAACAACCTCATGCAACTATGTAAAACCAGCTGGCCGAGAAATATACAAAATTCAAACCAAAACAACCACCGATTACCTAGCGGTAGCAAAACACATTACTGACAAGGGCTTGTTATTCTACACCTACACAACAGTGCCAGACAAACTGCTAAAGGTAGTTTTAGAGGACTTCCCTTCATCATGAGCACCGAACATGTAAAGGAAGAGCTAGATGAGATAGGCTATGCAGCCAGAACAGTGGCTAAATTGCGCTCACCCAAAACAAAAGAAGATACATCGCTCTTTCTAGTGGTATTAAATGATTCTGTAGAGAATAGACACATTTTTCAAATGACCTCTCTATTCTCAGTTAAAATGGCATTGGAAAAGCTACACAGCGCAAGAGGCCCACCACAATGCTACAAATGTCAGGGGATTGGACATTGTATAATGCCAAATAAATGTGTAACATGCGCAGGAGACCATGCGACGAGGGACTGCACCCTAACGAAAGGACAAACCCCACCAAAGTGCGCAAACTGTGCTGGTGACCACGTCACCAGTTACAGAACATGCCCAGCGTTCTCAAGATTCAACGAGAAGCAGAAGATGAACGATGCTGCACACGCTGAAACCATGAGGAAACAAAGTCAACAGCAGCAAAAGAAGTAACTGCAACAACAACAGTTAAATAATCAAGAAACCTCCTTGCAGGAACCTGATGCCTTCCCTCCCCTGCCAGGACATGAAAATGAAATCCAGCAGGGATTGAGTAACAACCAACCCCCGGTTCAGGAGTTTAAGGACAACAATTCCAAGAAACACACCAATAGGAGAGGTTGGGAAACCAACCAAGGAAAACAGCAGCCAAATAGAAGTAACAGAACATCCGCATACCTGAATCTGCAACTACAGAACAAGTCTACTGAAGACAGCACAAATTCAGTCCTGCTAAACATGACCCAGACAATATTGCAAACACTAATGACTATGATTGCAGACATGCCGCGGCAAGTTGAAGCCGCAGTAAAGGCAGCGGTACAGGCCGTATCAAGAGGTATACCCATCAAACAGCAACATAATTAGTCGGATCAAAAATTTGACCATATGCACCTGGAATGCCAACAGCATATGGAACCAGATGTGTGAATTTAACGAGTTCTTACGTGACAAGCAGATTGATATTTGCTTAGTCACAGAAACCCACCTAAAACCAAGTATAAAGGCTGCAGTTGCTAACTACACATGCTACCGAAATGATAGACTGACGGCGGGTGGTGGTACCGCAATCTACATTCGCTCCTCCATTAGGCACCATGAAGTGGCTCTACTAAAACTAATGACGATCGAAGAAACTGGTGTCGCTGCTGATACGTCCAGTGGCAGGTTACTGCTAATCTCTGCATACCGAAGGCTTACCAACAAAGTCAACGAGGAAGAGATCACCAAACTACTAAAAATTCCCGGGAATGTCTTCACTGCAGGGGACTTTAATGCGAAACACTGCAACTGGAATTCCAGACTTACAAACACAGCCGGCAAGCAGATACTATGTGCAGTACAGGCAAATAATGGCATGGTATGGGGGTCCACCGAGCCCACCATCTTTCAAAGAAGATTTTTGCCAGATTTCCTAGACATGACAATAACCAAAGAACTAAATCATACAATCGCTATAGCCACAAAAACGGCTCTCTCTTCTGATCACATACCTGTCCTTTTTTATCTAGCTGAGGGTTCAAGATTGAAAAATCTTCGCCGAAACATCAAAAACTTAAACTGGGACTTGTACAAACAGCACCTTGTCCAACGACTTCAAGATGCTGCACTACCTGAAACCATAGGGTCCAGCGCTGAAACTCACGCCCTCACTCAGTGGATAAACGAAGCAGCAGATGCTGCTTCCCCACTACAAAAACCAGAACTGCAGAATTTCTCAAAACCTCTTCCGCCCAATATCAGAGATGCCACAACCATCAAAAATCGACTCACTAGCGAATGGCAGATCACGCGTGACCCAGCTATCAAGCAACACATAAATCGGATGCGGCGCGAAATCAAGGTAGAGGTGCAGCAACACAAAAATAAAGAATGGGTGGTCCTACTCAATACTATAAATGCAGAAGACGGTTCCGCTTGGAGACTAACTAGGCGAATGCTGCGAAGAAGAGAGAAGCTACCGCCACTATCGTTAGGCAACAGAATCGTTAGCGAACCAAAAGAAAAAGCTGAAGCTATAGCAGAAGTCTTTGAAGCCAACTTCCGTCCTGTGCAGGACCATCTAGATGTGCAACACGTACATCTGGTAGAAGAGCGACTACACATGTTTCTAAATACTAACATCCCCGAAGAGGATTCAATACATCCAATCCCGGAAGATGAGGTCATCGGATTGTTACAACATGCAAATCCCAAAAAAGCACCGAGATATGATGGTATAGGGGCACCACTACTAAAACAACTACCAAGACAAGCTATAAAATACCTAACAGCTATTTTCAATCATATTATAAAAACTGGTGACTACCCTGACAGCTGGAAGCAAGCAGATATTGTGGCCATTCCCAAACCAGGGAAAGACAGAAGATCCCCGAAATCCTACAGGCCTATAAGCCTACTACCTGTCATGTCCAAAATATTTGAAAAGCTCTACCTAAGGAAGCTGCGACATCGTATAGATCAAGAGCAACTGCTTCCGGAAGAACAATTTGGATTCAGAGAACACCATTCTATATCCTAACAGCTACTCAGACTTGTAGAACACACCCTAAGTACATTCGAGAAGAAAGAGTATTTCGGGGCAGTTCTCTTGGACATCTCGAAAGTCTTCGATTCTGTATGGAACTAAGGACTGTTACATAAGCTCTTAGTACTAGGCATCCTTCTGCCACACGTGAGGATGCTGAAGAACACTCTGACAAGTAGAACCTTCATAGTAATCTTAGATGGGGCAGTGTAATCTACTAAAAACATAGAGGCTCGCGTCCCGCAAGGTTCAGTTATCGGGCCAGTCCTCTATAATCTTTACACTGCTGATATGCCAAAAACCGATCGTGTACACACTGCTCTTTACGCTGACGACACAGCGCAGTTCACAAAGAGCAACAGAGCAGTAAATGCAAGGAACTCACTGCAGATAGCCTGCACCAATATTGAAGGCTGGGCCAAATGATGGCGACTAGCCTTTAATGCAGGGAAAAGTCAGGCCACATTTATTACTAGGCGAGTAGTCCCACTGAACCTACCACCCATCAAGTTATTCAGTGAACCGATACCATGGACTCAAACTGCGATGTACCTTGGTGTAACCCTCGAGAAGCGCCTCACCTGGAAGCAGCACATTAGGAAAGTTAGAGCAAAGGCAGAAGGCAGAATGAGGACTCTTTATCCCATTCTTAACCCTACGTCCAAACTAAAACCTCCCCACTGGTACGACCGGTACTCGAATATGCAGCGGCTGTGTGGGGCAACGCTGCCACCTCACACATCTGGAAACTACAAACAATACAGATCAGAGCCATACGTTATGCTTATAAACTGCCTAAAGAGACCCCGTCTTCTGTGCTACATGATGTCAGTGGACTGGAAAAATTAAATATAAGAATCAAAAAACTAGCTGCAAAGTTTTTCACCAATTGCGCCAGTTCTGCAAATCCACTCATTGCCCAACTGGGCAACACCCTCCACTTTAACGAAAATGTCAGGTGGCCAGTCCATTTCATAGAGTAACTGCACCGGAGATGACAATCCCGAGAGGCCACACCGATTAAGAAAACCATAATAATAACCTGGAAGGAGATGCACCAAGTGTAAGTACTTCCCCACACTCCAGGAAAACAGCCACCTGGGTAATGATGTCGTTGTCGTACCATCTGGAATTCATACGTTAGCTTCAGGATGTCGTGCGATGGATTTGACAAACGTTAAATTGGCAGCATCATTATTCAAACAATCTTCTCCTAAAGCATCATTCTATTGATTCTTTAACCATTCAGTTCTTTCGGAATGGCTCATCTCCAGGTTGAAAATTTCAGTGAAGGAGTCACTCCAGAGAAGCTAAACTCCATTCCCAAAGACATCTCCTAAAATGCTTCAAACTACGGAAGAAACGTTACGAGAAGAAAATACAGAGAGGTAGATTAGCGTTTTATGTGCTTGTTGGAAAGTCCTTGTTTTTTCAGTCATTCCTTCTACCAGTATCTTCATTTGTTTCACAATCGCAGTGTTACAATATTAAATTATACAAGTACTTTGTTCAAACAGTAATAAGGAGCAAAAAACTATTACAGGAAACAAAATAGTTACTTGACTTCTTTCTCTCAAGATCAATAATCTCTGGAAAATCTGTATCCTTGATGTTCCCATATTACGAAATATAAACAAACTATATCATTCATGCAAAATTTCAGTTCAAACATTACAACAAATCTTCATCACTTAGAATCCCTTTGCGCTGTGCTTTATTTTTTTTGTAACAGTTATTGTGAACCGTTTTCAAAGAAACTTCGCACAATCGAAGAAACTAAAAATCATCTGGATTTGATGCTGTAGAAGGGCGATGGAGATAAAATTGGCCAGAGTATAAATGTGTATGTTCGTTGCAGATTTGACTTACAGCTATCAGGTTTTTATGGCTATCATTTTCTTTCTCGCGAGATGATAGTGAATAAAGAAACTTCAGAGAATTTTTATAACTCTCCGTAGGTCAATGTATATATGTACGTTGCCACTGAAATTATTGTGCTCCGGTTTTTCTGCAACGGGAGTTAAGTACGTTGCTGACATCATCATGTCCTTTTATACCAAATGCAGGGTAGGGCTTCCACGAAGATTAGCCACTGCATTCTGTCCTTTGCAACAACATCATGTCCTTTGATTCCAAATGGAAGGTAGGGTCTCGACGAAGATTAGCCCCTGCATCCTGTCCTTTGCCAGTCATTTTGCATCTAGCCAAGTCTTATTAACAGTTGCTGTTCTAGCAATCTCCTCCCAGTCGTTCAAAATCTGCATTGCATCCTCCGACCTAGTAGACTCCACATAAAAGCATGTTTGGCAACGATTCCTTCATTTTCCAGCTGGATATGATCAATATATTTCCACTTCTACTTCTTCATGCGTTTCTTTATTCGTCTTTAATTGGCCATTTGCCAAAGCTCTGTATTGGGTATCATGTTTGGCTGCCACATCCAGGATGATTTTCAAGCATCTCTTCAAGAAGGTCTGGAATTTGACTTTTAAAACTTTGGTCACTTTCAATAATACATACATGAGCACCTACTTGAATCTATTGTTAAACATTTGGTGCTATGGTGAAATTGTGTAGGCCTCATTTGCGCGAAGTGCAATTTCCTATCCTTATACGGCGCCAAACCTCTGACATAACTCCCCACCTAGTATAAGGCAGTAAAAGGCAGTAAGGAAGTACAATTGATAAACCTTCTCAATGTTTTTCACATCCAGCGAAAACGTCTTTTCAGATCTTCAATGATTTGCATTTTCGTGGTCTCCTTGCCGTCAACCAAATTAAAAATAAAAATAGGAAATATATGTTCCAACAGCGTGTTAAAAAACGCATTCTGAAGTCGAGTCTCTTGTTTGAATATTGTTTACAGACCAGTCGCTACGTCAATAATTGAAAGAAAATGACCTTCAGTTCTTTATCTTTCTACAATCATTTCTGAGAATCGGCGTATCATGTGTCAGAACTACGTAAGCGTTGCCATTAAGCTATCTATAAAGCATATAACACAAATGTTGCAAACTTCTAGCATCTGGACTCTCCCATCACATTCCGAAAGCAATAAAGACAGCTAATTCCACGTATTGAACAGAACAGACCCAAATAATTGGAATTTCATCCCCAATCAGTTAGTTCGGTGACTGATGTTGATACTATCGCCCCCTCCTCCCTCCCCCTACCCCCCCCACCCCACCCAGCATTATGAGAAAACAGCAAACAGTTAAGATTTTAAATCAAATCAGTAATATTAAATCTCTAATCACATTTTTCCTGGAACATTAGTCTCAAATGCCACCAAAAAATATATTTCTACCAACTTCCTCGACAAGTTTGATGCAACCCTCCGCTTCTTACTTGTCTTAAGCCAAACTATAATCGGCTGACAATACACATTACCAATTATTCTTCCAAGCCAGTTTTTTAAGACTGTTTACAAAATAATTAGGTTATTGTCTTCTCAAAATTGTTTGTTTCAATTCGAAAACTCAGTGAAAGAGGTCTTGTTCTTCCTCTTCAGTCCTTCCAATAATACTCGAAAATGAAAATTGTGTCTCGGTTTTTCTTTAATCGAAATTATTCGTCATTTACATATTTTCCTTTGCATATTAATCTAGTTCATAATTTTGAAGCTTTTGATGTAAGGAAGCTGGTACTAGCCATCTTATGACTTCTTCTGGATCTGCTTTTCTCTTGTCTTGTAATCTTTTGATATCAGTTCGAATAAATAGGTAACTGCTTTTTGTCCTCGACATTTAAAAATTCAAAGGACATCTGGGTCATTCCGTACATTTTTATATATAATATTTTGTATATTTTTATATATAAAAAGAATAAGAAACGAATTATCGGAGAGGATTGTCAGTGTTTGTGGGACCTCCCAGTTAGACGCGCCATATTGTCGCGCCAGGTCGGCGGCTGCCAGGGACAATGGACACCAGCTACCCTTTCTAACGCATTTGGTCAAGCCTATAATCCCTTAGCTCCGGGAAACTGTACACTGGGGTGAATGCTCGTATCCCAACCCCAGGTCTCCGAACGGGCAGTTTGGAGGTCACAGATGACGAATAAGTCTGAGGCTATGCCGAGTTCGCACGAATCGAAAAAGACAATGTTCGCCTATCGTCACAGCCGGTAGGAGGAGCTTGAAAACGGCAGAACCAATCGAGAGATACTATCCTTTGCATTTTGTAATGCCGGTGTATTTTTGCTCTACGTAAACCACGAGCTACGGGAGGAGGCTTTTTCCGGCGGACGCTGGAGAGGACTTGACTCCGAGTCTTCAGACTGAAAGGAGCGGATCTTCCGAAGTTGGAAATCGCTCCGTCTTGGCATCGAACCTGAGGGTCGATAAGCGTGTCCTGTACAGTGAGGTCGCTGTGCACTCATCCAGTACGCTTGCTGACGTACGTGGTGCACTGTCCGCTATAGCCAAGGGGCAATAGTAATTCCGCCGTCGCGGGAAATACATCGCCGTGACGGTAATATTTCTACAGTGCAGTGTGGTACTTTTATTCGGTCATTGGGTACAGCCCTGTAACGACCACTGAATGATTAGGAGTTCTCGCACCCCCAAATATTGAGCTAGCTGGGGCAGACTTTCTTAAAGCCACACTTGGTGGATAATTTAAATTATCCTGGCGCCCGGCATTTGAGATAGGATACAGTTAATGTCAATACTGTATTTGATTTATGGTTCCCGATCATTGTGAAGGGAACTTTCATTTAAAAACCAGGTGTGAAGCTTTCTAGCTTGCCAATTAATATTGGGAGTTTGCTTCAAGATCAATTTTAAATGTGGTGGTGTTTTAATGCTTTGTTTGTTAATATGTTGGCAATTGTAAGAAGAGGCTTTGCTTAGTTCCTTTTGTTAATATTTCAATGTGTTAATGTTAAAGATAAATAAGCCTCGCCTGTACGCCATTATGAGTACCCAATAAATTAGCAGCCTAGGGTTTCTTTGAATTATAAAAAGAAGTAAAAGGTTTTCACCCTTACCTCCCTCCCGGCACCTACCGCTACAACGTGAATGCCAGGATGGTTACTTCAAAATTCCATGGATAAATTCCTTCCCGTTCCTTTCCCTCAGTCCTTTCCCACTAATCATGATCTCTATGTCAACGAGGCGTTAAGCCATACGAAGAAAGTTACTGTTGGATATACTTCCTCACTGGGCAAGACAAGAGGAAAACATCCCATTTAAAATTACCTTTAAAATTGTCGAGGAACTTCGACTCCCTCCATGACAGCCTAAACGTTTGTGTGTTCTTTCAACAACGCTTAACCCATAAAATGTATAAATATTTACGACGAAGCAAACTTCTTGTTGTGATGCGAAGAAATTCAAGTTATATTTTGGCTCGTACTAATTGTTGTCCATTTCATAGATTGCATGTAGCAACTCGTAGTCTCGGCTAACAGCGATAGAGCTATTGTTGGATCAACTTCTGCACTAAAGAAGTGGCGTCACCGCTGTTTAGTGGGTACCAGTGTCACATATCAGGCGTATTATGGCTGAGCTCAGCTTGGGGGAATTACACTAAGCACTTCAATTGTGTTTACTGCCCGAAATAAATCATCTGCACTTGTTTTTACAGCTAATAATGTTGTATATCATCAGTGCTTCGAAAAATGGGCTGATGTATCGTTTCAAGCAAGATATATGTGGAAATTTCAGGTTGTTGAATGCCACGTCGGTTTTTGTACTATCTGGAACCGGGGACACTTGAACGTCCTGAAATAACTTAAATGATATATTATACTATAACTTAAATGATATATTATACTATAACTAAAACTAAATCAAAATTTCCCGAAACGTTATTTCCTAAGGGCTAGTTTTACATCAGGAATTAGAGGCTTACCACAGCTTCATTATTACGCATATAAACATGTTTACCTGAATTAAAATTGAAGCAAAGTTTTCTTGGTCAACTAACACTTAAGTTACATTTAAGTTTCTAATTATCAGCCTATTTATAAACGAGAAATCATTTACTGTTTGTCTTATAATTACATCTTCTGCAAAATTCCAGTTCCTACGAAAATGTCCTACTTAGATTATACAGTCAGTTTTCTGCTATTGAAACTAGTGTAATATCTCAGGAATAACTATAAAGCGCATGTAAATATTTAACTACCTCGTTTGTTTTACGTTCCTTCACTGGAATATTAACTCGGTTGTTATTACTCTCTAGTCGGTATTTTTAGTGTAGCTTGCCGCCTTTACCGAATTTTATTCGCAGAGTAGTGGTATCGAAACTTCATCTTATGTTCTACTACGAGACTAGTACTCCAAGACAATGTTTCGCAAACTGTGGTCCGCGAAGATGTGATGGACAGCAGACACAATATTAAAAATTTGTTTTGAATATTTAGGGCATTAGAATTAAACATACTGTAAACAAATAATAACTTAGTAAAACATTTTCACGTAAAATAGATACAGTACTCGTGCTGTAAGGCTATAAGAGAGTGTAAGCGATAAGACTATAAATCAGACTTTGCAAAGCCCGTAAATATTTCAACCACCAAGCAAAAAACTGCTATTTCCGGGAAATAAGGAAATTACTACATTGTTACTATACTAATATACGGTTTTTTTTTTTTTTTTTTTTTTTTTTTGTTAATCTTATCTCATACGGTTAGTCCCTCAGATTTGTGAGAGTTTCAATCGGCTTCAACAGTGACTGTTGTACAGTTTACACCATGAACGGACGTGGCATGAGAGGATAAATAAGACAAGAATATATAGACCACGTAAGAGAAAAAACAATTTCGCCAAAATAAAGAGACTAGTTTTTTAACGAAAGATATTACTATCAGTGGCGTAGCTAGGTCAACAAGGGCCCCGGTGCAAAAAATTTATTTTGGGCCCTCAGGCCAGACGGACGACCCTTTTTTTGCTTCGTGTGCTGGTATAGGCCCCGTGAGCTGAGGATGGGGGCCCTTGAGTTGTCCTTAGGGGCCCCGTGTACAGTGGTTGGGGGCCCCCCTGAGCAGCGAGGGCCCTTAGTGGGGGTCTTCCTGTGTCTCAGGGGCCCCTTTAGACGACGGTAGAGCTAAAAAGGTCGCCAGTTTGCCGAGAGGGCTCGTGGGCCCTCTAAACTGCGCTTGGGGGCCCCTTGAGGTATGCTTCGGGGCCCCCGGAGCGTAGGGGCCCCGGAACACTACTGCACCGCCTAGCCCCATAGTAGCTACGCCCCTGATTACTATCCTATTAACATTTTGGCTGATTAAAGAAAGGCGAAGCATGTTTCCATTCGGTTTTTTACACCCTCTGTATTTATATCCTGCACGTTGGTTAGTTCTCCAAAGAATTCCTCCTCTGTGGTGAAGAGATTGATGGTGTTTTGTGTTGGCGTGCACGATGTTTACTTTAATCTTAGGTAACAAAGAGTCGAATATAATATTCCTACAACCATTGTTTTGTTGTGCATTTTACCTTCTGCTGGATTTGTCTACTTAAAATCCCCAATGCAGGATGTAGGCTATGTAGCATGTATTTATTTAATTGGCTATTTGACTATTTTTTGAAAATGGTTTTCGTCTTTCCGGAAATACAACCTATGAGGACTTCACTACAATCATTCGCCGAGAATGTCTCCTTTCTTACTATAAAGTAATAATAATTTCCACTCTAAAAACATCGCTACGCCACTTAAATAAAACTGAAATACTTGACAGTTTACGTGTTGGTGAGTAGTTTCTTTTAATAAAATTGAATCAACTGTAAGATCAATCAAGGAACCAGGACATAAAATAATTAATCCCACATAAAAAATATTGTACAAAAAATGGCCAAGTCTCGTGCTTGTGCAGTGACAAAAAGTTATGAGATCTTGTTCTGAGCCAAGTCTACACTTCACGGAGTACATTCACTTCACTTTGTGAAATGGAATGCTTTCTCTCAGTGTTATGGAACGTTTATTTAAATTAAAAAAAAAACACACACACACACACTGGTAACTTGGCCATTAAGCAAACCACGTTTTTAAACTTATGTGATGTATTGTAAGGCACATAATATGACCTAACGCTGAATATTTTCCTTTATTTATTTAAAAATTTGTTTAGATTAAAAAAAAAAAAGTAAATCCTCGAAATGTACTTAAGACACGCTAAAAAAATTTAAAGTCATTTTGCCAATTAAAATATTGTTAACTGTTAATTTTTATAATTTAATATTAAAATTGATTTATTAATTTAATTATTATTTAATTTATTAACGTTTTAAGTAACTATGTTTTAAATATATGGGTTAAAAAACTGTTTGCGCCAATCCCGCACGGATCCCGAGGGATTGGCGTAAATCCCGCAAAAATCCAGCGGGATTGAAAACACTGCGGGATTGCAATCCTTACTCGTGGGCCCTCTCAACCGCGCTTGGGAGACCCAGAGGTGCGCTTTGGGGCCCCCTGAGCGTAGGGGCCCCGGTGCACTGCACCGCCTGGCCCCATAGTAGCTACGCCCCTGCATTCCTCCTCTATCACCCTGAATTGTGTTGTTCAATCCGCTGCCACCCTTTAGTGATCATCCCTTCCAACACATCTAGCGCGTGGTTATATCCGTTGCCCGCGACGCATATCCAGCCGAAGTCAGATCGTCAGTGATCAACACAGTCTCTCGGAATTTTTGCCAGGGCTATTTTCCAGTGTTTAATACTCGTACAAAGGCCGCTATTCGTGTTGGGCTAGATGATTTCGACAGTTCCAGTCCAATTCTTTCCGTGGTAGTGGAATTTAGACAGTGAGTAGATGAATGTACGAAGAATGTATTGATGCTATTGTAAGCTGTGGGTAACTAGTAATCAGCTGTACTTCTGCAAACTAGTTAATGCTGCTGCAGAATGGTATTATTCTATGCAAACAGACTAGTGTCAATTTTGTTTACTAACGTGTATAACAGAGATTATCTACAAATAATTCTACTAGCACCAATGACCTTTCCGCTATTATCGGTTAAATGTTAGTAAGTATACGCAGTTATTTGCCGGATAAAGACCATGAATTTTCAGTTTAAACTTTTTACTTAATAGACCGTCTTTTTCTTTTTTCCTTCTGGTTTACGCCTTGTCGAGGTCATTAGAGACGGGAAAGGATTAAGAGCAAGGAACGGGAAGGAATTCTGCCATGGCCTTTTGCAGGAAGCCGTGCCGGCATTCACCCGGATTGATATTGAGCAAACCATGGGAAAACCCAAATCTGGATTAGCTGGACGGGCATTGGAATCCGGGTCATCCCGAATGCTTTAACGCTCACCCACTGTAAGAACCGAACCATAATCATAAGCGTTAGTGGCAGCCAAAAATACCAACAGTAATTATGGTTTTTTCCGAAGTGAATGTAACAGTCGGTAGATTAGTTTATCATATCATTGATGCTCATTTAATCCTCAAAACAAAATACTTGCTTCGGCATCCAGTTTTCATGTTCTAACTACCACCTGTCTCTCCTCGGTATCAGGAGTTCTAGCACTTTATTTGGATAAAAGAGAATCACAACTATCCTGTATAAATCCACTTTCTTCCATCTTTAGAGTCTTTGAAAGAAAAAAATAAATGAATATATGTATTATATGAGTATGATAAATCTTTACTTTGTGCGATTGGATTCTTTCGTGGTATATTGTTTTGATATGCTCTTAGTAGGTATGCAGCGTGATGGGTCCCTACTAATACGCAGTTTCGGCAACCATCTCTGCTATCTTAATCAGACGCAGAAGCACTTCTTTCTGTGCTAGTGAAAAAATATGTACTACCAAACAATAACTCTTTTTTTTAATTATGTGTGAATGCTGCGTTTCTCTAGTGGTGTCGTCAGTAGCCAACAGCGGCTGAGATTACAATTACTGAGATACCGTCTCCTGTCCTAAGTCTTAATACAAGGTACTTTTTTTTTTCTTGTTCGTTGAATTGAGATTGAATTGTTTGATGGCGCTCTTTAATTGTTGTGCTGGTATATTTGTTCGTATTGAACCAAGTTCTTCTGCTTCTACAAATGCATTAATTTAATAATTTTCATTCCAGAAACGAGGGCGGTATTTCTTCATTTTTCTTATATCCATAAAAAATATAACTTTAACATTCCGAATTGCACCATGTTCTTGACATTTCTCGTTTTTCATATGCAATAGTGTTAGTGACTGCGATCACCAGCGAATCAGATTTATCAGATTGGCGTTGAATCTTCTCACTAGTTCCGCACTGATCGCAAAACTCAATGCTTTAGTTGAAATAAACGCCGAAATCTTCCCAGCAGACTTTCTCTAAGTTCTGTTTGTACCCAGATTTGACGATCTTCGTGTTTTGTAGGTATGTGAATAAAGACAGATGGTAGGGTTCCCAATTATTGTTGTATCTCTATGCAGTACACATACGAAACTAAGTCACTAACAACTCTGCCACCGATTTTAGCTGGTAGCATGTGCCAATTCCAATTTTTGAGCACCAAGTTTTCGTTTTCAATCCGTTGCATATTATGTTTCGATTTTTATCTGTATTTCCATAACCCTATTGTCTCGTGATGAGAATTCAATTATAAGTATGTAAACGTCCGCAGTAGAACTTGTTACTTATTGCTTGCCTAGATTTCGCTTCTGTTAAGTTCGGTAGAGTGACAGAATTCTTAATTTGCTATGATAATTACCATAGCGATTAAGAATTTTGTCAGCGTCACACATGCGTTGACACAGTTAAAAGGATAATGGACAACCTAAGAAATATTATTCGAACAAAGGAAGTGACTTTGGCAGCGGAAAAGCTGATTTGGAGCTCTATTTCTATCGTGAGAAAGACACCTGTGAGGAGTCGTTTGGCTAAAAAAAGCTTGTAAATTTCAACTTCCTACGCTCATTGGCCTGTTGTAATGTCTCTTTAGGACAAATTGATAATAGGGATTCATCAGCCTTAGTTACCGAAAATTCCTCGCATAATGCTGTTTTCGCTGGAAGCTGCATATAAATCTTCCAAGGTTATCTCCTGTTCTGCAAGTTGATTGTTAGTTGCGTCTGCAAATCCAATTATACATTTTCGTTCCTGTTTTCGCTGCATGTAAAGTAAGGATGCAGGATGGTAGGAGCTTAAATAATACTTATATCGCACTTTTGCTTGTTCTTTGGCCACACAACTTACTTTCACGAAATAACTCACTAGTTCCAAAAAAACTTTCATAGTTCATGCAGTATTCCATAAACGTTGTTCGCTACTAATGTAATACAACACTTGTGGCATCTTTTTACACATACAATCAAAGAAGATATCATCAGGTATTTCCGGGAGCAGACAATCAGAATAAAACAGTCCACGAAAACACATGGAAAGTGAAAAAAGAACGTTTATAAGCAACAGAGAGAATTTGCACGCTCCAGAAGAACAAGGGACAGCAGCATTCAAGTGGACTAATGAAAACTACAATCCATCAGGCTTTTAACGATCGACGTTTCTAAATGCCTTTCGGAAAACCCAAGGAAATTTTGGTCGCACGTAAGAAAACTGAGCAGCACTAAAACCTAACATATGTAAGATAAATGAAAGTCGCACTTAACGGCATATTTAAAAATTCATTTAGTAAAAATAATAATAATAGTAATAATATTTCATTTCATTGCGATTTTTTCAAGTCGTGTGGAGTTTGAGATGGATTCTTTACAAACAGACCTTCCAGATACTTTAAAACTAATGGAGCTTCCGAATTAGGAAAAACTATGGATATTTATGATATATCATACTTCCATCTACGACTGTGGAGGAAAGCTTCGCCCACCAACCTTTTTGGGTCGTAATGACAGGAGACATAAAGCCAGAGCAACAAGTAGCTTCACCTATGCTTAAATGTATTCTTTTCTCTCTCAAGCAGTTGCGGAATGTAATGTTGAGGGAGAGGGTAATTTTGGTGTGAGGTACTATCTGCCAGGCATAGTGTTTACTGAACATATCTGAATAAAAGTGTCTGAGACTTATTCGAGTTCTATGATGGATATGAGACTTTTGTCGATTACACATACGTTCTTACCTACAACAAAAGAACGTTTATATAACTCAAACCAAACATATTCATTATTTCCTTTAGTTCAAATGTAGAGACATAGTCCTTGGATATTGAAAAAGTAAGGTATACAAGTATTTCCACCAAAGCTAGTGCGAAAAATAAATAGTTTTAGTGCTTTTGATAGAAAACAAGAGCATGTGTCAAAACATTCTGCTGCAGAGCTGAGGTTGCAAATTATGAAGTAATACGGGATATGACTCAGACGTTACACTATAGTTAAAGAGCAGACGAAATATATTTTTTTGCGATACTATTTCTAAGAATATTACATTAAAGATTGTGACATAACCCAAGATCAGCTCCATTTTTAAACGTTCTAAACTGTATCGAACAGTCTTTTACGTGGATGCTATAGATTTTTGTTCTTTATTGATGTATTATGTACAGTAAGGTTGCGTAATTAATTGTAATTATTGGATTCTGACATATTGTCGGTATACCATCGCAACATGGTTCTTTTCCAAATATCGGACATAATTTTACCGACCAAAATATTTAAACAAGTTATTCCGTTGGCTAATCATTTTGCAGTAATTTCAAAAGACAATTTGTATAACTTTTTGTCTACATGGAGACTCAGTATCTTTTAAATTTGGGCTCTAGTAGTCTTTTTTTAATTACTGCATTGAAACGAACGTTGTAGTCTCTGTTTCATACAGTGTTAGTAAGTTTTACCCAACGCCCTATTTTTCTGTATTATCACCACAGAATATACCCCTAGTAACAAATGGTTATGATCTATGAACACCAGTGAACTGTAGTAGTCTTTGCCAGCCAACATTAATACCACTCCATCAAATGCTCCTCTATCTCTATCAGGGAAAACCCTATTGTCTAGTACTCCTTTTAACCAAGACTCTTCCCCCTGTAGTTACTTGTGGTTTTTGTATCTCCATTAAGTTTTCTAACTCTATTCCTTTGTTTATTTAATTCCTGCAGTTCACAAATAATATCTTTTAACATTTTCAGTATTATCCTTCACCTTTCCTGTTGCGATCCCGTCTCTTTCATCAGCTTCAGCCACTTCTCTTTAACATTTACGATTTTTTATATCGTTTATCTGCATTCAGTTATCTCTTTGGTCACCAATTTCCATCAATTCGTGTTACGATATAGAACAAAGATTAATAACACTAAACGAGAGTATTTATTAAATGGTCGAAGTTGACTGTAAAGGCCTAAAACAATCGGAGTCTCATTAAGAAAACAAACCACTTGATGGGTGAATTCAAAAGCTTCATAACGATGGAAACAAATCTGCCATAAACCATAGAGTGGTTGTGCAAAGAACGATAGATGTCATATACTGTCCTTTTGCCAACAATCGTGGATTTTTATCTGGTCTCCCCAAGATTATGAAAGTCAGTGTCAGTTGGCTATTGTCTGAAGAAGATAAAACTACAATTAAAATAAACAAAAAACAAATAGAGAAATACAAATTCTGTTAAATTATCTTAGCAATACGAGAAATGTCTAAAGCGAATAATCGAAAACGTATAACGACATCATACAAAGCAGCCACACCCGGTAGTACACATAAAAAACAAACAAATATACATCATTGATGTGGATGTCAGCTATTGTTTTTTCTGTGAATCCTCGCCAAGAAGTTCGTTACAAAATTATTTTCGCTAACACATGATAAATCACAATTTTTATTTTCGTAGCCTTTTTTGCCAGAGATTATCAATTTTTTCCTTAGTGCAGTGCAGTCAAAAGATGAAACTATATTCAGTGACTACGAGTGTCTTACTTACAAGTAACAATGGTACAAATATGTTGAGAATATCCATCTTCTGAGGTATCGTCTTGGGGCTTTCCGTTAATAATATCAGTAGCTACTCATTTCAGACACTAAAACTTATCAGCCGAACACCATGTCACGGAGCACGACAAATTACTGGCACAACTCTTTTAGCTACTGGCTCAGACGTCTTTCCTCTTGTTCGATAAGATAATATCTGATAAAGGCTGTCAATATGAAGTACCAGAACAATAAAGCGTGTCAACAAGAAGCCTGCCTGTAATTCAGTAACATAAAACACTCTGAGTTACAGGCATCAAGTCTTACATTTCTTATTTGTGCCACACGAGATTGTTTTACTGTCATAAATGAAAGAAATCTATCAATGGGCTTGAAAAAATAATGGGCATTTTTCCAACAGTACAAAGATTGGTTTGATCCTTCGGAAGGTGGCGCATTATTTAGGCCATTATGGCAGAGACAGGACTACCTCCGGGACCTACAGTATGACCAAAATGCATCCTGGTGTAGACCAATTTAAAACAATCAAAACCTGTCTATTTTCCCGGAACCTTGATTTTGAAGGCAGACAGCTCTTTTCCACGAGACAGTTGTCTTGATTGTTTTTAATAACTTGTAGTTTCTTTTCTTCTTTCGTCCTGCCCACCCGTGAAGCAGTAAGCTATACAGAAATGAAGAAGATGGTCACGGCCATGGAAGTACAATTATATGACATTGTTCCTGGAGTTCCTCCACGGCAATCAGAGTCGCTACACTGCTATTTCAGAAACAATCTTGGAATATCCGAGGCTACAGTAGATTCCTTCTGCGTTACGAAACGGCTCTTTACCCCTTGCGAGGCATGACTCACTCTGAAACAACTTGATTGTATGATAGCATGTAGTTAGCGTGTATATGGTGGATACATAAATTTCGTTATTGAAAGAATAAAACATTTTCTGTTTGTCACAGGCGTTTCTAGTCCATTTACCCCTCAATAGGCTGTTCACTGATCAGGAATTGAGGATACAGATTGGTAATCTGATTCGCTACGAACAGGTTCCCAAAATCATGCCTGGGTTTCTATTGGCTGCGCATTCCGCCCCCGTCTTCGCCGACTTAACCTAACCCGATATTCCTACTAGATACTGGAGACTACAGCTCGATGTGGAATCCGAACCACAGGAAGCGTTCTGTCCGTACTTCAAATTACACAGCAGGCTGTGCCAGACGTGAAGGGTCTATGGAAATCCCCGCCGAGAAAGGGATTCGAAACGGGGCCTTTCGTTTCCCCTCAGATACCTTAACCACTGAGCGATCAGACCGGTATACTGTTAACATTAACGTGTTGGTAACGCGAACTCAAGATTATACCTATCCAAAAACAGCCCATCAACAAGTTTTCACTTCAAAACTAAAATCTAACTTAGTCCACAACCCGAAGGTTGGTCGAATCTTCCCGAAGGAGATGTAGCAAGCTATTGTGTCAGAGTCAAGAAGGCCAATTCCTTTCCTCAGAGGCATACATTTTAACGTAGAATCAAAACCACAGAACGTCCCGGCTTAGCTCATATAACTAAATACGACTCCTAAAAATTTCTGCTCGTCCCGGGAATGTAATCGGCAACCGGAGGGGGAACTTTCGGAAGTAAGCACCTTAACCGCTGAGCTACCAGCCCGCGTTGTTTTGGAGTATACGTGTGCTAAGTACTATCAAAGTCGGATAAAAATTGTGGGTTTGTATGAAAAACGTCGACAGAAATTAAGGTGAAGGAGGAAAGGAGGAGAGGGTTTAGGTTTTTGTAAATCAAAAGTAAACAGTGTTTTTTAATTGTTTTAAAGTATACTTTATGTATACGTAGTTCCATCAAAATCTGATATAAACTGTGTGTTTGTATGAAGAATATTGGTCAAAAAAATTCGAACATTCATTTTTATATAGTAGATACAAGTATAATCCACACTTTCACTGCTATCCAAGCGCAACACGTCATACTTATAGATACAGATATATTACAGCATGTTCGTGACTCGAATTCATAAGATTTTACCCATCCAAAAAGCGTCCAACGCGCAACCCGTCATTGCATGTCGGTGACGGGAAGTCGCGAACTCATAGATTTACCCCCGTCCAAACATCGCCTAACGCGCCTATAAAAGCTTTCACTTAAAAAAAAAAAGTATCTCTTGTACATTCAGCCAATTTTCAAATTCTCACATCATTATTTAACTAGCTTGACTTTACTCTCTACGAATAGTCATTGGAGTCACTTATAGTTATAGAAAAATGCTTGGAACTGTTTAATCCCGTAACTTTATTTTCTCAATATCGATAATGAAACACGTTTGGTACGAGTTATCTAATATGATTTTTAGCTACTCTTTGAAAATGTGTCGAAAATTACTTCAAAACCAATCGTTGTTATATCTCTCCATGTGGGTGTTGCTTTAGGAGGCTTTTTCTTGGCTCATGACTCCAACATAGCAGCCAACAGGAGGTCCATCAGTGTTGGCTGTTTTTACCACGTGGTTATAAATTTTGCAGCTGCAAATTCTTTTGGACTTTTAAATTCCTTGCAGGGCTAATAGCTGACTTAATTAAGTTGAATTCAGCATTGACACAGTTGTATGAAAATATATTTGAGTTATTACAGACGAAATATTTGTACAGGGTGTTTCAAAAAGGACTTTACAACTTTGAAAATTCATATAAATTTTAATGAAACAAGGTACAGAGCTGATTTTGGTGGTGTTTTAAAGGAAAACACTTCAAGTTTTTTTACCTTAAACTAAACGATGTTCTATGTGGCTTCCGTTGGTTATTCTGCAGACATCCCATAGGTAGTCGATTTTTTCCCAGACTCGCACTAGAATTTCAGGTGTAACTTGCTCGGCAGCAAGCGTAAATTCTTGCTCTAAGTTCAGGTAGAGTGGCCGGCAAAGGAGGCCTATTTTATGAAACCCCAGAAGAAAAAATCTAGTGGTGTCAGGTCTGGGGAACGGGGGGAGCCATTGTAATTGGCGCAACACGACCAATCCATTGACCTGGAAAGCGATCATTGAGATAATCCCGGACGTCAGTCAGATAGTATGGTAGTGCGACATCTTGCATAAAGAAAACATTTCGTTCTCGGTCATCCTAATCGATCTGTGGTATCAAAAATTGTTGCAACATATCAAGGTACACGTTGATGGTTCTCTCTTGGAAAAAAAAAGGGGCCGTACATTTTCCTCTTGCTCAAAAAACGTTCACTTTAGGGCTATCACGAACATGTTGCAATGTTTCGTGTGGATTTTCACTGCCCCAAATCCTACAGTTATGTGTGTTAACCTTGCCACTTAATTGAAAAGTTGACTCGTCAGAAAAGATTATGTTGTCCAAGAAATGTTCATCATCATTCACTCGATTTAACATATCTACACAGAAGTTCCTACGTGCAATCTTATCAGTGTCTTTAATTGCTTGTAAAAGCGAATATCGGTATAGTTTCAAATGCAAACGTTTTCTCAACACACGCCAAACCGTCGTATGTGGGACTTGCAGCTCACGAGATGCACGCCGGGTCGATTTCGTAGGGCTGTTAACAAAACTTTTTCTCACTTGCTCAACGACCTCGTCAGATGTGATTGGACGACCTGAGGATTTTTTATGTTTTACTGAGCACCCAGTTTCTACAAAACATCTATGCCACTCATAAATTGTAGGCCTACTAGGAGGATCTTTAGCGTACTTGGTACGAAAATTACGCTGATCTGTTGTCGCAGACTTCGATTCTTCAAACCAAAACACACAGCTAGCACGCTCGGGTCGAGTGAAGGCAGCCATCTTTAACGTAACTGCCGCTAGCGCTTGTGCGGCGCGATTAGGCACTAGCGGACTACGCGAGTCAAAACTTGAAATGTTTTCCTTTAAAACAACACCAAAACAAGCTCTGTACCTTGTTTCATAAAATTTATATGAATTTTCAAAGTTGTAAAGTCCTTTTTGAAACACCCTGTATTTGAAGTCTGTTACAACAATAACTTTTTCTCCTAGAATCAGAAATGCATCAATATACTCTTCGGGAATCTGTTAGCTGAGAGGAAAGTTGCCACTTCAATAATATGCCTATCCCTTGCGTGTATTTTTACTACTGTGACATGAAGTGCGTAATATGTCAAGACACGATTAAATTTAAACAATATTAAATAGTGCTAAAAGAGTGATTCTGGGTATTTAAAATGAACGAACTCTGCCTGGCCCATGCGAGATAAAACCCTGTCTAGGCAGTAGGCCTCTGAGAAGAACGCATAGGTTTGGCGCAGCAATTTGCCATCCACAACACAACTCACAATGAGACAAAAAAACGAACAAGGCAGATTTTAACAGGTAGACAGTAAACGACTGATAGATGAAGTGCGTGTCCACTGAATAAGTCTATAGATTTGGCGAGTGGACAGTGATATATTCGGAAACGCAGTTACAAAAGGTATTTTGTGAAATCGTAAGTTTTCCTGGCGGATCTGTGGCTTGAAGCTTTCTCGTGCACGCCTGAGAAATCTTCAAGCAAAAGGTATTTTGTTTAAAATATCTGAGTGCACGAGAAGTCTTACGGAGAAAGTGGCGTGTTTGAACTGATAAACAGCGTCACCACAATTTGCGTAAAAGTGGCTCATATCGTGTAAATGAAAGGGGGGCGCGATTTCGACAGTCAATAAGGATCGTGTGTTTTGTGAGGGAATTGTGTGAGATAGCAAGCAGGAATTTGTTATTAAGAAACCATATCAATAATTTACTATTTTCCATGCCAAATCGTGGGTGTTAACTGGTTCCTGAGTTCATTGGCGGATGTGAATTGAGGACTTACGGGGAGAATTTTTCTCGGTGCAAGAAGATATGAAGTGTAGAGATTCTGGAGTTATAGTTTGTGGCAAGAAGTCTTAATGATGACGAAAGTGTTCTCCTACGTAAGAGTACTTCTGCTGAAATCGTCTGATACTTACAGTTCAACCATCCGTGCTCGCACTAGCAATTCTGGTGTAAGCTATTGCACAAATAACTCTTTCACTGTTACATCCGACGCTGTAGACTGACATACAATATGTATACCGCTTCTCCATTCAACGACGCAAAGTTCGAGACAATGTACCATGGTCAAGACGCAAAAGACTAAATATGACATAATGTTTACTGGTGGATAACGTTACCGATAGTCTCATTGCTACAAACTGCTTAGGAAATTGTTTTATCATTTTTTTTAAAATATTTTCATAAAAAAATATTCATTTTGTTGGGAAGATATAAAACTTAGTCGTGAAATAATTTTGTTTAACAATTCAGGGAGGTTAGGTGCTTTACAACAATACTATCCTGACCCTCTCCTTCCATTTATAACGTTGATGCATATTTACAAATGATTATTAGTTACCTTGTTAATTTTTTAATAACCACATGGTGACAAACTGATAATTACATTTATAATTTGTAATCATTTGATGGAATCTCTTAAGAATCATGCCAGCAACCTGTAACGTTGTGTGTTTTTTTTTTTCGGAATTTGTTGAAGTGGTAACGAGTTGTTGATAATAACTGCAGCACCACCACCTTTTCTCTCAATTTTGTGTGATCTGTACATAACCGTTCCTGTCATTTGGTATTGTCATTAGGTTTTTAAAATGCTTCCGACAGCAGTGTTACGTCGATGTTATAACGCCGTATAAACTCTTCTAGGCAGAGCCGTTCCTTCCTTACATTTCTGCCAGTGGTTACTGGTGGACTCTTATATTTTGCGCAGTTAATTTAAGTACGTTCAGTTACTCATCAATGAGGGCGAGAACTTTATATCACACTTATTCAATACATTTCCTATGCCCTTTGTCATTTTTAATAGTTATTATTAATTTTTGTACTCTAGAGATATGATATGAACAGAATAAGGATGAAATAAAACTTGTCTCTTAACATTAACTTTTCTTCCTTTTTCTTGGTCAGAATACTTTATATGTACCTTTTGTAGCATCTGTGTACATTTTATTTTGGTTCGGTTCTTTTGCTTCTGTGATTTCAACATCGATTGATATGCTGACCTCTCCATGATGTTGGATGGTCCCAGTCGCAGTTTACGCATTTAGGTTGTTTGAGGCATAGAGCTCTGATTTAAAGGATGTAATTCAGCAAACTTCACACATCTGGATGGAAAGTTGTGATACTTCTGTGTGGCCGTGACATTGATATTTTGAGCACAGAAATGACCCTTGATAATGTCAATGCATTTCCACTTCTATCTTCGTTGAAAGAACGTCCCGAAGATCTTTTCAGTGTTGGTTTATTACCGGTTTATTTGTTGTTTATTGTTGTTTACCGTCGATTCCCTGGTATTCTGCACGTTGTGACCAAATCATGCACTCCGGCCTCGAATGATTGTAGAACATAAATTTTGACATTTCATTGAGATAATGCCAGTGTGAATCTGATTTAAAGGATATAGGACTGATGGTAATTCTCTCTGATTTGACCAAGCACTTTATGACACATTTATTCAATAGATATGTACTAGGCGACTGTAAACTGTTACGTACTGTAGCTCAAAAATCATTCAGTATGAGACACTCTAAAATCTAAATGGTCTGTCTTGACCACATCGCACGAATGCGTTCGCCACTAGTATGTCTTAATATAGTCGAGAATCTCTTCTCGAGGCCCCCAGCTGACCAGAATACACGCCACTACTCAGAACCAAGGTAGAAAAATTTGGAGTCAACAAATCCATCGCCATGACATACAGTACATTCAAAGTGCCATAAACAAGTTAGAAAAGCATATGTGTAAACTCCAAGAAATAAATAAACAAAAAGCCAAATAATGATAGTTAAATTAATACAGTGGGCTCTGTTGCAGACGCCACCCCCCATTTAAGAGTTAAATAAATATTATAACAATAATATTTAATTAAATTGCAATGGAGCTCACGCTCCGGTGACAATTTCCCCAACACCTATCTTCCCCCTTCCCTGCACCCACCTACATTTGCCCTCAGCAAATTTTAACATTAAAATATTTCAACGTTTTTGGTAAATTATTCATCATTCCTCTTGGTAACTTATTCCAATCCCTTACACACTTACCCAAAAAAAGAGAATCTTCCTACACCTTTGAGCCTGAAATCGAGTGCCAGCTTGTGGTCATGGTCATCTTTTCCCTTCCATGCATTACTTTTAATTCTTACACCAATTTCTTTCCATACCTCATCACCAATACCAGGTATAGGACTTGTACACTTCCATGACCCTCTTAAACCTCATCCTGTCTTGCAATGAATCCTATTCCAGCTCTTTTATCATATCTGTCACTGATTGCATTCTGCGGCAATTTCCAGAAGCTAGCAGCTCTTTTTTGCACTTTTTCCAACTCCTATATATGATACTCAGATTGTGGGTCCCCTAATACACTACCATATTCTAGAAATGGTCTGACCAAACTTTTGTAATACAATTTCTTTAATTCCTTCGTACAACCCCCCATCACTGTCTCCAACAAGTGCAAAATTTTGAAACCTTTTCCTACTAGCTGACCAATGTGTCCTGCCCAGTTAAGCTTCTTATCAAATATAATGTCAAAATATTTAAATTTCAGTTCTTCAAAAAGAAATTCTTGCCCCACCTTATAATCATAATCAACCTTTAGTTTTTATTTGTGTGCCTAATAAACTGACTCTTCTTTGCATTTATCTTCATCCCATGTTTACCAACCAAACTATATATCCTGTCCAGATCACCCTGCAGCTGTTTACAGTGCTCTACCGTTTTGATCATTTTATATAGCATTATATCATCTACAAACAATCGAATTTCTGATAGTAAACAATCAACACAATTATTCATCAGAATAATGAATAGCAATGGTCCCAATACACTACCCTGCGGCACTCCCATTTTTACTTCCACTTCTTTTGATACTGCATTTCCTACACTAACTTTCTCTTTTCTACCTTTTAAAAATTCTTCTGCCCAGAAAATCACTTCCTCATCCACTCCAATAGTTTTTACGTTATTTACTACCATTTTAAGGTTCACTCTGTCAAAATCCTTTGAAATATCTGGTGCTACACTATCAATTTTTCCTCCCTTGTCCATTTCATCTGAAATATCTTGCATATATCCCACCAACTGAGATTGGCATGAATATCCTTACCTGAAGCCACGTCGCTTACTTGAAAACCACTTACGCTCCTAACATATATTTCTGATGTGGTTGCATATCAGTCTCGCCATTACTTTACCTACCACTGATGTCAAACTGATATTGCCCATAAAATTTATCTGATCCAGTAATGTAGAGCAGCCGATGGGTGCGGCACATAAAAGATTGTAATAGAGGCAGCGAAACAAAAAAAAAACCTGATATCGCTTAACTTGCATGAACTCAAGTGTGTAACTGGATTGCTGCTGAGACGATATTTTCAACTTCATGCGTTTACTTTATTTTAACTTCGGTTTTTGATGAATATTGGCCAACATTGTGTTGAATTGTGTTCATTTTCAACTTCACTATTATAGAACTTCACCACAATCAGTCGATAAAAATATTTTATAAATAAAATTATCAGATTTTGGTAAGAGTTTTCAATTGAGACCATAACAAGCGTGGTAGTTTAACCGAATTAGACGGTAAGCTATACTGCGTGAAAATTTCCAGATGCAGCCAACAAACCCAAAATGACATCGCAACTCCGCACGTTCCCCACCCAGTGTGGCAAATTCTTTCATCCTTTGATTACTAAGTGATATAATTGGGTTTTGTATATACATGATAAATTTGGAGATGTAATGTCAAACTGTATCCCCAGATTTTTGTTATTGTCAGGTTTTCTGGAGTTTCACCAGGTGTACTACTGAAATTTCGCATAACAACATAAATCTTCCCGATTATAAACGCTGGTTTGTTTGAAACCGTTTTCCTTGTTACTAAGAAACGCAATTTTACAATATTTATTTTATTTCATTAGCTTCCGTCAACAACAAAAAATGGAAAAGCTAAAAAGAACTTTTTTTTGTTAACTGATCAACTGGGGACATTGCTGTAATTAATCAACAAACTAACATGCGCATCTCTAGATTTTCTGAAGAATAATACAACTCTGAGGTGACGAGAAGAACAAATGCTTCCTGTCAAGGTCATTTTTATTTATTGTGAATTAGCAGCAGGTCAGGAGTTATAAGTGTTGAATCAGTAACACTCGTAGTTTGTTGGATTTCACTCATAATCACGTGTAAATAAAACCTGAGGTAAACGTTCAAACCAAGTTGCAGTGCAGACTTCACTAAATGTCAATATTCGGTTCTTTCTGAGACATTAAGCTGTTGAATAAGAATCTGTTATTCTCAGTTGTCTTGCAAGAGATTTACGCAAATAAACTGAAACTGACATCCTGTGTCAGTAGATACGAATCTGTTGCTTCCAAATCATAATTTCCCATTGGATTTCTCTATACTATACTCTCTACATGCTTCTAACCCTATTGAAAATAAGGTATTACAAATCATGAAGCAGTGGACAAAAATGTAGGTGGTATTAGGCCCGGTTGTAAATAGGCACAAATTTCAGAACTGAAGGCATATTTCGTGGAAAGGTTCTTTACACAGACGGCGAGCACAACTACAATGGGAAAACTTAGAGACATAATAAGAATAGCAAAAGAAATATTTATTCCAAAAAAAGAAAATAAAGAAAAGTACAGAACCTACAAAGTGTAATTAAGAGGTTATGAAGATAAAGAGGATGTACAAAGAGAACAGAACAGAGTTAAGAGATAGCAGAGTAGTGGAAATACATGAATAAACTAAATAAGGTGTTATTTGCAGCAAAGAAGGAAGATAATTTTTCTTTTTGCGTCATTAGAGGCGGGAGAGGACTAGAGGCAGAGAACGTGATTTGGAGAACGTAAATCTCGATGGCCGGACGGGGATTAGAACCTACGTAATCCGGAATGAGAGCGTTGTATTTATGAAGAATATTATGGATTTAGGGGGACCACTGCATGACAAATCTAGAAACTCATAAAGAAGTTACAGAGGATTTGAAAAAGAGATTTCAAGTAACAGGTTTCATGAGACATCATTCAGGAGTGGTAGCGTGTAAATCAGAGGAGTAGCATGTGCGTTCAAGTAGAAATGAGCAGACTAAAAAAGTTGAAAATATTTGTGAGGATATTATGAAGGAACTAAAAAGCTAAAAAAGAAAGTTTAAAGAGATCGGTCTAGATAATATTACCACAGTTTTATTTAAGATAGCAGCATACGATATTGTATCTTATTTGGAAATGTTATTTATATTGAGTCTGGAGACTTATTGCTTACTAACCATAGTTAGCGGTTGCTATATATCTATTATCTTACCTAAATTATTCAGCAGGTTGCTTATTACATATAATGCATAGCCCAAACAACTTTTACAATCATTTTCAATAGCAAAGTTCTTTTCAGCGCAGAACATAACCTTGTTATATAACCATTATCTTTCTAAAACCATTTAGAAGGGGGCTAATCACATATAGTTGTATTAGTAAAGGAATTTTATAACCATTTTCTTCAGAGTAAAGCTATTTTTAAATCGATTCTAAAATATTTTCGCAAAAGACATAAGATTCAAATAAGGTTGTTACTCAGTCATAATGAATTTTGTTGCATTCATTTCCACTAAGGAAGCAGAGAATGATGATCATTTTAAGGCGCTTTTTGTATGCTTTCAAAATGTGTTTAAGGAGGTATTGAAAAAATAAAGAGTTTGAACTTTTTAGTTAAAAGAGCTAAGACGATAAAAGTAGGCTTAAATGAGAAACAAAAATTCATTTAATAACAATGATATAACAGTTCAAAGGTAACTTGAAATTTAAAGTAAGAAAAACGAATTTCTAGTGTCGACATTTGACGGCATCACCATG
Organism: Vandiemenella viatica; assembly: GCA_031002005.1. NCBI lineage: Eukaryota > Metazoa > Arthropoda > Insecta > Orthoptera > Morabidae > Vandiemenella > Vandiemenella viatica. The sequence continues at coordinate 112,985 of JARYHS010013631.1, forward strand.
TGTGACTTTTAGAACTTAATAGCTCTTAAACGAGAATAATTACGAGAAAATTTGTAATGACCGAAAAGATGGGGCGTAATTAGCGTACCACAAGAATGTGGAATTTCGATCATTTACCAGAGAATAGTATTTCCCCGCGGTAAAACATCATTGTTCTATGACAATTCAGCAAAAGATTAGCCCAGGCTATAAAAAGCCAACCAGCGTTCTCTTGGGGAGGCAGTTGCCACTTGCCAGCAGTATTTGATCGGTATAGGAGGAGCGTGTATATGTCACCGGAAGAACACTTCTCTTATCAACATGCGGGTGATAGAATTTGGACGGTGCATATGGGACTTTTAAATTTCCATACTAGGCAACAAGTGGCAGTGCAGGAGTACCACTAACTGATGCATCTAGAAATTTCTATGGCTATATCAGGAAACTGAGGGGAAGGGGGGGGTGTAGAGATGCTTGTAGATAGGGATGGAGAAGTGGTTACTGATGATTTGAAAAAGGCAGAGATTTTAAGTAACTGGTTTAGTGAGAGCGTTAGGGACAATGAATCAAAAATGGGAAGGTCTAATTCGGAAAACGAGCTTAACAATAGCATTAAAAATGTAGATACTAAAAAATTTGAAATTCATCCTGAAGAAATCACGAAGGAAATAAGCAAGCTGAAAAAACATAAGGGGGCTGGTGCAGATAATATTACTACAGAAATCTTAAAGATAGCTGGATGTGACATTGTTCCGTATTTTGAAATATTATTTAAATTGAGTCTAGATACTTGCTGCTTACCGCAAGACTGGAAATGTGCGATAGTAGTACTGGTATATAAAGTAGGGGTGTGAAATAGAGTCGAAAATTACCGGCCAATCAGTTTGACTTCAGTGGTAGGTAAATTAATGGAAAGATTGATATGCAACCACATCAGAAATGTATGTGAGGAATATAAGTGGTTTCTAAGTAGGCAACATGGGTTCAGGCAAGGATATTCATGTGAATCTCAGTTGGTGGGATATATGCAAGATATTTCAGATGAAATAGACAAGAGAGGCCAAATTGATAGTGTAGCACTAGATCTTTTAAAGGCGTTTGACAGAGTAAGTCACAAAATGGTAGTAAATAAGGTAAAAACAATTGGAGTGAATGAGAAAGTGATTTGCTGGGTAGAAGAGTTTTTAAAAGGTAGAAAACAGAAAGTTAGGGTAGGAAATTCGGTATCAAAGGAAGTGGACGTAAAAATGGGAGTGCCGCAGGATAGCATATTGGGAGCATTGCTATTCATTATTCTAATGAATAATTGTGTTGATTGTTTACTATCTAAATTAGATTGTTTGCAGATGACATAATGCTGTATAAAAGGATCAAAATGATAGAGGACTGTAAACAGTTGCAGGGTGATCTGGACAGGATATCTAGTTGGGTTGGTGAACATGGGATGAATATAAATGCAAAGAAGAGTCAGCTAATTAGAAACACAAATAAAAAACGAAAGGTTAATTATGAATATAAGGTGGGGAAAGAATTGCTTGCTGAAGACTTGAAATTTAAATATCTTGGCATTACATTTGATAACAAGCTTAACTGGGCAGGACGCATTGAACAGGTGGTAGGAAAAGGTTTCAAAATTCTGCACTTGTTGGAGAGGGATGCACAAGAGAAGTAAAGGAACTGGGTTACAAAACTTTGGTCAGAACATTGCTCGAATATGGTAGTGTAGTATGGTACCCACATTTTGAGTATCTAATACAGGAGTTGGAGAAGGTGCAAAGGAGGGCTGCTATATTTGTTCTTGGAAATTATCGCAGAATGCAATCAGTGACAGATATGATAAGGGAGCTGGAATGGGATTCATTGCAACACAGGAGGAGGATGAGTGGGAGTGTACAGGGCGTATACTGGTGATGAGGCATGGAAAGATATTGCAGTAAGTATGAAAATTAGTTCATGGAAGGGAAAAGATGACCATGACCACAAGCTGGCACTTGATTTCAGGCACAAGGGTGTGGGAAGATTTTCTTTTTTAGTTAAGGGTGTCAGGGATTGGAATGAGTTACCAAGGGGAATGATGAATAACTTATCGAAAACGTTGAAAGAATTTAAAGTTAAAATTTGTAGAGGGCAAATGTAGGTAGGTGTGTAGAGAAATTGCCACCGGAGCATGTGCTCCATTGCAATTAAATTAAATAAAAAAAACGTCGTCTTACAGTGGGGGGTGGACTACTACTAATATTGTCATGAACTGAAGGGATTTTCTTAAGTTATTACCAATTATGGAGGAGTGGTGAAAGCTTTATCGAAATTTTGGACTTCAGTGAGCGAGTTGAATCTACCTGCTGTCTTCGATAATGGATGTGTGGATCAGATACCTTTACTTAGTCTTGCAACTGATACCAGTTTTTCAGAATATACAATGTCTTATGAAGTGAACCTTTTATTTTACTGTACAACTTCTTACCTGTTACAGGCAGGGCCGGCGTTTCGTGTTAGGCCCGGGTGGGTAGTGAGGCAAGAAAAATTGGGGGGGGGGGGGCAGGTCCCTGAAATATCTTACTTAAAACAATGATAGTGATAACTATGGAATCAAATTCTTAAGGGAAATTCATAGGAGTAAAAACTAGAAAATGAATTTAAAAGTTCATCATAATATTTATTCATTAATATATTAATTAAATATATTTTAGCTGTGTACAAAAGATTTTTTTAAAAATGTATTATTAATCAGTATTAACTGCGCAATGCAAAAACTGTACTGCGCTTTGCTTGCTTGGAAATGAAACGATTCAATAATTTTTCCAAATCAAGTTCGTTAGTAAGGTTGCTATGTACATGTAATATAGCAATGTTATTTAATCGATCTTGCAACATTGTCGATCTTATGTAACTCTTGAGTCGGCGTAAGACCAAAAAACTTCGTTCATTTGAACATGGTGAACCCAGGAATTGTAATGAGTAGTCGGATGAAGCGTACAAACTCTGGTATGAGTCCTCTAGTCCATTCGTACTTCTGTATAAAATCTTCAACCCCTCTTAAATTTTTTGCCTCCTCATATTGCCTTTTCAAAAGTTGCAAAAACATGTCTCTATCACTGAGCAATCTTTCTTGGTCAAAATCATGATTATAGAAATTTATAATTTTTTCTACATTTGTGGGCTGTCCCAGAGCGAATCGTTCTAATGATTTGAAGAACTGGGCGGAATCGTTGTCGAATCGACTCTTTAACGACATTAGTACTTTTTCATAAAGTTCAAAATAAGATCTGCGGAAAAAATCTTGAGGTGTATGAAATGCTCTCGGGTGACTAGCCGAGTCAAGAATGCGTTGTCACACGATATTTCGGCGACCAAATTCATTTGCATTGTCGCCATCTTCTGGTGATACAAACTCGTATATATAGATATATTATCCTGTGTTACCAGCTGTAAGTGTGGCTGAAACTTTTGCGTATAATGGGTCTATTAGCCCTTACGCATAAATACACAAACAAGTGTAAGTAGTGTAATATAATATATACACGCGTGTGTGTGCGCGCGCGCACGCGTGTGTACGCCACGTACTTTCTTACTGGGAATGTAACAGAGTTCTGTTTTTCTTCCGCAAGTCCCGACCATAAGATTTGGGACTTCAGCTTCTGTTTCCGTTTCTGCATCTTTTGTAGCGAAACCAAAAAGCAAATCAGATTAAATAGAACTGATGTCACTGGGTACTGCGGTGCTGTTTGAGATAACTTCAGTTGAGTGAGCGCCGACAATAGGTCAGAGTGGTAACGTATCGGTGAGGGTTCCTTCTTTTTACTTATTACATGCATTGTGTACAGTCCACTGACGATCAACTTGGCTGCCAACTTTGGTGCCATGTCTGAAGTCCATGTTGAACGTCTGTAAGTGGGTTTCATGGTTGACATGTTGAGATCCGGTTAGAGTTGGGATCAAAGAATTTCGTATTTGCTGTGCGACCTTTTTGTGGCGTCTGTGGGGAAGTTAACAACACAGTTTTCAGTATCAGTAGTTAACTTTCAAACTGTTCTGTCAATGTTATTGTTTTAGATTACTGTAAGTTTTCGTTTGACCAGATGTTATTTGGACTACTTACTACTGTTTGAGATCAAAATTGTTTCGAATATGGCAAGTATACCAAACATTCAAATCTGGGTGAATTTTTTGAGACGCTACCCAAGTTGTGGAAATCTGAAATTTTTAAGGATCGCAACAAAAAGAAGAATGCGTGAAAAAATTCATTGTTCTTTTCCAAAAAATTGGGCTAAATACGAATATTCACAGTTTTAAGGAAAAAATAAGAAATATTAGAACTGGCTACCGGAGGCAATTGAGAAACATAGAACTGAGCTAAAGGTTTGGAGCCGGAGCCAAAGAGAGTACATAGCATGTTACTTCAACGTTACCAGGAGGTTAAAATTCCAAAAAAAAAAAAAAAAAAAAAAAAAAAAAAAAAAAAATAAATAAATAAAAAAAACTTTAGTTCATAACACTACAAGTCACTTTCTTCCAAGAATTTGTGGCGATATAGCGTTGAAAATTTTTTAAATCCTCGACTCTCCGACCACTAGCTAAGAGTATCGGGGTTGCGAACGACCATTCGTTCACAGCAATAAAATCCACATGGTGGTGTCCTTTTAAATAAACTTTCGCAATTTGTCCTACAATTCATACTAGGTTTCATTTTCCAGTCTTAAAAATTTATGAAACTAGTCAGCTTTAGTGACGCGTATCTCCGTTACTAAAAATTGAACGGAGAAATCTGTGCAGTTTTGATGCCATTCCTTTGAGACCAGCAGGATGTATCTCATTCATCTTCACACAACTCTCTTAAAACTAAAAAACTGCAATTCTCAGTCACTCATTTTTCACAACTAAGCTCTACTATAACCAAAATGCTTAAAACTGCAATAAAAAATAATAGAAAGTAGCAAGAGAAAACATCCGACAAAAAAACCTGATGACAAGTACTCGGACCGCGGTACAACTTGGTTGCCAATAAAGTTCACAACAAAGTTGCCAATCAAGTTGGTCGTCTGTGGGCCCCTTAGGTATGTATTTTATTGTAAGATTGTATTCTCTGAAAGAACATACTGGTACCACCATTGCTTTAAAAGCAATTTGAAATCCATCCATCTAGAAGAATTTAAAAACGTCTGAAAAATTAAATGTAAATCTTAAGTTACATGAAGGGGAAAAAAAATCAATATCAGTCTAGTCAAGTAGTAAAAGCAAAACAGACTTCTATTAAAAGTAGATCCTCTTTAGGTGATGGCAAATATTCTATGTTGTCTCCAATAGTCCGCAGGTTTTTGTCAGCCCCGGCTTGAAGTGTTACTAACGAAAAATTGTTCAGCGAAAGAAGGTTTAATTTGTGAGGGGGGGGGGGGGGAGGGGGGGGGAAGAAAAAAAGTAAAAAAGGAGAAAAGGTTGTTAAGCGTTTGTTTTTAAAATATAACTTGTCACTCTTAACTTTAATTAGAAAACTACTACTTCAAAGTCAGTTACTATTATTGTTTGATTTGATTATAAAAATAAACACTATTTGTCATTTTTACTGAGCAGAAGTAACTAGACACTAAATGAAGATTCTGTACACTAAATCACATTTTTCATATAACTACGGCTTCTGTGTCCGCTTCCATAACATCGCTTCCATAACGTCGCTT
>JARYHS010013631.1:119635-245882 GCA_031002005.1 Vandiemenella viatica
CTGAAAATCGGCCGCTGTTGTGATCGAAAGGTGACTTCTTGCGACTACTACACACAAACGCCAGTTATCTGTGATCTATAGTTTTCGCTGAAAAGTGATACACCATGACACTTTTGTCTTTAGCAGAAGTATGAAATTGCCACAGGTCGACCACTTTCAACCTCCGTTTCTTCCCACACCCCCATAGCTACCGACATCTAAGAACCATAGTGCACTACATGAGATACGATTCTACTACCAAACACAAACACCAATGCTCTATGCTATGTAGTTGTGGCAGAAAAGTGACATATGCGGAAACAGTCGAAATACGAAAATATCCTTGGTCGGCCACTTGCAACCACCATATCTACCACAGTACCACAGTTTCTGAAAATCGGCCGCTGTTGTGATCGAAAGGTGACTTCTTGCTACTACTACACACAAACGCCAGTTATCTGTGATCTATAGTTTTCGCTGAAAAGTGATACACCATGACACTTTTGTCTTTGGCAGAAGTATGAAATTGCCACAGGTCGACCACTTTCAACCCCCATATCTCCCACACCCCCATAGCTACCGACATCTAACAACCATAGTGCACTACAGTGAGATACGATTCTACTACCAAACACAAACACCAATGCTCTATGCTATGTAGTTGTGGCAGAAAAGTGACATATGCGGAAACAGTCGAAATACGAAAATATCCTTGGTCGGTCACTTGCAACCACCATATCTATCACAGTACCACAGTTTCTGAAAATCGGCCGCTGTTGTGATCGAAAGGTGACTTTCTGCTACTACTACACACAAACGCCAGTTATCTGTGATCTATAGTTTTCGCTGAAAAGTGATACACCATGACACTTTTGTCTTTGGCAGAAGTATGAAATTGCCACAGGTCGACCACTTTGAACCCCCCTATCTCCCACACCCCCATAGCTACCGACATCTAACAACCATAGTGCACCACAGGAAAGACGATTCTACTACCACACACAAACACCAAAGCTCCATGTTATGTAGTTGTGGCAGGAAAGAGAAGTATACGGAGATTCGAATTTTTGGTCGAAATATGAAAACGCCCTGCACTGACCAACTTTAATCATTATATCTCCCACATCCCCACAGCTTTCGGCATTCGGCCAACGTTGTGCACGACAGGAAACTCCATGCTACTTCCACCCACAAACATCAGTGATCTGTGCTAGGTAGTGGTGGCTGAAAAGTGAAATATAGGAAAAAACACGTCTATTTTTATATATATATAAGATTACTGGAAACGAACCATTAACAGGTAAGGAAGAATCTATCGTTATCAAATATCTCAGCGTTTCTCATCCTTTGTCAATCCGAGTACCAGTAAAATGTAAAAAAAATCGGATCATTAACTTATTTGGGCCTTACTTCTTACCCCTGTATATTTATGAACCAAACCTATCAATTGTTATTAGCATATAGCGCTGTTTCTTAAGACATAAACCTACAATAAAGCACTCATAAAACGTCGCTCTCCGAAAACGTGTTTAGGGAATAGGCTGTTAAGCAGCCATATCCTGAAAATACCAGTTTTTTGATGGTAGTTGAAATATTATTTGTTTTTAGAAAATTTGGATTATTAGCTTATTCTCGCTTACAATCTTCTGGTGGACGAGACAATATCGAAATTTTTTTGGTTAGTCTATTTGGACTTGTACAAAAACTTTGTTGCTTCTTCTTTGGATCCACTACAAGGTGGAAAATAATGAAAAAATGTACAAAAACCAACTTAAAAGATAGTAGCCAGACAAGATGGTCGACCAAACACCTTGCCCTATTGAATAATTTACCTGAAGTTGTCAAAGCAATGGAGGAAATTGAAGAATCTTCTCTGGCTGCAGAATCTAAGTATTAATCCGCTCATCTTTTACATGATGTATTGGATTTTAAATTTATCCTCAAATTAACAATTTGGGCTAACTTTCTTCGAGAAATTAATAGAGTAAACGTGGAAATACAAAAGGAGGACATAATCCTTTCGCGTTCTGTATCACTAATGATAGGGCTTATTAAGATATTGTAAGAAATGCGACTAAAGCCGATAGAATATTGGATCAAAGAAGCTACACCTGTAGCACCAAAATTGGGAATCGTCCCGATACTGAAAAGTAAAGGAATTTCCAAACGAAAGAGGCAACACGACTAAATCTGAGAGGACGAATCAAGAGCATTAGTCCCCACACAGCTGTTTTCTAAAGATATAAAAGTTGTATTTGACAGAATTTTAACAGAAATAGGAATAAGGGTAGAATGTGCAATAAAACTAAATGAAAAATTTGGCTTCCTTGGTGGCCACACGTTAGTAAATATGTCCACAGAAGATCTCCAAAAAAAATGGAGCCGTTCTAGCAAGCAGATACTCCAAGGACTTAAACGCAATTGATTTCTGCAAGAACTTGCCATGTTTAAACAACAAGCTCCATTTTTAACTGGAATCGATGAAACAACTAGTCCATTCCAATTGTTGCATCACATATGTAAAAATGACTTGCAGGAAGCCTTTCTTAATATTTGTATAGCTCTGAGAATATACTGCACGTTACCAACGACGTCCGCATGCTGCGAGCGGAGTTTTAGTAAACTAAAAATCATAAAAACCTACCTGAGATCAACAATGAGCCAGGAACGTCTTTTTAACCTCACGGTCTTATCAATCGAAAATAGAACAGCTTACGAGACGAATTTTGAGGAAGTTACAGACTCTTTCGCGGAAATGAAAGCTCGACGAGTGAAGTTGTAGGAACATTTAGTGCAAATTTTTCTAGGGCCTAAGGACTGCAATTGTGAGTACAGTCTGGATCGTGCGTTACATATTATGATTATGTGAATTATATATAATGCAAGCAATAAAATGTTTTTTGTATTTTTTATCACGTTAGTTTAATAGTACCCAACTGAGTGTGGTGTTTTAGGGGGGGGGGGGGCGCCAGCATGAAGTTTTTGCCCCGGTTCGGAAAAATCCTAGATCCGCCACTGAGTACATACACGTGAATAATCATTACATGCGCACGTATTTATGTAGGCCTATATAGTGAAGAACAAGAATAAGAATTTTACTTACTTTCTCGATTTTGACTGTCAGCTGACTTAACAAGGCCATCTTTTAAGGTTCCAGTGGATCCTTCGTCTAAGGGCGATGCAAATTTATCCTCCACTTTCTACTGTCATCTAGCATTATCTACACTCAATTAGTTTCTCCTTTTCAAATTCACTACGAATTTATCCATTTGAATTTTTATGTTGAGAGTCAGCCGAAATACACTAATACAGCTTTCACACACGACTGTTTGGGACGTACACTATGTTACCGTAGCATTCTTGCTTTCACTCACAACGATTGTTTGCTCAGTTGGCGACAGCTAGGGTGGCGGTCTCTATTGAAACATCAATGGGATTAAGTGCGTCGCTAATGGTGGTGTTGTGGGTACAAAGGCTATTATACACGCATTTTGAAGGACGAAACTAACGTGCTTAGCTGGTCTGCTCTCTCTTTCTCCCAATTTTTTCCTCTATGCACTCTTAAATTCCGGGTGGGTATTTTACCCACCCGGAATTTCCCGGGTGGGTATTGCTACCCACCATACCCACATTATCCGCCGGCCCTGGTTACAGGCTAAATTAACAGCTTGCCGGCCGATTTAAAACAACCTAGCAATTCACGGGGGGTCCGATTTAGGTAGTATAAACTGTATCAGTGCCGGTCTTACGCGGAATCATTTTTTATACTTAAAAAAAAACCGCAGCAGGAGAGCGTGACACGGTCCATAAAAGAGAGATGACAAATTGGCTTGAAAATTATGGACCGATTATTTTGAGATCAGTGGTAAATTAATGAAGAAATTTATTTGCAACAATATCTGATAATTCTGTGAGGAAAGAAATTGAATTGTAAGACGACAACATGGCTTTAGGAAAGAATATTAATGTGAATCTCAGTTAGTGGACTATGTACAAGATATTTTGCATGAAATGGGCAAGGAAGGTCAAGGAGTCATAAATGGTTTTAAATTTGTTAAAACCATTGGAATTGATGAAAAATGTTTTGCTGGGAAGAGAAATTTTTAAAATGTAGAAAGCAAAGAATTATGATATAAAATGCGGTATCAAAAGAAGTGACAGTAAAGTGGGAATGCCATAAAGTATTGTATTTGGACCATTGCTATTCATTAGTCTAATAAATAATTGTGTTAACGGTGTGCTTGCACGTGACATATTGTTATATAATAGGATCAAAACAGGAGATGACTGTGAATAGCTGCTAGTTCACGTGGACGTGTAGTCTAACTGGGTTATGAACACTGAAAGAAGATTAAATGCCAAGAGAATCAGCGAATTAGGTACACAGATAAAGAAATTAAAGAGCGAATATGAATATAGGATAGCGAAAAAAGTTTGTTGAAGACCTGAGGTATTAACATCTTGGCATAACATTTAATAAATCAACTGCGTAGGATACATTGGGATTGTGGTAGGAAAAGGTTACAAAATCTTTCATTTATCAGAGAAGGTGATGAGGGTATGCACCAGAGAAGTTAGCGTATTAGAATGCAAACCTTTGATCAGACTATTGTTTGAAATGGTGGTGTATAACGGGACCCATATTGTAGGTGGGGAGTACAAAATAGAACTGCTAGGTTCATCTGTGAAAAGAACAATCGTGTAGGGAAGCACAGTCAGTAACTGATATGATAAAGAAGTTGGATTAGTATCCATTTGGAAGACAGGAGGAGGGTGAAGCGAGTGATGGGAGTGTGCAAGGCGTAAATTGGTTATGAGGTGTTTGCCGCAGGTAAGGGAGTAAGAGATTGGTATAAATTACCCAGGGAAGTAATGAATAACTTGCCAAAAATGCTGAACGAATTTAAAATTGAAAATCATAAAGGGCTAAAGAAGATGGAAAATGAGTGGAGAGAGAAATTTTCACCAGAGCAGGTGCTTCATCGGAATTAAATCTTATATATATATATAAAATAGACGTATGTTTTCCTACATTTCAGTTTTCAGCCACCACTACCTAGCACACATCACTGGTCTTTGTGTGTGGAAGTAGCATGGAGTTTTCTGTCGTGCACAACGTTGGCCGTATGTCGATAGCTGTGGGGATGTGTGAGATATGATGGTTAAAAGTGGTCGATGCAGGGCATTTTCGTATTTCGACCAAAGACATGTGTCTCCGTATATGTCACTCTGCTGCCACAACTAAATAGCATAGACCAATGGTGTTTGTGTGTGGTAGTGGTATCGTGTCTCCTATCGTGTACTATGGTGGTTAGATGTCTGTAGCTATGGCGGTGTGGGATATATGGTGGTTCAAAGTAGTCGACCTGCAGCACTTTCATATTTCTACCAAAAACGTATGTGTCATTGTGTATCACTTTTCAGCCAAAACTATTTAGCGCAGATCACTGGTGTTTGTGTGTGGTAGTAGCACAGAGTCACCCGTCAATCACAACGTTGGCCGAATTTCGGTAACTGTGGTAGTGTGGGAGATATGGTTGTTGAAATTGGTCGATCAAGGATATTATAGTATTTCGACCAAAGACATGTGTGTCCGCAAATTTTATTTTGCTGCCTGAACTACATAGCGCAGATGACTGGCGTTTGTGTGTGGTAATAGCATCGAGTCTCCCATCGTGCACTATGGTGGTTAGATGTCGTAGCTGTCAATCCAAATCCCTTACAAACACGAACGAAGTCGTGGGTACCAGCTAGTTAAAAACATAAATGATGAAACTAGGCTGCAGTTCTCATAGAAATTATTAGTTACACGTTTGGTGTTTTCACAATGTAACTGATTTATGAACAAAATACGTGTCATTAGCTCAACTGGAAATCTGTATACAATGACGGTAAAATATCGTGATTTAAGATGATGGGCACTTAAATAGCAGATTTATACAAACCTCGAGCAGGATTCAACGACGCTCCTCTGCAGCATACAACCGGACCTTATATCCGTATTAATACAAGTGCTCTCATAGTTTTCACTAGTTACCTTCCATTTTAAGATTATTGGATTAACATTAATTTAATACACATTGTCACAGGTACCTTCTAGATCACATTTATCAAATATGTATGAAACAAGATGTAACACGTCAAAGAGCAGGGTCTGAACATTGAATGCTTGCAAAAGTAAAGACGGCATCATTTTTTAAAGAAATATTTTTTCCCCTCGTTACAGACATATGTCTCAGAACTGAAAAAAATATTTCAGGTAAACGTTCAGCATGTGGATGTAGAACACCAATACAGCGAAGCACTCATTGTCTTAAATTAGTACAGTTATGGGCTGAAGTGCGTAATACAGTCTTAAAGTTTTAATGAATTCCAAATCAGGACAGTGTTTAAGAGTGGGATTGTTAATGACCCTCATAGTTACAGGCCGGTAATGTTAACTACAATTTTCGTCAGAATTTAAGAAAATATCAGCTATTCAAACATTTTTTTGGGTGAAGGGGAGCTATAAAACTCAAGATCTAGTTACTAATTCAAAAAACTTCCGGTCATGTATTAAAGCAATACGATGCTCTTGTAATATACATATATATCTTTAATGAACATCACTTCAAGCCCTATCACCAGCATATACCCTGTACATTCCCAGCACCCTCTTGACCCTCCTCCTTTCCTCCAATGAATACTAATCCAGCTCCCTTATCATATCAGTTACTGACTGGGTCCTGCGATAATTTCCACAAACAAATCTAGCTACTCTTCTTTGCATACCTTCCATCTCCTGTATTTGATAACCAAAATGTGGGTTCCAAAATACATCACCGTGGTCTGACCAAACGTTTGTAACCCACTTCCCTAAATTCTCTGGTACATCCTCTCATCACCCTCTCCAGTAAATGAAGGATTTTGTAACCTTATCCTAGCACCTGCCCAATGCACACCTGCCAAGTTGAGTTTGTTATCAAACGTTATGCCAAGATATTTACACTTCAAGCTTTCAACAAGCAATTCTGACCCATCCCTATAATCATAATTAAACATTAGTTTTTTTATCTGAGTGCCTAATAAGCTGACTCTTCTTTTCATTTATCTTCATTCCATGCTGACCTACCCATTTAGATATTCTATCCGGGTTACCCTGCAACTGTTCTCTCTTCATCTGTTCTGATCCTATACTATACCATTATATCATTTGCAAAATACCTAGGTTCTTACCGCGACCCATCAAAATAATCATTCATTAAAATAATGAACAGCAACGGTCCCAATAAGTTACCCTTGGCACTCCCATATTTACTTCCACCTCCTTTGATAATGTATTTCCTACTTTAACACTTTGCTTTATGGCTTTAAGACTTCCTCTACCCAGCAAGTCACTTTTTTATCCAGTCCAATAGATTTCAGTTTATTTAAAACCATTTTTTGGCTCATTTTTTCAAATGCCTTAGCAAGATCTAGTGCCACACTATGAACTTGGCCTCCCTTGTCCGGTTCATCTGAAATATCTTTCACATAGCCTACCATCTGAGATTCACATGAATATCCTTACCTAAAGCCATGTTTTCGATCTGCAAATCACAGACATTTCTGATATAGTTGCTTATCAAGCTCTCCATCATTTTGCCTGTCACTGATGTCAAACTGATTGGCCTGTAATTTTCAACCCTATTTGTAACCTCTCCTTTATGAACCGCTACTACAATCGCTCTTTTCCAATCCTCTGGTAAGCAGCAAGACTCCAAACTTATTTTAAATAAAATATCAAGGAAAGGTACAATATCGTATCCCACCATCTTTAATAAATCTGTAGTAATATTATCCACACAAGCCCCTGAGTTTTTTAGCTTTCTGAGCTCCTTCATAATTTCCTGATTTTATTACAAATTTTTTTAGTTTCCTCATTTATACTTTTAGGGAGACTCTCATCACAGGATGACAGTCTCAATAAACCAGTCACTTAATATCTCTACAATTTTAAAATCCTCAATGACCTCAACTCCGTTCTTATCTACAATAGTCTGAATACCTTCCCTTCCCACCGAGCGTTGTGGGTGAACGGTTAAAATTCTGGCCTCGCATTCGGAAGGTCGGCGGTTCGAATCCCCGTCTGGGCATCCAGATTTGGGTTTTCCATGTTTTCCCCAAAACACTCCAGGTGAATATGGGGATGCTTCCTTCAAAATGCCATTGTCAAATTCCTACCCGTTCCTTGTCCCTCAGTCCCATCACGCCTCTAATGACATCGACGTCGACGAGGAGTAATGTAAAAAAATAAAAAACCCTCCATTCCTCTCAGTTTCTTAATATAGCAATAGAAACTTCTAGATGCATCGTTCAGTGGTCCTCCTGCACCAATAATATTCTTCAAAAACCCTTTTTTTTCTTCTCTCTTTGCTCTTATTAATTCCCTGTTTCGTGAGATCTGGTCAGACCCACCCCCCCTCTAAAATGACGAAAGATTTTGAAAGAGACCCTCCCCCCTCCTGCTAATCGACTTCGTAACTTTTTGTAGACCTAGGACCTACCCCCCCCCCCACCCCTGTTTCACACCCCCTTAGATGTTTAAAATATTCCCTACTGTCATCCTGTCTCTTAATTCTGTTGTGTTCCCGTCTCACTAGCCTCTTTAACCTTATCACCTCCCTATCGTAGTATGTAGGTTCTGTTCTTCTCTTTATTTTCTACTTTGGAATAAATATTCAACGCTCTTTTTTACTATCTCCTTAAAATCTTCCCATTTAGCCTCCACTGTACTTGCGGCATCCTTCCGTTTGCTGAACCTTTCCCTGAAATATCTTTTCGATGCTGAACTCTGTCTGTACCTTTTTATAATTATACCTTTTACCCCTTCTGTTTTGGCCACTGGTTTGCTAAATCCTGTAATATCCATCAGAAACGCACAGTGATCACTTATTCCTTCAGTTGCTTGACACCCTACAAGATTTTCATCAAGCTTTATTAGAAAGATATCCAACATGTTTGGTCCCCTCGTATTTTGCTCTACCACTTGTATAAAACCACCTTCCCTAATTAAGGTATTACCGAGCGTGGTGGTGTAACGGATAGCGTTCTGGCCTCGCATTCGGGAGGACGGCGGTTCGAATCCCCGTCCGGGCATCCAGATTTGGGTTTTTCATGGTTTCCCAAATCACTCCAGGCAAATGCCGGGATGCTTCCTTAAAAAGGCCATGGCCGAATTCCTTCCCATTCCTTGCCCCCATCCTTTCCCATCTCTATAGACCTAGCTGTTGAGAGACGTAAAGCAATTTAAAAAAAAATACGGTATTTGAAAATCTCTGTTCCCTTGTGTTATTTATCTTATTTCCTACCCAGTTAACACCTGGTAAATTTTAATCCCCTCCTATAGCAACAATTTTACGCTCACCTCTGAACTGTGAATTTTAATTTATTTTCTCTCCAAGAATCTCATTTCCATCATTCATCCTTCTATTATTGTAAGCAGCCAATAGCCTGATTTTTTCTTTTTTATCTCTCCATAAATCTACCCCTAGTAACATATGGTCATGGTCTACGAACACTATAGATCTGTAGTAATCCTTGCTAACCAGTATGAATACCCCTCCTCCTCTATCTTTGCGATACACTCTGTAACCTTCAGAGAAAACTTCATTGTCTAGTACTCCTTCTTTTAACCAATACTCTACCACTATAATCACTTGTGGTTCATGTATCTCTATTAAGTTTGCAAATTCTATCATTTTGTTCTTTATACTTCTTCAGTTCACCTTATTTTTGGCTTTGTGGTATTTTCAGCATTAACCTTTGTCTTTCCAGTTGTACCCGGTTGAAACGTATTCCTACTCGACTTTATTCAAGATTTGTAATGGAAATTGTGCTGTATTTGTTGTAATTATATACCGCCTCCTCAGATCAAGGAAACATAACAGCTGTTTGGAAGACAGCCATCGTTAAGTCTAGTGTTTAAGAGTGGGATCATCCTCAAATTTATATGCTGATCTCGTTAGCTTCAATATTCTGCACAATTTCAAAAAATATTCATTTATGGATGATGGTGAGCTATCAAATCAGCATGGATTCAGAAAAGCCGATGCGACGAGATAGAACTTAAGCGTTATAGGGCCTCTGTTCTTTCTCATATACATCAATGATTTATGCCATTTAGAGGAGAGTAAGATAGGACTATTTCCCGAAGATGCTATTATTTATCGCGAAATAAATATCCAGGCCAACTGCGCTTTGTTATAAGTTGATGCAAAAGTAATAGCTTGTTGCAAAGACTCGCTGTTGGAGAAAAACGCTAAAAGCTGCAAATTCGTGCATGTAAGTAAAAATGTAAGACCTTTTAACTCTGAAGTTGAAATTAATGGCACAGTTGTAGTGGACATATTTTAATTCTTTTAGATTCTTGTATTTTACTTCACCAAGTCTGAGCCGATGGTGTACGTGCAAGAAAACGCTGGTTTCAACTAACGGAAACCGCCGGCGTCTGCTCAGCAAAAATACGCCGCGCGTATCGAATTGCACACGCTGCGTAAATTTACCCTGGAGCAAACAACTTGTAACTTTTACCACTTCTATCTGATCTGTTATAGCGGCAAGTTCTGCCTCGGATCGACTACCGATCGATCGCGCTAGTACCCGTCAATTCTCGTTCATCTACCTGTCGTAGTATAATGTCTACTACAGAAGCCTAGAATTGCTGACAATACGTCGCGTTAAGTTCGCAGATGTATTTCACTTGTAACAGAATTACGAAGTATATTGTAATAAACATCGAGTATAGCAACTTCAGTATTTTATTCGACTATAGGGTAAAACCCGTAAGATTCTCCGATCCCATTGAAGCCCACATACAATTTATTTACGTGTCAGATATTGAAGAAGACTAACAGTGTGGCAGAAGAAGAGATACGTCGCATGTCTTAGTAAACACCAACAAACCGACTTAGCTAAGTAAAGACCATACACATCGGCCATCCGACAAAACAATCGTTACACAGTCGTTGCTAACAGAGAACCAGCTAAATACGTAAGAATAAAGAGTTCATGATCATTTCTTTTGGAATGAATATATTGAGAAGGTAATTGTGAAAGCAAACCATATACTCTATTTCCTAGGTGGTAATTTAAAACAGTGTTTGCCGGGAGTAATATCAAATGCATACAAAGCACTAGTGCAACCTCGCGTAGATTATTGTTCTTCTGTATTGGTCCAAAAAGGCTTAATAGAAGAATTTTAGAAGGTCGAAAGGAAAGCCGCCAGCTTTGTGACAGGTATTTATAGCTATAGGGAAAGCGTAAGGGTTTGGGTATTGGAGACCGTAGGTGTTGTTCACGTCAGTAATATTTAGCTTGCAGAGTATAATATAGAACAGTACTAATAGCGTTCTGACACAAACAGGTTTATATTCCCACATTGCGTCATTCCATTCATTGTATATATCATTCGTGGAAGCATTCTTTTCAACAGAGAAAAATATATATTTGTTAAATGTTGATCTTCTCTTTAATAGTGCTCTGTTAACCGAAATTCTGTAATAATGATTGATTAGTGTTCCCTTTCGACAATCTGCAGTTTTCCTACTTGTCTCAGTCCTTTTACATTCAGAAAATCACATGAGTTTCATTGGGGGAAAAAAAATTAAACATTTAGATGGCTTCCTGTTCACTTCACCTGTGTATATACTGCTACTTTTAGCCTGAAAACGGGCGCCTTAGGCCTACCCCGAACAGATTCCCAAAACATTTTCTTCACTAAGGGATCATCACGCTCCTAAATGAAATCTCTTAGGCTAATACTTGACGCAAAATCACTGATCAAACGATCTTCTCAACACGGTAGAAAAGTAAATCTGGTGAGTCAATCACTCATCTGCTGCCGTCCTGATTATAATCTCTCAAATCCACCCAAAATATGCACTTGTCATTTTCATCCTGTACCTTAAAAAGTAACACCAGCCATTATTTTCTTATATCTAACCGGAATCGATAAATGAGCTATCGTTTTAAAAAATAAGGTATCCACTTTGGTCAAATACTTATTTTAAGAATAAAATTTTTCCAATTAAAATGAGACTTTTTGTGTCACGAGTAATTTATCTCCCCGTATACATAACCAAAATCGATACATGAAGTATCATTTTAAAGATTAAGATCCCCGCATTGATGACATCATATATTAAGAAATAATTTTTTCGGGATTGGACCCTTAAAGGGGAAAGGCATCAATATCTCTCCAACGCGTTTTTGTGTCTCGAGCCATTTTTCTCCCTTGATGTCTAACTGATAGATAAACAAGATGTCGTATAAAGATTATGGTCTCCGCTTTGATCACATTTTATTTTAAGAAAGGAATTTTTCAGTATTTGACCCCTAAAGGGGAAAAGTATCATTATTACTATAAAGTATTATTATCTTCCGTGCTATCTAACCGAAATCGCTTTGGTCACATCATATTTTAAGAAATTAATTTTCGGAATTCGGCCCTTAAAGGGCAAAAGTATCATTATTTCCATAACATTTCCATAATGTTTTTGCACTAGCCATTTATATTCCTTGTTATCTAACCGAAATAGATAAATGAGGAATGATTTAAATGTCTCTGCTTTGGTCACATCATTTCTTAAGAACGGAATTTATCGGAAATTGACCCTTAAAGTGCAGAAGTATGATTGTTTGCATAATATGTTTTTTTGTTACGAGCCAGATATCACCCTCTGTACCTAAACAAAATCCATAAATGTGCTAGCATTTAAAAGATTAATGTCTCCACTCAGGCAACATTATAAATTAAAAGCGGAATTTTTCCGAATTTGACCCTTGAAGGACAAAAGTAATAGCTGTGAAAGCCGCACCTCTGACACAGTTTAGAGCCTAGCCACAAGATAGCAGCAGCACATATCACAGGGATATTAATAAACAGCTACACTGGCGTCAACTTTTGTTACGCACTTATTACACTTACTAAATAAACAATTGATACAAATGAGGCGTTTCTTCTTTCATTCTATTGCAAACCACCAACCTCATTGTATTTGCGAAATTTTCGGACGGGTAATCTATTCACATATAAATTGGAGTAAACTATATTAGTTATCAATAATCAGTTGCATTTACCTCCTTCAACGCTTCATATATCACTGCATTAAACTTTTATTCAAAAAGTAAACCTCATTGTTCATCACTGCTTCCTCTAAATAAGCTACAAAGATCTATGAATTTGTTCATTATCATCCTGCAATTATTTTAATGTAATATATGGATTTGGTATATTCTCATTTTTATCCATATCGTTCTGTCGATTTAATCTCCTGCTTTGGTAATAATTGTATTTTTCTCATTATTGATATTCTCTGCCAAATGTAATATTCCACCTCAGATTTGCCAGTCTTATAACCGGCTTTAACTGCAATCGATCATAGTGACGCTAGTGTGGCGTAAATTTTTTTCACCTCTCTCTAGATATGTATAAAACAAACGACCCCAGCGATATTATTTCCAGCTCAAAAATTACCATAAAAAATCCCATACACCTTACCACTGAGCTTATATATTCTTTTCACCTGATAAGCTGTCCAAAATTTTACCTGCAGAAAAGTATTCCAAGAAAATTGTTCAGCATATTCCTCGGTAATTTGCTCCAGTCTCTACGATCATCGTCTTTTATTTTCTTACACGTACCAAGTTTTAAATTTTTTTTTACATGTTCTATTTTATTATTACTAACAATATTAATATTAATAGTTTAACAGTGATGGAGCACACACTTCGGTGTCAATTCACTTAGTCATCTAATTATCCCCTTTACATTTTATTTTTTAATTATCTTGTATAATTTGAGTGTCAAATTCCCCTACATATACTTCTACGATTTAAGAATTTGAATTGAGGTTTCTTCAGCGTTTTTGTTAAATTATTCATCATTTTACTTGGTAATTTGTTCCGAACCCTGACACTATCGCCCCCCCCCCCCAAAAAAAATCCTATTCCCTTATGGATGAAATTGAGTACCAGCTTGTGATCAAGGCCATCTTCTCCCCTTCATTCAGTATTCACAATTCTTCGACCAATATCCTTCTAAATTCCATCATCAATATATGCCTTGTACATTCTCAGCACTGTCTTCACCATCCTTCCTGGCTCCAAATCCAGCTCATTTGTCATATTAGTTACTGACTGGGTCCTGCGATAATTTCCACAAACAAGTCTAGTACCTATTCTCTGCACGCTATCAAACTCCTGCATTTGATACCAAAAATGTAGATCCCAAACTACACCACCATATTCAACCATTGGCCAGTCCAAAGTTTTGTAATCTAATTCCCTAACTTCTCTGGTACATCCTCTCATCACACTCTCTAGTAAATGAAGGACTTTGTAACCATTTCCAATCACCTTCCTAATGTGCTCCACCCAGTTGGGTTCATTATCACACGTTATATCAAGATATTTATACTACAAACATTCAACAAGCAATTCTGTTCCCACCCTATAATCATAAACAATCTTTAGTTTTTTATTTGCCTACCTAATAAGCTAATTGTTCTTTGCATTTATCTTCATTCGATGCTGACTTACCCATTTAGATATTCTATCCAGGTAATCCTGCAGCTGTCCACATTCCTGCTTTGATCCTATTATATACCATTATGTCATGTGCAAACAACCTAAAATCCGATACTAAAACATGAACACAATCATTCATTAGATTAACAAACAGTAACAGATCCAATGCACTACCCTGTGGCACTCCCATCTTCACTTCCACCTCTTTTGATAATGTATTTCCTTCTCTAACACTTTGCTTTCTGGCTTTTAAGAATTCCTCTACGCAGCAAATCACTTTTTCATCAAATCCAATAGATTTCAGATTATTTAAACCATTTTATGGCTCACTCTGTCAAATGCCTTAGAAAGATCCAGTGCTACACTCTCAATTTGGCCTCCCTTGAGAATTCATCTGAAATATCTTACATTCTTCTGAGATTAACATGAATATCTTTGTCTAAATATATAAATGACAAGACGAGTCAGCTTATTAGATACAAATATAAAAAAATTAAAGGTTTATTATGATTATAAGGTGGGGAAAGAATTGCTTATTGAAGAGTTGAAATGTAAATTTCTTGGCATTACATTTTATAACAAGCTTAAGTGCGGAGATCACATTGGACAGATAGTAGGAAAAGGTTTCAAAATTCTACATTTGTTGGAGAGCGTGATGAGGGAATGTATGAGAGAAATAAAGGTATTGGGTTACAAAACTTTTTTCAGACCATTGCTTGAATGTGGTAGTGTGTTATGGGACCCACATTTTGAGTATCAAATACAGGAGTTGGAGAAGGTGCGAAGAAGGGCTGCTAGATTTGTTTCTGGAAATTATCGCAGAACGTAATCAGTAACAGATATGATAAAAGAGCTGGAATGGGACTTATTGGAAGACAGAAGGAGGGTGAAGAGGATCGTGGGAGTATATTTGTGATGAGGCATGGAAAGATATTGGTATAAGAATTGAAAGTAATGAATGGTAGGGAAAAGATGACCATGACCACAAGCTGGCACTCGATTTCAGGCACAAGGGTGTAGGAAGATTCTCTTTTTTAGGTAAGGGTGTCAGGGATTGGAATAAGTTACCAAGAGAAATGATGAATAATTTGCCGAAAACGTTGAAAGAAATTAAAGTTAAAATTTGTAATGGGTAAATGTAGGTGGATGCACAAAAGGGGGAAGATTGGTGTTTAGGGAAATTGCCACCGGAGCATGCGCTCCATAGCAATTTAATTTAATTTTAAAAAGTCATGTTGTTGATCTACAAACAAGTTTATTTACTCACAGACATTTCTCATATAGTTTCAGATCAATCTCTCCTATTTTGCTTATCACAGATGTAAAACTAATCGGTTTATAATTTTCAATACTATTTGTTCTCTCCTATATGTACCGGTCCTACTATCGCTCTTTTCCAATCCTCTGGTAAGCAAGACTCCACACTCATTCTAAATAAAATATTAAGATAAGTAACAAATTGAATCCCACAATCTTTAATGCATGTGTACTGTATAGTAATATTATCTACTCCACCTGCTTTGCGATTTTTTTGCTTTTTTTAGTTCCTTCATAATTTTCTGAGAGTCTATTTCAAATTTTGTAGTTTCCTCATTTATATTTAAGAGGAGAATCTCTTCTGATTAAGTTCTACTTTAGCTGCAAAAATCCACGAAGGAAAGAAATATTTCTTTCCTCCATACAAAAGTCTATCACTCAGTGTGTTCACTTTGGATTGGTTCTGATTTATAGTAGAATCTTAGCAGTAGAGTGAAACTCTCTGACCCACGTGCTACATATGTTTGTGTTTTGAATTATTGGTTATGAAATAGGTTAGGTATCGAAGTGGCATTTTTGACAGTTGTTAATAATTTTCGCGTTTTATTACGCGCATGTGTGTTTGTAAATTACCTTGGAAGACCTTAAATAATAATGGCAAGTGCATTACTATTTATTTTTCTTAAACTAAGCATGGGTACAATTACAGATCGCGATGCAGTTAAAGCCTTTTATATGCGGTTGCAGTAATAATTTCAGCGATATGACGCTTCTGAGAGTAACATAAATTTAACAAATATATACTAATATCCCCCTGAACTAGTTTCATACCAATGAAGTGTAGACTTAAAAAACCAAGATGAAACGCACTTAAATTACTATGCAGTACTAAAATTATCATGTCTTGGGCTGTGGCACGAATGTTAGATCGAGCGTCGTGGGTAAATGGTTGAAGTTATGACCTCGCATTCCAGTGGTCGCCGGTTCGTATCCCCATCCGGGCATCCAGATTTGGGTTTTCCATGGTTTCTCCAGAACACTCCAGGCAAATGCCAGGATGCCTCCTTCAAAAGTCCATTGCCGAATTCCTTCCCGTTCTTTGTCCCCAGTCCCATCCGGCTTGTAATGACCTCACGTCGACGAGGCGTAAAGCCAT
Organism: Vandiemenella viatica; assembly: GCA_031002005.1. Lineage (NCBI taxonomy): Eukaryota > Metazoa > Arthropoda > Insecta > Orthoptera > Morabidae > Vandiemenella > Vandiemenella viatica. Next base: position 136,575 of record JARYHS010013631.1, read on the forward strand.
AACAAAAAAACAAAAAAAAATAGTAAAATAAACGAATGTTAGTTTTTTTGCTCAAACTTTGTTTCGTCGTAATCAAAACAGCTCTTAAACGAGAATTTCACATTTCCTTGCAAGAAAGCATTCACTGTGGCGTGATCTGAAGTATTCTCTAAAATATGTATTCTCAGTTGACTAATGTGTGATTGCAACATTTAATGTTTCTAGTTTTCTTATTTAATTCCATTTGAGTTGTAAGTCTGCTTATATTGTCGATGTGTTTCATATAGGTGAAAAAGAAAGCTAATTTGCTGAAAGAAAAGTCTTCGAAAGTTAAGAAAACTATAAAGAAGAAAAACTTGCCTTCTGTTATCACATTTGATAATGTACCAAAAAGAAAAAAAGGAGATGCTGTAAAGAGGTCTATGAAAACATTTAATGAACTGGTGACTGGCATTCAGAAAAGTGAGAAAGATGTGCATAATATTGAAGCCAATACCAAAAAAACAAAGGGAATTTCAAACAATCAGCAAGGTCGTGTACCCATCCCAAAGGAAAAATTATTACATCACAGCAGAGGCTCTGGAGTGATAAAGGATAACATCAAAACAAATGTATGGAAAAAGCGGTTCAAGAAACAAGAAGAAAAAATTGAATATGCCACTGAACAGGCTGCTAGGGCTGAGTTACTGCTTACAGAAGACAGTGGGTAAGTTCTTTTAGATAGTTCTATTGTAATTTAACCAAAAATTCAGTTTTCCTTATTTGATAATATTGGTGGGTGTGGAAGAGTCAAACATTTCTGAATACTGTGATAAACTGGTGGTTCCATGAGCATTATGTCTTTTGTTATTTTTAATTTGTTTTATTTTCTGTAACTCTATTTTAAACAAATGTGGTTGTATTTTTTTTTTTTTTTTTTTAGTATACCTTTGTAAGCAAATTATGACATACTTGTTTCTTCTTTTATAACAAATGAGGATAAGGAAGGTTTTATGTATAATGTTTGGGAGCAAGATCATTTGGTTTAATTCTAGATGGGGATACCGTTGCCTCGCGACTGTTAACGTGATGTCATCGTGACGTCACGTTCACGTACAGTCCTCATTTATTATTGTATTGTGCCCTCGCTACGCTCGGTCACAATAATTTAAAGCTGTACAATATCAACATAAACTGATATCCCGAAGGTAGATCAGATGCAGGCGGCCGCTGGTAAGCAGCCGCAGATGTCCGATAACACAACCAGATGTTCAATGTTTCAAGTGAAGCTCGCATTTCATCATCATCCGGCAGTGAACCCGCGAAGATTAGCAATATTTTCTAATATTTCTCTGATGAAATGCGAGTTTCACCTGAAACATTGAACATCCGGTTGTGTTATCGGACATCTGCGGCCGCTTACCAGCGGCCGCCTGCATCTGATCTACCTTCGGGATATCAGTTTATGTTGATATTGTATAGCTTTAAATTATTGTGACCGAGCGTAGCGAGGGCACAATACAATAATAAATGATGACTGTACGTGAACGTGACGTCACGTTAACAGTCGCGAGGCAGCGGTATCCCCATCTAGAATTAAACCTGTCATTTTTGGTTATTCATCATTCTAATGTTAGTTTTGAATTCCTTGTCTCCTATCCATATGATTGGAATAAATGCTATAAGCAAAATTTTATTGGTGTGTGTACAGGTCATCACACACCTGTACTGAGATTCCCATATACTTGTAGCCCAACCAAGATCTTAAAATTATGTAATAGGTCAGTCATTTATCAACAACGATTTCTTCAGAAACTATTATTTTTACTAGTGTGTCTGTCAGTGGAAGGGTCAAGTATATGACTAATATTTTACTCGCACACTGTATAGGCCTCTAGCAGAAAAAGTATTAATTCCTATTAATGGCAGAGTTGTAATATGGGAGGATGCAGATCAGCAAGTATAGTAATAAAAGTGTGATTTGGAGAATATTTACACCATTTCTGCTGTGCTAGTGCTGTGCTCGTGCTCCCTGCTCCCCATTTCCTTCTGTCCTATTACCCTAGGAATCCCACTCAGAGCTGGTGTGAGCATGGTGGTTTTTTTTTAAAAATTGCTTTACCTTTTTGGATGTTTGTCTGAACTTCCTTCCAGTGTTGTTTCTTAAGTTGCTCAGTTTTTAGTTACTAGGCATTTTATGTACTTAGGTTTAGACAAAATGAAAGGTAGTAATTCTCAAATTAATCAATGCAGATCAGGGCAGTAGTAAAATAAGAACGTGGTAAGAAGTAATTGTACTATTCATTTGTAATTTGTAACATACGTTCCTCGGGTCATACCTTTTGAGAAAAAGTGTACACGAAAATGAAATGAAACGTGCCATAGAAGTGGTGCCACACGAAAGTTACAAAACGATGCAATTTAAACAGTAGAAACTACCATTTCCATTCAAGTTGTTCACGCCAAAGATAATATCTACACTCTATTGTAATGAATGTAAATCGCTGTCACGTTTTCCAGCTGGACCAGATTGAAGAAATACATTAATTGTTACAGCAAAAAAGTGAGGAATTTAGTTTTCATTAATAAATTATGATCACCTGATTTTTTATTTTTTGGCAGCAATATACTGGCATGGTGGTTAGGTTGTAATGCAGCCTGGACCAGAGTGAAAATAAAAAAAAATGTACTTTGTTACAACAGTATTCCCCGCAGGGGCCAGGTACGGGTTTGGCGAACCCGCGGTGACCGAGCTGGAAACTTGTGAGCGCCGCAAGTTTCCCATACCGTAAACTCCTACCATGCTTCCACGGCACCGTAGGGCGTGGCGGTGGAACGTTGTGTGAATAGGAGAACGGGGATCTGAGTGGTCAACAGAACATGTGGTCGACGTTAGGCAGATAAAACGAAGGGTTAGCGGCAATCTTGAGAAGACTGCCATCTTCATCCTGACGTTCGACACTCCAATGTTGCCCAAAGCCATCAAAGCTGGCTACTTAAACATAAACATTCGCCCGTATGTTCCGGACATGATGCGCTGCTTTAAGTAAAGGCAATGCCACTTGTGGGAAATGTGAAAAATCAGCGCATGAACTGGGTGCAAGTTGCACCCTCCCACAGGTGTGCATTAACTGCTCCGGGTTACATCCAGCCTGGAGCAGGGAGTGTCGAGTGTACCTTGAAGAAAAGAAGGTACAGGAGCTGAAAACGAAGGAACGATTATCGTATAGCGAGGCGAAGAAACGGTTTAAGGCGCTTGTGCCACCGGTCTTCGCCACTAGTTTTGCCAAAACGTTGTCAGCTCCGGTCAGGAAGGAAAGTGTTGCAACGCAGACGTCCATTGTAGACATGGGCACGAGCACAATGTGCAACACTTCTGCAACCACGACCCGTAAGACAGCAGGTACAACAGGTCCACCAGCAAAAGAACAGCCATCTGCTACATTAGCTGCAGGTGTGGGTCTCACTGCCGCGGGAGAGGTATCTCCAGTGGCGGATGCAGCTCCTGCAGCAGAGGCAGTAAAGTCTACGCCATCGGCTGGTAGCGGATGGCAAACAGTTCAGAAAGTTCGGGGTCCGAAGTTCAGGCATATGGACCCCTCTATGTTCATGAAATCCCCTTCTGCTTCTCCTCCCAGGTCCCCAACTGTTGGGGGGAAGAAGGGGTAAAGGCCTCGGCGGAAGAAAGATCCGCAAGACGACGAGGCCTTAAAACAAGTGTCGTCTTAGGACAAAGAAAGACGACGTAATGCTGGTGGACGAACCTGGTTCCGTTCCTCAGCAGACACCGGACACTGACCCACCTGACACGGGGCGGGTGGTTTTAAATAGGTAGGATGGCTCCCATACTTCAGTGGAACGTCAACGGCTTTCAGGCTCACAAAAAGGCAGTCCAACTCTTAGCATGGTCTGATCCATTGTGTCTCTGCTTATAGGAGACACATTTTAGACCATCACACCAACCAGTGGTAAGAGGATATGACATATACCGAAAGGACGATACCGAGGGTGATCGAGCCAAAGGGGGAGTGGCTGTGTTGGTCCGAAACACCGTCCACTCTGTACCCGTTGCTCTCACCTCCTCACTACAAGCAGTTTCGGTGAAAATACATGGTCCAATCCAACTGACCATATGCTCTGTCTATCTGCCACCCAATGTGTCAGTCGCCTATGACGACCTAGTTGGCATTATACGACAACTCACCCGGCCCTTTCTCTTTTTGGGAGATTTCAACGTCCATTGTGCGTTGTGGGGTACCTCCACCGATTGCCCCAGGGGCCGAGTGGTTGGTAGATTGATAGAACAGGAGGAAATTTGTATCCTGAACACAGGGCAAATGACTCATTTCACCACTGCTACCGGTACGTCCTCTTCCATTGACCTTTCGTTGTGCTCCCCCTCAATCGCGGACTCCGTGCATTGGGAGGTGGATCGCGACCTTCACGGAAGTGACCACTTCCCAATATGGATGCACGTAGAGTTTGAAAGCGGAAGAGGCAATAACTGACCCAAATGGAACGTCAGCAAAGCCAATTGGCCGTTGTATAGCAGGTCACTATCCCTCCGGCCTCGTAAAGGCATCACGGAGATGGTGAATCATTTTACAGCTGTGATTCACCAGGCGGCTGACGTTTCCAAGCCGAAATGCTCCAGAACGCCCATCCCCTGGTGGAACGACGAATGTTGTTCCGCTATTCAGGGACGCAGGAGGGCGCTGCGTCGATTTATGATGCAGCCATCTGATGACAACTTAGCAGCGTTCCGTATAGCCAGAGCTAAGGCGCATCTTGTTATTAAGGAGAGCAAGAAAAGGTCTTGGCAGGACTTTGTGAGCACTATAAATCGTTCCACACCTTCATCAAAAGTATGGGAGTCTATCCGCCGTATATCTGGAAGGTACTCCCGCCCACCAGTATCTGGATTACTGGATCGCGGACGTGTTATTACCGATGAACAAAGCCTAGTGTACCTGTTGGTGGAGAACTTCGCCTCCGTCACTTCGTCCGCCAACTTTGACCCTCGGTTTAAGTGACAAAGAGTTGCTGCCGAGAGGCCAGAGCTGTTCTTCAGTTCGTCGAATACAGAGGCCTACAACTGCCCATTTACATCTTGGGAGCTGGAGTCAGCGTTGAACAACGCAAATGACACTGCTCCAGGGCCTGATTTGATCCAGTCCCAGATGCTGAGGCATCTTCCTAAAGATGCTAAGAAGTACGTTTTTGATATTTTTAATCAGATTTGGACTGGAGGACACTTCCCGGACTCGTGGAAAGAAGCAACGCTTATCCCCATTTTAAAGCCTGGTAAGGACAAGTTGTTGCCAGGTAGCTATCGTAGCATCGCCCTTACAAGGTGCGTGGGTAAGACACTGGAGAGGATGGTCAATCGCCGCCTCGTCTAGTGTCTTGAATCCCATAATCTGCTCAGCCGCTTTCAGTGTGGATTCAGGAAGTCACGTTCCACCTTGGACAACCTGATCCTCCTGGAGGCAGCAATACAAGATGCGTTTATCTGCAGGCAACACCTTGTTGGTGTTTTTTTCGATCTTGAAAAGGCCTACAATACTACCTGGTGGCATGTTATTTTAAAACAGTTACACGAATGGGGTTTCAGGGGTAACCTGCCCCGTTTTTTAAAATCATTTTTATCTGATCGTTGCTTCCGGTACCGAGTCGGTAGTGAAGTGTCTGAACTTTTTATTTAGGAAAACGGTGTTCCTCAAGGATCAGTTTTAAGTGTAACGCTCTTTGCCATTGCAATCAATAGCATTGGAGCCATACGGTACTCCTTATATGTGAACGATTTTTTAATTTTTATTGCGTCGCCCAGCCTGAGAAGCGCAGAGCGGCAGTTTTGCTCGCGTTGAACAGGCTGGATGAATGGTCAGTGCACACCAGTTTTCGTTTCTCCGCTGAGAAAACCCGGTGTGTACTTTTTACTCACGGCAGAAGCCTTTACCAGAGCCTCACCTTAACTTGACGAATACCGTTTTACTGATACTGTTAGATTTCTGGGCCTCGTTTTAGACACTAGGCTCAACTGGCTACCGCATCTAAAAGATGTGAGAGCCAGGGCCTAAAAAGCTCTTAATCTTTTAAAATGTCTGTGCAGCAGGTCGTGGGGCACTGATCGCTCCTGCCTGCTATAGTTTTATAGAGCCTTTGTATGGTCGTGGCTCGAGACCACTACCACATACAAACACCAGTGGCCTGCTCTATGTGTAGTTGTAGTAGGAAAGTGAAATATACAGACACACGTGTTTTTTGTCAAAGTACAAAACTGTCCCTGATCAACCACTTTTAACTGCCATATCTTCTACTCCCTCACAGCTAGCTGCATTTGGCCAATGTTGTGCACGATTACAAACTCCATACTACTACCATTCACAACCATCTGTGGACGACACTAGATAGTGCTGGCTGCAGGATGAAATATAGGGGCTCACATGTCCATTTGTACTATTGATAATTGAACAGTTTACTTTGTATTTTTTGACAAGGGGATTTTTATTAGTTTCCTTTCTTTTATCCAAAAAAAAAGAGAAAAAGATAGCGAAATGAACCACCACTTACCTTACATGATGGTTTCATGGGGTGTACCTCCCTCCATGGTGATCTTTTGTTTATGACGGACCAGGTCCCAAAATATTCATTGTTTTTCTGTTCGTGTGCTTTTTTGTGTGTGTTCACCAGATGAAACCATCATCCAAGGTTCAAGGGTCAGATGCGAATGTTTTGGCCTTCCTCTAGGATGGAAGTGCACTGTGTTTCATATGTTCTACTAAGTGCATCTAAGGTGTGCTTTTATAGAGCATGTGAAAAACATTTCAGCATAATTCTGCCATAGAAAAATGCCAAAGTAGGTCAGCCAAAATGGAGGCATCTAGCTCTAAGGTGATACATCACCTGGGAAGAAGGGAAACTATTTACTCTGGCCACGGAACCCTTGAATTATACCATCACGCGCTTTGCTGTACTTAACACTATTTACAATTTAATTTGCCGTCTATTGTACTATGCCAGATAACATAAGTTATTAAGCAATCAGAAGAACTATTTTTCAAATCAATAAATCTTATGTGGAGAGGCCACATTCTCCAGCCAAACAATTTCAGTCAGCTTCAACACAATGGTTGAAAACCATACAAAACTGAGATCTGCAAAGGTATTTAGGTCAACACTCCATAGTTTTTTAAAAAAAAAATCGAGGCAAAAAGTCACGAAACTGTATTGCTTTTGGTCTAGGTGTAAATGATAGGTAATTAACCAACAAATGAGTAATTATGTATACATTTATAAAAAAAAAAAAAAAAAAAAAAAAAAAAAAAAAAAAAAAAAAAAGATAGTGAAATGAACCACCACTTACCTTAGATGATGGTTTCATCTGGTGAACACACAAAAAAAGCACAAGAACAGGAAAAACGATGAATATTTCGGGACCTGGCCATTCGTCAACAAGAAATCATAATCTAAGGTAAGTGGTGGTTCATTTCGCTATCTTTTTTTGTAAATCCATTCACTACTTTGTGCCTGTTATTACCTGGTTACCTAATTATATATATATATATATAAAACTAAGGAAAGATAGGAAAATATGACTCAACACTTACCACAAATGAAGGCGGCTGGGAATGACGAACACAAAAAAGAACAAACGCAAGAAACGTGCAGTATTTTGACATACAGCCTTATTCTTGGAGAAGTGAGACACCAGGCCGAGCCAGATGTGTATACGGTGACGGCCGCCTGGTGATGTATATGTTTTAGCAGACCACCAAATAAAAAAATATCTTGGTTTACAAGTACTCACCCAGTAATTCCCTCAAACTACCACAGGGATCATTTCCGTGCAACAGACCCCTTTGTAAAACATGCAGCATGTATCCAGCCACTACCACTTACTCAAATCCTACCACAGGTGAAACATTCCCCAACATTGGTCATGCTACTTGCATGACAACACACCTCATATATCAACTTACATGCCTCCATTGCTCCAGCTCATATATAGGTCTCACTACTAACTTCCTAGCTATCAGAATGAACGACCACAGGCATACAGTACATATTAACAATGAGGCCCATCCAGTTGCAAAACATGCCAGTTCCCACAAACTGAATAATTTTAACATCTGTTTCTCAGTTAGGGCGATCAGAGTTTTCCCCGGCAACACAACTTCCTCTGAACTACATAGATGGGAACTAGCCTATCAGAATATCCTGGACACCATATCCTCCTGGCCTCAGTCTCCAATAAATTCCTCCCACCAGACCCAGCACTTATTATCTCTACTATTTACATTTCTTATATTTCTACATAGAAAAGAAAGGGAAAATACACTCAACACTCACCAAAGTTGAAGGAAGGAGGGCAGCAGCAACACAAAGCAACAAACAAACAAAGAAAAAACAATGTTTCGGGTGAAAACCCCTTTTTCAAATTAACTGAGGTAGGTGGCTGGGCTTGCACAAGACTTGCGTTCGATGCAGCCACTCGCAGAACGCAATAGACCGGTCTACTCCTTGTCGTCATCAGGTACGAGGGTGTTTCAAATGAAAACCTTAAAAGTGCTATATTTTTTTTATTTGTGACAATGAACAAAAAACTTACATGTCATTTTTCGACGTAGTCTCCTTGACGTTGAATGCATGTATTCCATCGCTTCGGGAGTGCATAGATACCACGACGGAAGAATTCTTTTGGTCGTGTGTGTAGCCAGTCATGCACCGCGGCTTTCACCTCTTCGTCACTTCTGAAATGCCTGCCCCCTATTCCTTCTTTGAGTGCACCAAACAGGTGAAAGTCACTAGGGGCGAGGTCTGGTGAATAAGGAGGATGTACCAGACATTCAAATTTAATTTCCTCAATAGTCTCAACTGTCCTACGGGCTGTATGTGGTCGGGCGTTGTCATGCTGCAGCAAAACTCCTGAAGTCAGAAGTCCTCGTCGTTTACTCCTGATTGCAGGGCGGAGGTGATGTTTCAGCATGTTTGAATAGGAATTGCTGGTTACCGTAACCCCCTTATCCATGTAATGCTCCAAAATTATTCCATTTGCATCCCAGAAGACAGTGAGCATGACTTTTCCTGCAGACGGTTGAGTGCGGAATTTTTTTGGTTTCGGCGATGAGGTGTGGCGCCATTCCTTGCTTGACCTTTTCGTTTCTGGTTGGTGGTAGTGAACCCAAGTCTCATCACCTGTGACAATTTTGCTCAGAAAGGCATCACCTTCGGCGTGGAAACGACGCAAAAGTTCTTCACAGGCATCAATGCGATGGGCTTTCAATTCGGCAGTCAACTGACGTGGCACCCATCTTGCAGACACCTTATTGAAGTGCAGTACGTTGTGAACAATATTATGCGCTGAACCAATACTTATCTTCAAAATTGTGGCTATTTCGTTCAGAGTTATGCGTCTATTATCCTTTACAAGCTCCTCCACTAACGCAATGTTTTCGTCCGTCACTACGCGGTTCGCCTGCCCTGGTCTTGGGGCATCCTCCACAGACGTTACACCGCTTTTTAAACTTCCTACACCACTCGTACACTTGCTGCAACGACAAACACGAATCACCATACTGTGCTATTATTCTGCGATGAATTTCAATTGGTTTGACCCCTTCACTACTCAAGAAACGTATCACTGAACGCTGCTGAATCGCGGTGCATGTTGACAGCGGGGCGGCCATCTTGTTATGTATTTCATCACCTTCTCTAGCGTTTGTAACATCACTGTGCCGCCTGTCGGTCACTTTGTGAACTTCAAGGAACACTGCTGCCACCTACCAACTCCATCACGATACTTGTCGAAATTTTATTTAACTTTTAAGGTTTTCATTTGAAACACCCTCGTATCTTATTGTTGTTCTCAGCTGTCTGAGACAGTCAGCTGAGAACAACAAGATACCTGATGAAGACAGCAGAGTCAGCTGTCGAAACGTCGTGTTTTTACACCACCATCCAGCTGGACACCCGAGAAGATTTTATTCATGATACAGTTTTCTTCCAGTATTCTAAAAAAATTGGAAAAAACAGTTACCACTCTGCATCCTTCAGAAAATTAGTAATGTAACTAACTATCCAGTGTAGCTATAGTTGTTGATATCACACGTAAATGAGTTTTGCTGTAAAAAGTGACTATCCAGCATAATACCTCCATGGTTCTGTTATCAACCATACCATTTTGTTAATTGACTCAAGAATGCAGGCTTTAACAACAGCTCTCTAAGCTTCAATCAAAAGTTAGGACAAAATAATGGAACATTTCACCTAACTTGGCACAAATAGCATATACTGGATTATCAAATTTAACTACGACATATGGTACGCCAAATGGCTACTCGTAAAAACAAAGAATTAGTTATGTTTCCTGTGTATGAATGTGTACCCACCTGCCTGAAAAGAATGTTAGTCACTGGCAGTCAATCTCCGAGAGGTTATTAAGTTCAGCATTTGCCACATACAATTGAACCTACTTATCTTTCACATATACGAGGGTAATTTGGAACGTAACCTCCTTTTGGCTATAAAGAAAAAAATATTGGTTCTATGAGTGGCTGCGTCCAACGCAAGTCTTGCGCAAGACCAGCCACCTCTCTGTTAATTTGAAAAACGGATTTTCACCCGAAATATTGTTTTTTCTTCGTTTGTGTGTTGGTGTTGCTGCTGACCTCCTCCCTTCAACTTTGTTGAGTGTTGGGTGTATTTTCACTTTCTTTTCCATGTTAAAAATATTTTATTATATACATCTTAAAACTACAGCTTTTTACTATTTTTCAACATAGTCATCATTTAAATTTAAACATTTGTCATAGCGTTTCACTAATTTACAAACTCCTTCTTCATAAAATTTAGCCGCCTGGGCAAGTAGCCAATTGTTCACAGCATTTTGAAGTTCGTCGTCGTCATTGAAGTGCTGTGACACAAGTTACTTCTTTATGTGAGTGAAGATATGAAAATTACTAGGCGTCAAGTTGGGGCTGTGAGAAGGATGATCGAAAACATCCTATTTGAACTGCTTAAAGCGCCCCACACACTTACAGTTTATCTGAAAGCACTGGACTGTCAGTTTATCGTTGTTGTACACACACATACAGTCGATATTAGGATCGTAGACTGCAGATATTGCGTAACTGTCAGTGTGTGGATTGTTGAGATCGGGGCCTGAACTGTCAGCAGTCCGCAGTTAACAATTTTTGCAAGTTTACGATCTCAAGGCCAAAACGGACACACACACGCAGTTACCGCGCCTGACAGATACGTTTTTCTGTGCCTGACGACAGGCCACAGATCTTTCGCACTGTTTAATCTGTTTTGGACTGTCAGGAAAATGGACAACAAATCACAATCATTTCCTCATTTATTGAATTATATCGGCAATTTCCATGTTTGTGGAAGGTAAAAGATGAGTCGTGTGCAAATAAAAAAATACCCTGACGCTTCAGAACTGTAACAGTTTTTGATTTTTTTTAAAATGCAATAATTAACTGTATATGGAATTGAGCGTATTCTGTCTATATTTTGGTTATGTTACATTTTCTATATATTTCTATCTTTTCCGTGGTTTATTATAATATAAAAAGTTACTGAACAATAAACAAAATAAAAATTATTCTTACCTATATGTGAAAATCCTTGAGAGTCTGGTAAATAAATTTGGCAGTTTCTGGTATTATCATACTAAGTGATAGTGATGAAATTCTCGAAGGAAACTTTAAATCTTCAAAACTGTGACCCGTAGCCAAAAATCTCTAGGTGACTGTCAGTCTTTCTTCTGCAGTAATTTTTGGCACATTCGGGTGTCTGCCTTTGTGATGAATGGACTAACTAAATTTAACAGTTCATTGAAATTTTCGTCACTCATTCTTAAGTAATTAATTAAGTCATCCGTATGTGATTGTGATAGTTCACGCAACAGTGTCATGTGGGAACGATTACTCCTTTCTTGCAACCACTGTTTCATCCAAAACCTCTTTTTGCATCCCGGTGTTGAAAATAATAACATATTATTCAAGATCGCAATCGCACGTTTTCTTCGTAATAAAATGCGACCCATTACGAACGTGAATTATGTTAATGAAACAGTGAATTTAAAACGAACAATTACACTGCATCCGCACGAGTTCATAGATTTCGAACAACAGTCCGCTGGACTGAAGTTAAAAATCTTCAGTCCACTGGCCTGAAGTTCACGAACTCTAGTGAGTGGGCAGCACACAGTCAATGGCCTGTACAAACCACCGCCTACAGGCAGTTGTCATTTATGTGTGTGGTGCTTTGAGATTTCAGCCTACAGTTCTTCGTCACAGGCATCGGCCTGCAGTTCGTCTGTAAGTGTGTGGGGCGCTTAAGAAGCTCTTGAGTCTTATGGGCAGCGTTGTCATGCAAAAACACAGCACCGAATGACAGCTTACTGCGACGTTTGTTTTGAATGGCTCACTTAAGTTTCTTTAAAGTTTCACAGTAGACATCTGATGCGATTGTGGTGCCATGTTCTATAAATTCAACGAGCAAAACTCCCTTGGCATCCCAAAAACTGTAGTCATACGAGTAACCTTCCTCGGTGAAAATGTTTGGCGGACTTTCTTCGGCTTGCATGGAGAATTGTTATGGCCCCAGGCCATCGGCCATTGTTTCGTTTCGACGTTTGCGTACGCCACCCACGTTTCATCACCAGTCACGATCCGCTTCAAAAAATCTCCTTCAGCGTCATAGCATGAAAGTAAGGTTAAGGCAGAGCCCATTCATTCGGTTTTTTGGACCTCTGTAAGCAATTTTGGTACCCACCTAGCACAGAACTTCCGGTAGCCTAATTTATAAGTGACAACCTTGTACAAAACCATACGAGAAATTTGCGGGAATTGTTCAGAAAGTTCAGAGATTGTGTATCTTCGATTTTCACAAACTTTTCGTCAACTTTGTTGACAAGATCATTACTCACAACGGAAGGTCTGCCACTCTCTTCATCATGATGTTTGTTCTACTACTTTTAAAAAATCGGCCCCATTGCCGCACAACACCTTCACTCATAATGTTCAGACCGTATACAGTACACAATTGACAGTGAATTTCTGTTGCTGAAACGTTTTGCGCCAAAAGAAACCAGTCTTATTACAGCACACACTCCGCATTTCGTGAGATTTTCTATTGGAGCACTCATGTTTTAAGGTTATAACAAGACAATGGGCAAAGAACGAGGTTCGTACTGTCACAGCTGGATTGTTACTGAATCAGGGAACACACAGATGTGAAAATGGTGGGGCTCCATGCACTACTACTAGCACCACGCTTGAACAGAGATTACTTTCCGAATTACCCTCATAATTCAGTGTTCCTTAGTCAGACTCTTCTAGTTCATCAGGTGCCTTATCTCTTAACATAGTTGCTTACAATTTTTTGTTAATCCCCAAACAAAAAGCACTTATGAAGAATGCCTTATTAAGTCATGCCAGAATGAAATAGCTTCTTGTTCTTCATTTCCAAAGATACTTCTTTAAAAATATTGAAAACACATGGACCATTGACAAACTGCTTTCAGTATCCCCCCCTGTTCTCATTCTCTACCAGCTTTGTACAATATCCATCCTCTTTTATCTTGAGCCAATCTATTAATCACAGCATAGTAACATCTGTCCTCAGTTTCCTTACTTATGAATTCTAATTTTTTTTCTTTCTCTTCCCTTAAATATTCTTTCCATTAACAAATTAACCAGTCCAGCATATTTTAAAATATTACCCATCGTCCTGTATCATCTTTCTGTGAGACTGTTCCACAAACTACTTTTCTCACTTATATTTCCAAAACATGTTAATTGCATACTTTATAAGCCCAGTAAATTTAAATATCCTTCTGTAGCACCATATTTTCAATGCTACAGTTTGCTTCCTGTTATTTCCAAAGTACTCTGTACATACTGTCTTAAAGAAATTCTTTCTATGTCTTTGGCCCAAGTTTGATGGTGAAAGGTTTTCTTTTTGGAAGAGGCATTTATTTGGTAGTAACATTCTGTTTTTGAGATCATTCTTTCTTTGGACATCAGTTATGATTTTGCTTCCTTCATAGCACTGTTCAGTTAATTCTACCACAGATGATTCTATTTATTCTTAGTCTGTCATTATTGTTATGATTTAGTCTTCTTTTAGAGACATTTATCTTGCTTTTGTTAGTTATTTATAAATGACCCTAAACTTTCTGTAAAAACAAAATTCACTTGCTGTAATGGGTCAGGCAGTAAATCCTCTTTTTACTGGATTACTGCAGATTGCGATTCCGCGAGGAATTGGCGTCATATAATACTGCAGTAGTCACACACAAGACACCGCTAGAAATACTTTACAGAGTACATTTAGCAGTTTCATGGCGGTACAGAGTGTATTACAACCTAATATCTGCTTGGTAATAATGGCCCAGGGTGAATTATAAGCAAATTAATGATTGAAAATAATACAACTAGTGATTGCCTACCTTAGTATTATGACGGTATTAGTGAATGTTGTAACAGAATCCTGATCTCTGTAGACCCCATCTTTTTTTATGATCCAATGAGCTGCTGAACTTAATTGTACACAGTTTTAAATGTCAGCTTATGAGCAATGCTTATTACAGTTTTTAGATGATTTTTACTAATCATCTAATTGATTTTTTACTATAAATTGATTTAATGTTGGTTCAGTTAACATATTTAAGTTTTTAGAATTGTATGTTACCACTCTGAGTTTTCAAACTGTTTTTGAAGTCATTGACTGTAATGATCGCCATAATCTTAGTGTTTAAGAACAAGCATGATGGATGGGCAGTAATGCTGTGGCCTCACATATGTGAGGACACGGTTTCAAATCCCCGTCTGGCCATCGATGGTTTCCCCAAATCACTCCAGGTGAATGCCAGAATGGTTCCTTTCAAAACGGCCATGGCCTTCCTGTTACTTTTCTGCCTCCAATGACATCAATGAAGTGTAACAAAAAAGTGTTTAAGATGCAACATGAGGATAATATGGGAAAGACTGAAGCAACCATTTCATCTTTTGTAATGATATCAGTCATTGAAGTATAAGAGGATTGTTGTTGGAGGGATGGGCTAGAAGGAGTTGAGGAAAACATTGGAGATTTGGAATCAATATTTATGGTCATATCCTGAGGAAAAATCTGGTAGTTTTTTAGTAGTACCAGAAACTCACTAGATATAGATAGAAGAAATTAAGATAATCATTCACAGACCTGTACTTTCTATACAGGTTGGGGGAGGAGGACTAATTTTTTCCAGTGGTCTGAATACACCAGTCAAGAATTAAAGTTATACATTATTGTCACTCTCTAAATGTAGTGTTCCGCGTCAATCAATATCTCAATGAAATATCCTCAGTCAGTTAAATCTGTAGTGGATCAGTGGGTAGACCTACCGCCATGCCGAAAATAAAATTTTCTGAAAGTACGAAGTTACACAAGGTAATTTAGAGATGAGTATTTTAGTACAGATGAAAGAGTTCTATTATTTAAATTATCTGAAATTAAAGTTACTTCAACAAAACAATTTAAAATTTAGTTTAGCAGCAAGTGCACGGAAGCAAATTATGCTGCCTACATGAAAGTGACACTACTAGATAAAATAAATGATGTATAGTAAGTTTAAATGTTTGGTCATTTTTTGGTCACATTTACCCATTTTTAAGGTCATATTTGCCTGCATATTTCTGTTTTTTTGGTCATAAAGATCTGAACCCTATTAATTACAGACTCATGACATTTAGTGGAGAGAATATCCATTGTAGTTTAGCATGATATGATTAATGTGAACAACATATTACAGCTGTGTTTAAAAAAAAGAACTCTTACTATTGATCGTCCATTGAACATGTGTCAAGGGTTCGCCAGAATACGCAGACTAAATTCAGATACAGTATTTTGTTATCAAAGTGTATTAGACTAGATTACAGGTTAGATTATTTTATGTGATTATAGTATTTATTTTTGTGGTAATACGCCACTTATAATTAAAAGTACTGATTTGATTTCACAGATATCTGATTCCTGATGAAGGAGAAGTCACCACACAATTCACTCAAAACCATATTGCTGCTTCAGTTGACATTACAAGTGCCACTAAACACTTTGAGTTACAGCTACCATTTGGTTCATACAGGTAAATCCAAGAGCACATCGTGTGTACTCAATTCATTATAATGTGTTAATAAAAAAATCTCTTTATCAATAGGATGAGGTACACACGAAATGGCCGATTTCTTTTACTTGGAGGAAGGAAAGGTCATGTCGCAGCATTTGACTGGATCACAAAAAATCTCCTTTGTGAGATGAATGTAATGGAAGAAGTTTTTGATGTTCAGTAAGTATCTTAATTTGTACCATTTTTCATAAGACTCATATTTTGTTAGAAATCTGGTAAGTCCTCAGTCTTGATCTAAGATCATTATATGTATTTTTCTAAACAGAGATGGTCAACAAGTTTATGGAGTATCATATAAACATATATTTGTTTGTGGACCAGGACATTCTATCAATTTCTTTATGAATTTTCATTTATCAGAAGTAGCATTCCCATTTGTGGTCGAAACAGAGAACTTCTCTGTTCACCCTCTCATTTTGCACTTCTGATTATTTATTTAAGTTGTGTTAAAAATCAATTAGGATCATTTAGTAATGTAGGCTCAAACAGTCAAAATGTCTGGTCAGTAGATAAATGTGTTTCTAATGTTACTTTTTACTACACACATTGCCCAATTGTTTTAAGTACAATACAAAGCGTTCATTTTCCATTGATCCCGATATGAGAGACTGGCTCTGTTGGATGTGGAAAGTTGTCCATTTACAGTTACATAATTGTATAACAAAATAAAAATACACCACAAGATGTACAGTCTTAGCATATTTATTGCATTAATTATGCCAACTACATTTACACATCTACTGGTAGTTATTTGTAGATACCCTAGATATAAATTCTTCGACAGAGTAGGAGGAGTTGTCAATTAAAAAGTCTTTCAATTTTCTCCTGAATTTAATCTTATCATCTGCTAGACATTTAATATGTGTTGTGTTGGTTGCTTATCCCTGAATATCAGGCCCCTTTTTGAACAAATGACAACCACCTGTAATCCTTGTGAAGATCATTTTTACTATTAGTGCCATAATTGTGTATTTTACTATTTGATTCAAACAAAGTATAATTTGTGACTACAAAGCACATTAGTGTGTAATATTCTCAGCCACCAGTGTTAAAATCTCTAACTTCTTGAACAGCTCTCTATATGAAGTTCTACTGCTAACCCCACACATAATTCTTATTACTCGCTTTTGGGCTCTGAACACTATCTCTGTGAGTAGAGTCACCACAGAATATTATTCCATATGACATTAAGTTGTCGAAATTATCAAAATTAACTAGTTTCCTCATATAGAAATCAACTGTAGCTGAAATTATATGAATTGCAAATGTTGCTATGTATTTGCTATTATGAAAATGTTTAAAGAAGGCTTTCTGAAGGATTCCTGTGTATTGTTTATCAGTTGTAGAACGTTTCTTAGTAGTAGCAATTAAAAAGATCGAATTTCAGATGACGAAAAAGCAAATAAAATTTACAATTTTCATTAATTCCATGTTGATGGTACATTTTATTTTTTTACTATAAACTTATTGTGATAAAGATCCAAGCATTTCACAAACTTACAAACTGTTTGATCCTGTGGCTTAACACTAGAGTGCACGCGCCCCTAAGTACTCCTTGAGCACACGCGCGGGCTACAGGCGTAAGCCCATTTATAAGATAATTAATTTTCGGAATCAGACAAAAAAATATATAAAACCAAGTAAATAATAACTAAATATCTTTATTTTTATCATATTGACTCATAAAATTAACAAAATTTTGTTTCTTAATTATAATTTGAAACATAAACTTCTTAAAAATCAAATATTTTTGAAAGGTTTGAAATCTTTTAGTCTTATTTTTATTTAGGAACGTAATATTTATTATAAAATGGGTTTCCGGTGTAGTAATTGAACCAATTATCAAAGTGATTGATAATAATTCATTCTGTTGGCATACATTCAGGACAGACGACAGCCTGAAGTTCGCTACAAATGGGCCTCATACATTTGCTGCATTGCTTGCGCGTCCTGTGTGCCCGAGCCCTGCTGCTAAAAGATCATCGACCAACTCCTCCCTGATTAGGCTTATTATGTTTCGGGGGTTGATCTGCCAATCCTA
This sequence comes from Vandiemenella viatica, assembly GCA_031002005.1. NCBI lineage: Eukaryota > Metazoa > Arthropoda > Insecta > Orthoptera > Morabidae > Vandiemenella > Vandiemenella viatica. The sequence continues at coordinate 154,754 of JARYHS010013631.1, forward strand.
GAATTAGTCTTCCTTTCAGTTTTATACCTTTCAGTATATTTTGCTGGGATATACGACGCTCTATAAAAGGTCTTGCAAGATCAAATCCGACTTCTTGAAGATATTGACAATGGATCACTTTCATATGAGGATTGTTCATCAGATATATTACAAGACCGTTTATATTCGCCATGTTTACAAAATTGTAAAACAGTATGCGAGGCAATCGACAACTGTTCCGAGCAACGAGGTATTCTTTAGACATTTTATCAAAAATATCGACACTGTATTTTTTGTGGTTATAAAATGTGATGATATCAGGTTTTTGAGCTTCACTAGTTGCATAATCAATTTTTAGCATGATTATGGAGGGTAGACAACATAAAACTACTTAATTTCGTTTTGTCATTCTCCAGCAACCATCGTAGTATTTGGGCATAGCTCACATCACCCACCATCTAAAAATGACAAAAACATAATAAAGTTACATGAAAAATACATAAACACAAACAACACACATAAAAAACAGTTATTAACATTACTTTTTGTATTAATATAGAAAATGTATCATATTTACCTCAATTTTGTCACTTGTGTTATTAAATAATTTACTTCCTCCAACGCTCGCGCGGGCTACAGGTGTAGCCCATCAACTTCAAGGGCGATTTATGCAGATGTCTGTGCGCCATGAGAGATGGCACGCAATTGGCGAGGGCGGAGGATAGTACTTCAGGAATACACTGAACAATTAATCTGTAGCGTGCAAAGTTTATGTAATATACGACAATATTACACGTTGTGGCTACATATGTAGCCCGCGCGTGCGCTCTAGTGTTAACATGGTAGAATTAACATTGGAGAACCATTTGACTTTGGCAACCCTGAATTTATTTTTAGTGACAGCCTAGTATATTGACAGGTAAGAGAATTAGTAACAGGAAGCCACATTTCACCTAATGATTATCATAAAACATATATATATTATTTTTTGTAGTTGGTAATATTGCTGGTTTGTTGAGAACAATTGAATGAAAGAAGTGCCATGAAGGAATATTTATAAGCAAATGAAGGATAAAATGTATCCACCACTCACCAAAGTTGAAGGGCGGAGGATACGTGTGACAAAAAAAATACAATATTTAAGGTTATGCCCTTCTCCAAGAAAATGTAACCATATGATCAAGCTCACGCATGCACCTGTAGGCAACACAGCCACATGGTTAATGTGGAGACATGTGTGATTGACTTCTCAATTTGATGTATGTGTGTATTTTTTTTTATAATAATATATCTACACCAGTTACTCTAGAATTAATGGAAATAAGATAATTGTTACAATGTTTCTTATGGTTGTGGCTAACAAGATGATTGTTGTCTATATAAACTATTTGTTCTCGATATCTGAGTATATTTTTCTCATTCTTTTGATGCAGACCTTTGCTTGCTTACTCGTTTTCAGCAAAGACGGCCACCACTGTATTACTTACAGACTTGATACAAGAATAAACTGTATAGGTTGTGACATTCAGTTATTTTTATTTATCTTATGTTCTCTGAGCATTTCCTCCGATACCAATAACAATCTGGACAGTCTAAAAATTACTCGGACAAAATTCCGGTTAGAAAGATTGTAAGGTTCACTTTTCAGCAGGATTGATAACTTTTCTTTCCAGCAACTATTGCTCCAAACATATAAATCTCACAATTCAATTAAATCAATTTCACACTCTCCTTTTTCACTTCTTTCGGCTCAAATTCAAACTGTATCTTTATTCCACTTAACAAAATTGCCCATTGTTGTTTTTTGTTTTTGTTTAGTACCATTCATAACATTACTAATTCCATCTTCTACCAACAATAATCCTCTTCCAAAGATACTATCTTTCTGAATGTATGAATCTAAGCAAATAATCGCGTATACACATTTACTTTCTTAATTATACTTACATCAATCACCATTCACTATTATTTACACCCTTGATATCATAACTATTCTTTATGAAATTATATTTCTGTCTGAATGTGTGGAACTCTTTCTACAATTTCTTGCTAATAGCATTTGTATGGCTTACTATGTTATACACTCTCAAATTAGCCCTATTTAAATTTCATTGCAATTCATACAGTACTTATAAATTCAATAAATACAAAAAAGGATAAGCAATTTTTACATGCCCACACTGAATACTCCAAAACTACAATGACAATTAGTGTTAATATTTTATATATAAATTCAGTATGTAATTTTTCATATGTACACAAACTATTTCGAAACTAGGTTATTGGTTTGTGTGAATCGTTCTTTTTAAAGCATATATATGGATTAAAATGGAGTCAAACATCGATGTTTCTTTTTTTCTTTTGTTTTGTCATAAGACAGTTCTTTCCAACTTGTCCAGTTTAAATTATTAGCAAGCAATTCATCTTAAAAAGAATATTAGTAGGGAGTTAATTGAGTTTAAAAAGTGTAAAGAGGCTGATAAGGATAAGATTACCTGAGATATGTGAAGGGTGAGTACAGGATTTGCCATACCTGGAAATACTGTTTAAATTGAATCTGAGAACTTGTCTCATGCCATAGAACTGGAAATGTCTAACAGAAGTAATGGTTCATTTAGTTAGGATGGTGGATATAGGTTTAGAACTATATACTGATTAGCTTGATATCTAACCATGTTAGAATGTTTGTGATGAAAGACCGTAATTCATAAATCAGCAACATGTGTTTGTCGGAAGTTATTCCTCTGAGTTTCACTTGGTTACATTTACTGATGAAAACAATTGCCAATAAAAATAACTTTCATGGTGGTCAGTAATAAAGCTCAAGGTCAGATACTTCAAAGTGCAGGGATTGTATTCAACAGAACCTGTTTCTTCATGTGGGCATGGCTTTTTCATGAGTTCTTAGATTCAATAATATTAATGTTTGTGCTAAAAGCACATACAGTCAAAAAGTAAATGATGATCATATTTTGAATGCTAATATTTTCAAAGAAGTTGAAAAATCACAACTGATAAAGCCAAAATCTATGTTTTTAATATCTTTAAATGTTTTACAATTTCTTTGTGGTATTAATTTTCAATCCTTGTTAATTACAATTTTTTTGTATTTTTTAGATGGTTGCATACAGAAAACATGTTTGCTGTTGCACAAAAGAATTGGGTTTATGTGTATGATAATCAGGGCATTGAACTGCATTGCTTAAAAAATTTAAATCGTGTCCTCAGAATGGAGTTTTTACCATACCATTTCCTGTTGGCTACAAGTGTGAGTTTTAACATTAAATTTAATTCATTTAGGCCTCTAAAAATAAACTACCCTTTTCCAGTATGACCCAGAATAATATGGTTAGATTACTAGTTAAATTTCTTTATTAACATTATTTTTAAAAATAATTTGTCGATTTATACTTATCATTATGTTTACACTATTTGCAGAGTGAAGAAGGCTACCTAGCATGGTTAGATGTTTCAATTGGAAAAATAATATCTCGCTTCAACTCCAGAATGGGGAGACTAAATATAATGACTCAGAATCCATACAATGCAGTTTTATGTTTGGGCCATGCGAAAGGTATGGTGTCGTAATGTGTATTAAAGTTGGTTTAATAAAAGTTTGAAAATTACATTGATACATTTTTATATCCTTATTTTTTTAATCAAGTAAAAGTTGTTACAAAATCAAATAAGTTTATTGGATTAGTTTCTATGTTGAGATAATTGTTTGTCATATCCAGATTTATTGGTTTTCGATGGTCTAGAAAATAAAAATGCATGGTAATAAGCTGAAAAGTATTAGCTATGTTGGCTTTGACCTTTTTATAATTACAATATTTACAAAAAATAAATAGAAAATTTTCACCAACTATTTTTAATTATGATGCATTTGTAGCTCTCTGTGAGATGATACTGCAGTTGGAAATTTTCAAGTCTGACACCTGGACACCAAATGAGTGGTTTGCTTCGAGGGGTAGTAAGGGGTTGGCAGGGTTAGGTATGGGATGTGGGGAATATGACCTTGAACTGCCGGTTTAGAGTGAACAGTCAATGTCATTACTCCATTTAAAACTGATCAATGTGAATTATAACAAGAGATGTCTGTTTTCCTTAATCCTTCTTTTGTGGTACCAGTTATTTTACGCATTTGTAGTAAGTGTTTGGACAATGATAACAGCTATGTACCGGTAAATCATTTGTGCTAAACATGTTTATCAGTTAAACATTGTATGTATGTGTTTTTAAAATTTAATAAGTATGCTTAGCTATCCTGCCTAGTAGTAATATCTAGTAATATTTATGTAATAAGTAATTTCATTAAACATGTATTCAGATAGTGTCACTAAGAAGTTAGGTCTAAAGTCTGCTGTGGAAGGATCTAGATTTGTTAATCTGTATTTTCATGAAACCAGAAAAAAGGAGGCGGCTTTAGACAATATAAATGACAAGGAAAGGGAAAATGACTCATCACTCGCCAAAGTTGAAGGCAGTGATGAGAGAAAAATGTGTATGTACATACTCTAAAATACACAATATTTCGGTTTTACACCTTATTCATGTTGTTGGGAATGAGTCGTGTGGTTCAGGTAGTGTGCATACGCTGAAATTTAACACATTACTGAGTGAATTATCGATATGTCAGGAGAGACTGAGATGATATATATAAATATATATCCCGCAGGTGGTGGTAGAATTAATAATGTAACCAAAGGTTATGGAACGTTGAAACAAAAAACAAAAATAAATAATAAACAAATAACATTGAAGAAATCCATAACTAGTTAAATGGTAACAATGATAATACTAATAATAATGAGTGATGGGTCAAAAAATTGAATTTTATCAGTGGTTGAGGCCAGGTGGGTGTCTGTTATCCAGCATATTTTGGTATGCAAGTTCCCGTCTCTGAAGTTCTGAAGCAGTGGCGGCGTCCGGGAAAACTCTAATTGCTCTCGTGGCGAAACAGTCATTGAGCTTGTTAGAATTGTGGTTGTTAGCATGTTCTGGTATTGGATGGTATAAATTGCGGGTGTGGACTGTTTGTCTGCGGCCATTCATTCTGACCGACAGTTGTGTAGTCAGACCTATGTAGGAACTAGTGCAGTGGTGGCAAGTTAGCTGGTATATGATATATGTTGTGGAGCACGTGACATGTCCAGTGATGTGGAAGGTTTCCCCTGTAGTAAGGTTGCAATATGTTGCAATGGGAGAATGCATGCTGCAGGTTTTGCAGTGAGGTCTATTGCAAAGAAATGACCTATATGTTATCTATATGTATTTTGGTACACAGAATACAGCTGAAACCAATAAGAGACAAGTCTGTTGTCTGACCAAGAAAACAAATGCAACTTGTGAAAACTGTTTATTCGTTAGCACTTTAAAGAATTTTGTAAAAAATTACAACATCCAGAAACAACTCTTTTTGTTGTTACAGACACTGAAAGTGGATTAGATTATGTTAATCTGAAATGAAGAAGGACATTGATGAAAATATCATGGAAATGTGAAGGAGAGGGATACCGCAACCCACAGCACAGCACTTTGATCATTTGAAGCTATGAGCAGGAATTTGCCTGCAAAAAATCTAACCCTATTTTAAGCGAGTCCAGTTGGAAGCATATCAGTTCTCCCCCACTAAAGAGCATCAAATATATTTCTTCTGCAGTGAAAATTGGGGTGTCTGTTTTTTGTTAATCTGATGGTGTACTGCTTCTAGATTTTCTGAAAGAATGAAACTACCTTGACAACGTATTATACTTACGTTGTGAAGCAGCTATCAAGAAAAAGAGAAGAGACAAGTTTTCATTAAAGTTGTTACTTCATCAGGACACTCCTCCCGATTGTAAATATCTCACTGCCTACAATTAATGAATGGGGAGTGGATTTCAGTTGGTATCACAAACACTCCTGTCCCTTTCCCCATTCACATGATCCTGCGTTTCATGTCAGATGATGGTTTAATATGTACTGTCACTTCATTGGTTGACACACTGAAAATCGTTTCCTGGCAGATAGTCTAAAAGCATTGGACTGTCACTACATAGGTGATTGTTTGGAAACAGATCACAACTGAGAGTCACATTTTTTTAAAAACACAACATTCTTCAGGGAACAAAAACCATTTCCCACATGGACAATTTTTTCCACTGGGGATATGATAAAATTGCATGGAAACAAATCATGACTGTGAGAAGGAAGAATCCACTAATTAACCTTTGCAAACTGCAAGGACTAGATGGAGATGTTTGCTGTGTGGTTAGCTGAATTGTCATCAACATGAAATTAGAATCTGTGACTTGGGATAAATCAAAATCTGATAAGGTGACTGGACTCTGGTGTTTGTAGAACATTTATTAACCAAGTGACATTAAATATATTGTCATACAGGTATCTTCCTGAACTTTCATTTGTGAACTACCTATCACATAATTAAGAAATATGTTAGTCGATATTTAGGTTCACTGGTACATTGTAAATTGTAATTTTAGACCCCAAATTTTCAGTTGCTTCTATACATTAAAAGGTGGGGGTTTTACTGACTGCTGATTATCAGAACTAATTTCCCATCTTCTGCAATAATACCTCTCATGAGCCAAGAAGGGAGCATAAACAAAAAGGCTGAGGGAAACATGAGCAAGATCGTGAATGAGTACAGCTATATTCTAGACTGTAGGTATCTGTCAACAAGTGCATAAATAATTAACAAACTTGTTGGGTGTGCGCTAACACTTTGGACTCATACTCAACAGGATGAAGATTCGAATCATCATCTGGGCCTTCAGATTTTGGTTTACTGTATTGACTCCCAGTGAATAGCAGCATGGTTCCTTCAACAAGGTCATGACAAAATTTTTCCCATTCCTTGCCCCGAGTTTTTCTTCCCATCTCTTATGACTTTGATGTCAATGAGGCATAAAACCAAAAGCCCCAAAAACATGAATAATCAGTCATTGCTGGGTGTATATGTACAGAATTTATTTACAGTGGTTACATATGCAAATTTTCACACAGCTAGGGCTCTTCTACAATAGGAAAATAACTGTGATACTAATAGATCTGCACGTGGAGTGAGCCCACACTCAACTAAGCAGTCTGAAGGATTTACTGATCATATGCCATAGCTCAACCAGCCAAGTATTGTCTCCCACTTTGTAGCATAGCCAGTCCTCCATGGCTCTATGCTGTGTTGTCTTCAAGCTGCTGGCTGGACTTGGGGATGTTCTGTGCCTTGGAGACCAGGTTTGAGATCTTCTATGCTTTTCCACCATGGTTCATCCACCGTCAAGGCCGCTGTTATATTATAATAGCTGTCAATGAGTAAGTTAAGGTGAGGTGCTGCAGGGAATTTATAAAGCCTAACCTCCCAGTATTGTTACCTAATGGAGAATCCTACTATCTCAGTGGGCAAAAGTTCAATAATCTCATTGCCGAGTACTTTATGGATCATTTCAGGGCTCTGTTACTGGGCCATTACCTTAGGTTTGTACAGGCCTGTATTCCTGTCTACATCTACATCCATACTCTGCAATTCACAAACATTGTGGATGGCAGAGGGTGCTAAGCACCAATCTTAATTCTGCGCATTCCAATCCCAAATAGCACGAGGAAAGAAAGAATAGATAAAAGCATCAGTACGGCATCTTTATTTCTCAAATCTTATCTCTCCGGTCATTACGACCTAAATAGGTTGGTGGAAGCTGGTTGAAATTGTGAAATAGCTAGGCTTACTTCATACCTGTTTTGCCATATGTTGTCAAGCAAATTACTTCTTTGTTACTTACTTGGAAACTTAATCTTCTTTTATACAGTATTTATCAAGTTATTTAATTTTGTTTTAGGAATAGTAACCATGTGGAGTCCTAATGTACAACAGCCTTTGGCGAAGATGCTCTGCCATAAGCACCCGTTACAAGCAGTAGCTGTGGATCCTGCTGGATTGTAATTATTATTTTCACTAAGCTAGCAATTTATTATCAGTGATACTTTTTCATTTTTATGTTGGCTGTGTGATCTTTATAAATCAAATGCAAATACACAAACATTAATTCTAATAATGACCACACAGTCAGTCTGTTAGGTAATGATTTTTACTCCTCATTTAGTTTATGTAATAATTTTGTTTTATTTTTGGATTTGTGTTAGCTTTTCATTTTTATGTTGTGTGTGTTGATCAATTAATTCCCAGTTCTTAGAAGTTATTTCTCAAATAGGTGTGAATACACAAAAGTTAAGTCTATTAATGATTTTTTTCCCTCCGTTCTTTTCTTTTTAACAACAAATAGCAGCAATCTACTATATATAAAACTTTAATTTAATTGCAATGGAGCACACTCTGGTAGCAATTTCCCTACACACCCAACATCCCCCTATCCTTCACTCACCTACATTTTCCCTCTACAAATTTTAACTTTAAATCCTGTTAACGTTTTCAGTAGGTTATTCATCATTCCCCTTGGTAACTCATTCCAATCCCTGACACCCTTACCTAAAAAAGAAAATATTCCCCCACCCTTGTGCCTGAAATCGAGTGCCAGCTTGTGTTCATGGTCATCTTTTCCCTTCCATGAACTACTTTTCATACCTACTGCAATATCTTTCCATGCTTCACTGCCAGTATACACCCTGTACACTCCCATTACCTTCCTCATCCTCCTCCTGTCTTGCAATGAATCCGATTCCAGCTCCTTTATAATATCTGTCACTGATTGCATTCTGCGATAATTTCCAGAAACAAATCTGGCATCCCTTCTTTGCACCTTCTCCAACTTCTGTATTTGATACTCAAAATGTGGGTCCCATACTACACTACCATATTCGAGCAATGGTCTGACCAAAGTTTTGTAACCCAATTCCTTTACTTCTCTCGTGCATCCCCTCATCACTCTCTCTAACAAGTACAGGATTTTGAAACCTTTTCCTCTCACCTGTCCAATGTGTCCTGCCCAGTTAAGCTTGTTATCAAATGTAATGCCAATATATTTACATTTCAAGTCTTCAGCAAGCAATTCTTTCCCCACCTTATATTCATAATTAACCTTTTGTTTTTTATTTGTGTATCTAATTAGCTGACTCTTCTTTACATTTATCTTCATCCCATGTTTACCAACCCAACTAGATATCCTGTCCAGATCACCCTGCAACAACTGAGGAAAACCCAGCACTTACCATAGATAATGGTGGCCAGGAATGATGAACACAAAAAAGACAAACACATGTAATGCAATATTTTAGTGTTGAACCGTATTCTTGCAAGTAGATGAGACACTTGGCAAGGTCAGCTGAAATCACTCCGATGCCTACTTGTATATATAGTATAATGAACCACTGCTTACATTATATGAGGCAGGGTGGTGTGAACATGCATTATGGACAAAAAGACATTGCAATTTTCAAGTCTTAGCCTTTCATCACTGACTAGAACATTGTGGAGGATAGGTGTCATAGGTGACTGCCCCATATAGTGACCATTGAGTAAAATAAATGTTGGGGGTAAGTGCAAGCAGAGAGGGCAGTGATTTAAAGGGAATACCTGAGCCCTGCAGAATACCAAAACTAGTCATGTATGGAAAAAAGGAGTAAGTAACAGAATAAAATAAAAAAAATAAATTACATAAATATAAATAAACAAAAAGTTCAAAATAAGTAAATATGAACAAAAAAAATACAAATTTAATAATCACCTCTGGCTGCTGGTGGTTCAAGTTATACGATAAAAGAAATGAGAGAAGGAAAAGTTAATGCAATAATTGGGTATTATCTTAAACTAAGACCTGATGATGGCCTGATGCACACTTGCCAATATTTAAATTGAAATAAATTTATCAAGATTCCAATGAACACAATATTAATTACACCACTTTGGAATTTATATTTATTCTAATCAGTTGCTAACTCAACTGCTCAATTCGAAATATTGTCCGGCCATAACAAAAAACTTCAAAAAAGTTTCCGATCTATATTCACATGGACTGAAAGTCATAAATGTGTCTCCCTGAATACTTTCATACAAGTTGTACAATGCCCATTCTTTCATTTAACAATTAAATTCCTCTCTAGGTATCAGTATTTCACACAAAGTTTAACACATCTGATTATCTTCACTTCTGTAAATAATAAATGTTTCTTTTAGCAATAACAAACAATTTTTAAACTTTTATATTAAATTTAGACAGTCGTTCAATTTTTACTTATCTTCTTCATGCAAATTTATCTGTCTGGTTATGAAACGGAGAATTTAAAAAATAAATAAAACTCAGCTGAATCAAATATAAATACTACTGCACATTAAAAGTTGCCATACTTTCAGACACTAAAGTTATCACTGGATCTCCAGATAATATTCTGAGCCCTCAATAATTTTCTGAAATATGTTATGACACCAAATAGCACTCAGCCAAAACTTCACTTACCCCCATCAAACAACCAACGAATTCATCTACCAAGCAAGTCGATGTTTCACTCCCCTTAAAGACTTTGGTATGTTCACCTACAATTATCTGGAGCAACCACGTATGTTCTCCCACTGCCTTCAGTCTCCTTTCCCCATTGACAGAGTTGGTGAAGGTGCTGGAAAAATTATATAACACCTTGCAGCAGAGTCTATTGTAATGGAAAGAGCCTTGGGGCTGTATGGTGGCACAGGGAATAATGTGTTTGTGGGCTAGAAGTTGCCCAATACTTGGTGGTTTGCTCTGGAACAGGCATTTTTGTTAGCAGTCCCAGTAAAACCCTCATGTAGCTCAGCATGATAAACTAAGTTGGCATGGTAGTGATAACATCTGACCTCATTACATACCTCATCTTGCAAGAATAAGGGTCAACAACTAATACTGCATTAAATGTGATGTTTTTTGTCATTCCCAGTTGCCATCATCTATGGTAAACGTTGGGCTGAATTTTCCCAGCCTTCCTTAATTTCATTGCCTTATAGCATTTTCCTGTTGTAGATAAGACACTTGGCAAGGAGATAAGATGTGATCACACTGACACCCACTCACTGAAATATTGTGTTATATGTGTTCATCAATGCCCTGCTTCATTCACTTATGGTAGGAGTTGGACTTATTTTCTCTATCATTCTTTATTTTTACTACACTCAATCAATTTGCTTCTCATTATCATCATTATACATAATTTAATATATTTTTAACCACTTTAAGTTCTATGATGAAACTCTTCGTCCCCATTCCTTACCATCCAATCCCTTGCATCCTACCTCAGTTACAGTCCTTATGAAGAAGAGCTTTGTCCAAAAAATTTGTGGTTTTGTGTACGTTAATTTCTTTCTGTGCCACTATACCATCTGTTTCAGAAGTGATGGCAATCCTTCTATTCTTAAAATTAATGTCATATTTTGTATAACTGACTAAAGTTTCTATTTAACTTGTTACAGAACATAAAATATGTTACAGCCAAATTATCAACAGTATTTTCAATTAATGGTTCTGTGGTTATTTGCAGTAAAAGGCAATGAGCTAATACTTTACTTAATTTCAATGTTCAGACATTTTTAATTGTACTCTTTTTTTAAAAAATATAGTTATATGGCTACAAGCTCAGTTGATAGAAGCCTGAAGATCTGGGATGTACGCATGCTGGAAGGACCTTTGCAGCATTATACACTACGTTCCCCTGCATCACAGTTATCTTTCAGTCAGAGAACTCTCTTAGCTGTTGGCATGGGAAATGTAATTGAGGTATGTACAAAATAATTACTTCTCCTTAGAGAATAGTGGGCTGGTGCAGAAATTTTGTACTTCAGAGAAATGCAAATGATACAAAATGATTTTTGACTATGTGTTATCCTTGTGAATAAAATGTGATAAAGTGTTAAACTTCAGTAGGAAATTTTGATTGTCTGTCAGCAGCAGTTAGTTGAGCACAGCAGCTGATGGACAACTTTTGCAGCCCCACTTGAATGGTATGATAGGTAACTCGAGGGTCAAAACTTCAAATTATAAATATTCAATACAACATGCAATTCCACGTTAGCAATACACCAGAAGTGGAGAACCTAATCTTTAAAATAGTACCTTATTTATCTATTTTGGTTACATGTGAATGGGGGAAAAGGGTTTGTTATGAAAATCACCTTCTAGAAATAATATATAAGAATTTAGAATAATCGTGGAACCACGAGACAACAGTAATTTCAAGGCTTATATTAAAGAAAGCTTATTCTAAAATAAAGAATAAATATGCAAAAGTTTTTTTTTTCATATGTGTGAGTATTTACTGGTCATGTGTGGAAAGACCAATACACTTATAAAGAAAGCTGATGTATATGCTGCAGTTTTATTCAGTTATTTTTTTCTGCCATTTAGTTATTGCAGTTTTTGTGTCTTATTTTCTTGGAGAAATTCAGGGAGTATCAAATCGGAAGCAATAAAAAGTAACTGTTTTATTATATTTCTTTTACAAACAAGAGTGATGCAGTTTAGCATAAAACAGTGTATTAAATAAGGGTGGTCTATTTATGTGATAAGAATATCAAAATTGCATGAAATTATGTGGTGGCTATAAATAAAAAACCATTCTGCAGTATTGCTTACGTAGTTCTTATAGATCTGTATTAAACTTTCTTTTTACCGTAGACTTACTCCGTAGGGTAATTATGTCAAAATGCATTACTTTGATTGTAGATTAGTGATTTGCAGACAGATTTAATAAATTTATTTATTTAGTTTATGGCACAGTAAACAACAACAACATAGTAGATCTAAAACCTTACTGTTAGAAATTTAGAGCTTTACCTTGAAGACCCAGCTGAATGAGATCATGCACCTCATTAGTTGGACAGTATGATTCTCCGCATTTGTGAGCTTTCCTTATTAGTTTGGTTAATTAACTGACTTCAACAATCAGACAAGCCCACGAAGATTCAAATGCCATATTGTAGGAAATACGGCATGTTATGGACGAGAAGGCCCAGTTCATCATTCATCATTTAATTTTTTAAGCTTGAACATTGAAAATTAATTTTGACAACCAAAAATGACAGAATCACTGTTCCAAAACACCTGATTTATTCTACAACTGTATCAATTAGCAAAACCAATACTTCAATTTGCTTAAACATCACTGCCTGACTTGACTATAGACACGCATTATAATATTTTTAAGATCTCTATACTATGAAGTCTCAGATATTGATACCTGCATTATTACAATTCGCTTCCAAGTCTCTACTGCTTACAATCACAACACCTGAAGATCTTAACTCTACTTATCAATACTAACTTATTCTACTCCCCAAAGATTACACATATACATATCGTGGAATCCTACAATACAACAAAATAATTTACATACATTAGTACAATTATTTACATACATTAATACAATTATTTACAAGCATTTGATTTTAATTAAAGGAAAATAATAATGATTGGTGGAGTGTTATATTGTCACTAGGTCTGTTTGACGTGTCTCTTCAGCCTTTTCAGGTGAAAGGGTTATCTTAATCAATCACCAGCTGCTCCTAGTAAATGAAACAATTTTTCCAAAGCCTAAGCCTAAAATCAAGACATCCAGCAATTTCCACTGCAAAAGAGTTAACGACAGCTCAATTCATCATCCACAGTGCCTGGAAATAGTTGGGGGTAGGGAAACACTATCTTCCCTGTATCTTCTAGAAACTGCCAGGATTTGACCATATCATCCATATATGCACAGTTCATGGCAGATGTGTCCCATAAAAGAGCGAGGATGCCATTGTCATAGTGTGATAGTGTGAAAGGTAAATCGTTAATGTAGAGTGAGTTAGTGTTTAAAAGGTGGATACAGTGGAGTTTATGTGGACTTCCTGAGATAAACAAAATACGTTGTGACACAGAAATCGAACATCTCGGGTAAGGTCCTCTTTAATCAAGTAGGTAATTTAAACAGGCTTCTTGTCAGATTCCTTTTTTTTATTATTATTGGCATCACATATTCTGCTACGATAAGTGGGGACCTAAGTGATTGTTGGCAACAAAGCATGGTAGATGAGCAGTCACTCGCATTCAGGAGGATATGGGTTCGAATCCCTGTCCAACCATCCATATCGTGTTTTCCATGTTTCCCCAAATCATTCCAGGCAAATGTAGAAATTGTTGGCAACGATGATGACCTCTCATTCAGGAGGACATGGGTTCGAATCCCTGTCCGATCATCCAGATTGGGTTTTCCAGGGTTTCCCCAAATCACTCCAGGCAAATGGACAAATGGAGAGATTGTTGGCAACCATTCTTCCCTCCCTCTCCTCTCTCTTCTGCCCTTTTAATCAGTAGGAATAGATAGAGGTACAAGCTACAAATTATAAATTATAGTAAGGTTGTAATAAGTGAAACAAAGATACTTTTCATCATAAGCAAATAAATTGTGACTGCATTTGCATTACTGATAAATTTAATGATATTTTGTTTGCAGGTATACAGGGATTGTGTTAGAACAGCAGCCGAAAGACCATATATCCGCCAACAGGTTGGAAGGACAATTGGGAACTTACAGTTTTGCCCCTATGAAGATGTTCTAGGAGTTGCAACAGCAAGTGGATTCACTAGTCTTCTTGTTCCAGGTAACTAGTAGGTGGTTTTCAGTTGTGATCTTAGTATATAGCATACTTATTCTGGATGTCTTATTATCATTTTTTGCATATTACTTCCTCAAATCCAGTCTATAAGATGAAAGTATAGCCTTATTTACATAATTTAGCTGCATTTAAAATATTTTTCAGGTTGTGCTGAACCTAACTTTGATGCACTAGAGAGTAATCCCTTCCAGAGTAAATCTCAGAGAAGAGAAGCAGAGGTTAAAGCTCTGTTGGAAAAGGTAAAAAATCACTCATTGTCCCATGTTTTAATTATATTTTTTCCAGATTTATCTTTTGTAGGATGTAGTTAGCTGATTTGCTGTTTATAAAGATAAATTATTTTCATTTTTAACCTAGTAATTGAACAAACCATTGTTCAGTATCATTTTTTCATATATTTACAGATACAACCAGAGCTCATCACACTTGATCCATCCACAATTGCTGAAGTTGATGTTCCAACTCTTAAAGACAAAGTTGAAGCAAAGAAGAAGTTATTGGTAAGGATTTTTTAAAATTATTTTTTTTGTGTGTGCCATTGTTCATAATAGTATTATTGATTCTATTTAGGCCTCACAAACTTGAGAATAGTAGCTCCCTGTATGATTTTTTTCCCCTCATGTTTATTCATTAATGCATGTAGCAAGCAGCATTTTTTCAGGAGATATTTAAATTGCGTGTTTCAGTTTGTGAAACCACCAAAGATTGATTATCAGCACAGAGTTGGAGGTAGGAGGAAAGGTACTGCCAAGGCTGCACAGACAAAGAAAATCCTGCAGGAACAAGCTAAAAGGGTAATACGCTGTATTATATTTCACAATTTTACCAATATTGCGTTTCCAAATCACAGAAGAATATTTCTCTTTTATTTTTATAATTCTCTGTGTTATATATTATTCCAAACACAACGTAAAAACTTGCCCTTCAGGCTATACATTCCTGTTGTATCATATAGGTATCTTCAGTTAATTTGTGTTTTGCCAATTTTGGAAGGTCTGTATTGCGCATTTTGTATTATAGCAGCTACAAATAATGGGAACCATTCATTTTTAAAAGCAATTGTTGCTTTTTTTTTGCGGGAAACAGTTTAGCGAAACAAATTTAACAGTTTTTTAATCTGTGGCTTGGACTCATTGGTGGTTGAGGCATAGCTCTGGTTACAGTGTTGGCTGGCAGACTTCATCATACAGTAAAAGTTACACCGTTAATGTAATGTATTATTAACTTTTCCTTACCTTGACTGGCACCGACTCCAAAAATAATTGATTATTGTCAAAATTTCAGTAATAGTAATGTAAAATGTTTTCCATTTAGCTATATTTACTTCCAGCCAAGGAATAAACTTATTTTAGTATACATTTTTAAAGTTTCTTTGTAAAAAAAAAAAAAAAAAAAAAAAAAAAAAAAAAAAAAATTGTTATTAAATTTTTATAGGTATTATAACTTGTATGTATTTTGAATATGGGTAGGACTCAGTGCCGGATTAAAACATTGCGGGGCCTGTAGCAAATGTCGCCCATGTGTCAGGGATCCAAGGCACGGCACCCCCACCCCTCCCCTCCCTTAGAAGGTGCGGGGCCTGTAACATTTGCTAATTCTTGCTGCATGGCTAATCTGCACTGGTACTTCTAAACACACTGCCCAAATGAGACAGTGCAGCTTAGAAAAAACTGATGATAAAGCTGATGATAAAGCTGATGATTGTTTGATACACCATAAGTTATTAAAAGTCCACACGGTGAGAAAACTCGCACAGAAATGATGAGGTTGCGTTATCTGTTCAACAGCTAGTTTATTTTTATTCGCTGGTTGACTTTTCACAACCGATCAAAAATAACAGACAGATGGATTGCACTGCGATGAAGGTGTGAAGGGATAGTTTGTTTTGATCTTTACAAAATATGGTCGAATTGAGACCTAATTCCAAGTTGATTAAATATTAGTAAGAAACCATCAGAACATGTATACTAGAATTCTGAAATGTTTCGATCCATGAATCTAGGATTGATTTTATCCAATTTTTCAATTCCAGAATTGAGTGGCCTCAAAATTATATGACCTCAATAAAATTTGTATGGGACCATTTTGACATTGGTTCACGATTGGCAAAAATATCACTGAACATACATTTAAAAAAAAATCAAATTGAGAACCTCCTCCTTTTTTGAAGCTGGTTAATAATTGGAACCATTCAATTTTAAAAGCAGTTGTTCTTTCTGGAAGTACTGTAATGTCATTGTTTCAACTTGATTTTAACAGTAAAGACAGGAGGGAAGCCATTCAACTGTCATTGGCCTTTTTAACACCAAACCTGGCAAATCTGAAAATTTCTTGATGTCCTCCTCATAATAAGATTGAAAAACTCGTATTAAAATTTGTTTCAAACTTTTTTTATTCCCTGTACCACCAGATCCTTAAAATTTATATAAAGTACTGAGAAATTTAATATGTAAATTACTCCAAGTACATTTTGAATGAAATATATAGTAATAATCAAATAATAGGTGCCAAGTAACAGAAAGGAATTACAAATTAGGATATCGCACAGCTATTGCCTAATGGAAGAAGTGGTACATTTCCCTATTCTAATTTGTATATAATATGTATAATTTCAAGTAAACAATAGGAGTGCAATAATGATATAGAATTAAAAATTCAGATAGGGAAGTGAATCGTAACTAATGTCAGATGATGGTAGGACAGATAAAACGGACACTAATACAGATAACATCGTCAATCCATCCATTAGCCTACAGCACCCACACTCGGCCATGTGTTCTACTGCTGATAAAGAGTCAAGACCTTAAAGTTGCGATATTGTTATATTTCTCCATTTCATGTGTCCACGCCATTCTTCCATCATTTGAGGTAAGTGTTGGTTCATTTCCCTAACCCAATTTGTAATTTTATATAAAGAGAAAGAGCATAAAATGGAGAGGGGGAGCAAGGAAAGAAAGTGTGTATCTCAATCTCAGATCGAGATTCTTGTTGCCTTATTATTATTTACCATCAGGCTGCATAACAGTATAAGCAAACATATCAACAAAATGACAAAGATCAAAATAGAAGTGTAGCAACTTGGATGTCAATCTCTCTAATTGAATGATTGATTTTGGTGATCCATGTATGAGATCTTGTTGTTCCTTGAAAGGTTTCATGGGGCATTCAAAAACTATTTGACTGATAGTTTGATTTTCATCATTCCAGTCACAAACTGTAAACTCTTGTATTTTCCATCCAAATAGCAAAGCACCACCACATTTTCCATGATTCTTCTGGATTCTGTGTAAGGACACCCAAATTTTGTAGGGATACTTAAAATCTCTCAGTACATTACTGGTATTGAGGAGTGGAGCTAGGTGTGTTCATATTTCCAGCATACTCATTTTCAGTGAGCTCTTTGTAAGACGCTACAGGAGTATGATGAATTTTAATCATTAATAGATGAACATTTCCATATATGATGAACACGTAGATCCTGGTTCTGCTGGATTTTTTTTTCATATTAGCACATTATTGCCTATTTGTAAGCGATTGATAATGGCGTATATGGCTTAAAATTGTGACCAGTTGGTTGAAGTAGATTTGATTATGTCTAGTATTATGTACACACTTTGACAATAAGTTTTGGCCGCTGCATGAAATATTCTATCACTCTTATTTTGCACAATCTGACATCAATGTCATCCCTAGAAGCAGTAATGCAATACTGGCAATGCCAGCATTGCATTACTGCTTCCTGGGATGACATTGATTTCAGATTGTGCAAAATAAGAGTGATAGAATTTTTCAGCAGCGGCCAAATTTATTGTCAAAGTGTGTACATGCTTTGATTTATCAAGGTAACAGAGTTAACTGCTGCTGATAGGAAAGATTCTTATAACATGAACTACGAAACAAAAATTAAAGTTATTACAGATGTATAATGTGGAACTACTGCAACAGGATAGTCAGGATTTTGGGTGATTATCCTTTGCCTATGATTATAAGTGCTGTTGGATAATTGGTAAAATGTGGGACATTTATTGCAAGTAAAATGGCGAATGATGTGAGAAAATTTCACAAGTGCATGCTTGCAAAAGGAAAGGTCTCTTCAGTTGAGGTTGGTGAAATGATGGCAGTTGGGTGACTGCTGATTAGCATCTTAATATAAATAAGGAATAACAGATCAACCGTTGCTTATCTTGAATGACAGCAGGATGTCATAGAAATAGCAAAAAATACAAACTGGGAACAGTAATGTAATTTTTTGAGCAAAAGCCCTTTTTCAGCAGAAGAACAAGGAATGCTCAGACTGAGAGACAGTAATCGTTGACTCCCATACTGTGCATGTTCTCTTGAAGAAGGATTTATACCCAAAAATTACATTATAGCCCTATGTTCATGTTTTGCACTGTCATCATCTGTGATAAGTAGTAGTTCATCTCTTTTTCCTTATATGTAAATAGAATTAATGTAGCAAGCCCATCTGTCCCTTCATTATATATATTTTTCAGCACTTCCATGTCATTCCAACATATGTCTTTCTTTCGCCTCCCTTCCCCCCTTCCTCATCAACCAACCTAACTAAACATCGCAGGTAACCTCCATATTTGGTCTCTAATTAGTGTTTTGGTCAACTATATAGAGTGCAGTGATATTTTATCTGATGTGCTCTTAGATGGCATTTTAAACTATACTGATTAGCCATAAAATTATGACCACCTACCTAATAGCTGGAATGCCCGCCTTTAGCATAGATAACAGCAGTGACATGTCTTGCATGGAAGCAATGAGGCCTTGGTTGGTCGCTTGAGGGAGTTGGCACCACATCTGCACCCACATGTCACCTAATTCCCGTAAATTATCGGGAGGGGGGTGATGAGCTATTGACACCACGTTCAATCACATCCCAGGTGTGTTTGATTAGATTCAGATCTGGCAAGTCGGAGGGCCAGCACGTCAGTTGCAACTCACCACTGTTTTACACTCAGTTACACTCCTGGCCTTGTGACAGGGTGCACTAACTTGTTGAAAAAGGCCACTGCTTTTGGGAAACGTGGTCGTTATGAAGAGGTGTACGTGGTCTGCAACCACTGTAGGATACTTGGTACGTTGCCGGCCTGTAATGAGGGTTGGCCACCCAACCTCTCGACATTAGGATGCAGTTTCACCGTTGTTTCGCCACTTGTTGAAGACACTCACTATGGCACTACTGGAACACCCAACAAGTCATGTAGTTTCTGAAAAGCTCGTGCCAAGCTTTATGGCCATCATAATATGCCCTCGGTCAAACTAAGATAGATCGCGTGCCTTATCTATTCTAAACACGGATAGCACGCTCACTGATACTGCACGTACCATGCGTGTGTCTGACTAGAACCGATTCCTTATCAGGTGATGTTGCTATCACATGGATGGGTTTATATCGATAGCAGGTAGGTAGTCATAATGTTCTGGCTGATCATTGTATTGTTAGGATAGTTGCATCTGGATGGGTATAATGCATGTCAAATTTAAACCAATCATATAATAATAAGATCAACTGAACTTATTTACTTACCTAATGTATCATCCTAATTGGGGCATATTACAGCATCATGGCATGGAAGTTGATACATGATCTGAAGACTCCCTTTATAATGCAACACACAAGGATCATACTTGCTAAATTCTCATTGCATCAATTCGAATGCCAGCCCTCATATTCTTCATTATCCAGAAAGTCACAAAATTGTGAGTGGTGAATGGTAGTTTTATCCAAAATTTGTACTCTCTCCTGCACATGTCAGTCTCTGCCAGCACAATTATCAATTAAACCCTACATACATCACTACATTACTGTTTCCTAAATCTTACTCTCCTTTCAATCCGATATAAATACATTGTTGGAAAATCATTGTAGTGTAGTTTGAACTACTAACCTGTCACAACTCCAGGACCATTAGTGAAACAGTATGGTATACTACCCTAATAAATGATTATTAATAATTATTTAAATTTATAAAAAAAATGCATATTATTAATTATTTCAATTGTGGATTGGAAAGGGTGCTAGAAATGATTTACTGATCAGAAGTTGGATTAAAATGTCATAACATTATATTCTTTTGATAAATAGCCTACAGACATAAGGTGTATTTAAATTTATTGTTAATAAACAATCAAAATTATTTTACAAGCAACACCTTCATCCGACATCAGTGGTCACTAAAATTAAATAACTTACCAGTACAAGACAAAGCCGTTCTGATTTTTCTGTTACAAAACAAATATTTACAATTTTCAGCAGGACATGTAATGAAATTACTTATTAAAAATTATGTCTTCGTTTTCATACCCAGAAACAACGGAATGAAACTTGTTTTAATGCCACAGATAATTTCTCAGTTTCTGTATCGGAGAGTGAGGATTCTTATAATGCGATCTTTTCTGCTCAGAGCGTTAGTTTGGGTAACTATGAAGGTCCTAAGTGCAAACACCATATTAGCAAAGTTTGTCTTTTACCATGTGGTCGGCAGTGATGTAGTCAGTAACCTCCGACCCCACACTGAATTTATATCTCAGCTTGTTACTCAAAATGAAGACTCTTTATCACATATAGCCATTCGCAAGATATGCTGTTGGATTTTTGGTCAATCCCTTGCCCAAGCAAAAGTGAAGACCAAAAAGAATTTGAGAGGTTCCTCTCTCGTCCTTTTAAAATTTTAGATCACTGCTACGACTCCTTGGCAGCTTTTTTGTGGTTGTATCATTGTTGTAGGAGTTTTCACCTCTCTGCTGATAGGCGGCCGTGAAACAAGATTATACATAAAATAGTAACAGTTTTTCTAAACTTAAACACTATTGGCAAACCATTCACCCCTCCAAACACACTCAAGATTCAGCACATATTTCCTTTGACAGGATTGGATGATTTCTTCAGAAGCTGTCATACTTTTTTCATGTTCAATCGGTTTTCCATCTGTCTCAGTGAGTATTCACAGCATCTCTAATTTGGAGTTTCTTAACATTGTCATGTATCTGCAGTTGGTCATGTCAGCTTAGTGCTATAACAGTTTTACGTAAATCTCACCCGTCACAATGTCCATGAACAGAACTGCAGCTGACCCACTGCTGAGTGTTGAAAGGTCATATATCTGCCTTTCCAAACTAGTATTTCCTATTGTATATGTGTGTGTGTGTGTGTGTGAGAGAGAGAGAGAGAGAGAGAGAGACTCATTATTATATTAATGTGGTCCTATGTCATACTGCACTAGTCTCCTTTCATGGTAAGCTGCAACATTAAAGACAGTATGACCTGTAATATACATGTCATCTCAATAAGTTGGATTTAATACATTGATAATGGAGACAGTATGACCTGTATATTACATGTCATCTCAATAAGTTGGATTTAATACATTGATAATGGAGACAAAAAAACTGCTGCTAAGCACTGAAAATAAGATAGATAATAACCCATCACTAACCACAGAAGAAGATAGGATAGCCACAAGAACATGTAAAAACCCCAAACACAATTCACAATATTTTGGTTAGTAAACTTAGTCATGTAGGAGGTGAGGATTGCAGGAGGAAAGATGTGATCACATCCAGACCCACCACATGAATCAACCAAAGATGAAACACGTGGGAGGATGCTGATTGAATTGTTTGTCAGTGGAGAAAGTTGATGAAAGATAATTGTGAAACAGAATAATCTGTGATGAGAAGTCAATGTAATTTAAAAAAAAATATATATATGTGTGTGTGTGTATTTGGGTAGGAGAAAAACAACTGCTTACCATAGATGAGGATTCCTGCGGCCTCGATACGCGAAAAAAGCTGAGTCAGTTGGCTGCCAGCCTCCAACATGCAGCCATCTCACTATTACTGAAGAAGGGCCATAGGCTTGAAAATTATTACTTTATGTGTGTACGTGTTTTTTTCGTGTATCGACGCCGCAGGAATCCTCATCCATGGTAAGCGGTGGTTTCTCTCCTTTCCAAATGTTCAATATATCCGCTTTCAGCGCCTTTGTTTCCTAATAACCTATCCAAATGTTCAATATATACGCTTTCAGCACCTTTGTATCCTAATAACCCATATATATATAAATGAGAAAATACATTTCACACACACACACACATACATACACTTATAAGAGAAAATTAGTATGTGTGTGTGTTGAAAAATGTATATGAAAACTGATTGTAAAATTGCAAAATAGTAAGTGACAGGTTTAGCATAGGTTTAGGCAAGTGATATGTCTGGTATCTAGGATGTGTTGATAGGCAAGTTCCCATCTGCAGAGTTCTGAAGAGATGACGATTTTAGGAAAAACTCTGACAGCTCTAACTGTGTAACAGGTGTTAAGATTGTTGGAATCATGTGAATTGGCATAAATTGCCACTGGATGGTCTGGACTGGCAGTGTAAACTTTTTGCCTGTGGCCATTCGGCCTGTAGGAAAGTTGTTGAGTGGTGAGATGGAGCAGTACCGTGAAGACAGGTAAGTTGGTAAATTATGTGGGTGGTAGTGTATGTGGCATGTCCAATAATAGGAAAGGATTCTCCTGTGGTGGGAATAGATAGTGGTGACTGGATTTGTGCTGCATGTTTTGTAGTGGGGAATGCGTGCCCTCCTTCCCAAAATCCTACCCCTCGACCCCTACACCTGCTTTAATAGACTTCCTAATCTGAACAACATCTTGGTTCCTAAGTACTTACCTTCTGAATCTGCTAGACCTCTACATAGATCTTTCCCCTGCAAAGAACCTCCTACAAAACAGGCAACATGCATCCAACCACCACTACCTACTCTAATCCCACCCCAGGAGAATCCTTTCCAATTGTTGTACACATTGCCTGCATTACCACCCCCCTAGTTTACAAGCTTATTGTCTTCACTGCAATGTGCAATGATTAAACTGATATAGCGAGAGATGCAAGTTCTCTATCAACTCTATAACTGTGGATGTATTTATCACCCGATATTCATTCCCTGCATGGTTTGTAATCTTGATCCGGTCGCCAATCTTGTATTCTTACACCACAAGAGATTTCCAATGAGAGGGTGAATCACGAAAGTAAAATTCAGTGTTTTAATTTCACTCAGTATATTCTTCAAAGTTATTGAATTTAAAACTGGTATCAGGTAACTTATCGGATGGTAAAATATGGAATTAGACTTTGAAACTTAAAGAAGATTGTGTGTTATTCTTCAAACAAACATGCATCAAATATGATAAATTCACTCTTGCAATATTAATTTAAATTGCAATACTGTTAGAGCAAGTTTGAAAGAACTGTTCAACACTTAAGTTCCTTTGACTTTACGAAAATATTCTAAGTTGTTATGAAAAAATTATGCATTGCCAACATGACTTGCATGAACTGTGCGAGATATTAAACTGCCGGTGATGAGGAAATCTAGCTGGATATTAATACCCTTGTGACCGTGAACCATTTTATTTCTCATGTTAGCCTGTTTTAGTCTAATCTTTCTGAAACTTGGCTATTCTATGAAGCTGATTATTTTAAATACTTTTGCTTATGATCAATTTTTTCCTAAATCTGTTTGTTTAGCAGTTACTCATTTCTGAAAATCAAAGTTTGTTGATTTCAACAAGTTATCTTTAAAAGTATTTAATCCCTTACAAATGTACTTACATCACCAGATTCCTTTTAATTTTCCCTTTAATTTGACATATGTCTCAGCTCTATGGCTATCTTCATTCACAAACAATCTTTTATTTCCCGAAATTATGTTTTACTTTTTGCTTTCCTTGCATACTCCAGGTAAAGGTCATGAACTTCAGAAAATCATATCTCCCTTATTTATGATATTAAATTAAATTTGTTTTATTCTTCTCGGAATTTAATGCTCTATTTAATTATTCATGTCCTGCTTCTAACCGATTCCCATTTCAATTTGACATGAGTCAAGAACACTACTTCAAGGTTAAACATAAACAACTCATTTTTCACCCTTTAATCTTAAATTTAGTTTCAAACTGTTACTGTATTATTACTTCATTTAATTTCAGCTATCATTTAATTATAATTTTAATCTTAATATTTTAATAACATAATTTTGATCCTATATTTTTTTAACTTTAAAGAGTTATATTTCTTTCCTCATCTAAAAAAACATACTTAGGATTTACTTACATTTTTGCTATAATTCTGACAGTGTATTGCCACAGTTAAAGTGAGTTTATCTATTTAAACAAATGTCATTCTTTTCTTCTCCCCAAAATCA
Organism: Vandiemenella viatica; assembly: GCA_031002005.1. Lineage (NCBI taxonomy): Eukaryota > Metazoa > Arthropoda > Insecta > Orthoptera > Morabidae > Vandiemenella > Vandiemenella viatica. Next base: position 179,526 of record JARYHS010013631.1, read on the forward strand.
ACTCCATCTGCTCACGCAATCTTGCTGTCGGTTGCGTCATCATTTCCTTGTTAGCATATGGCAAATAAATTTTCAGATTCGTTGAACTTCTTAAATAAAATTTTCTGAGCATACAAATACTACTTTAAGGTGTTTGTTTTTAACTGTACTACCTGTGAGGATGATTGTGAAGCTTTTCATATGATTTAATTTCACAACTTCAATCTCTACATACTCACATTGTACCAGTCTGATTTTAATTTTGAATATCTTTCAGTATTAATTTTTCCTTGCATAATTTATCTACAATGCTAGAAGCTTTAAGTTATCCTTTCCTATGGGCTGTGTGAAGCTTATTCCTATATTACAACTGTTTTCTGCATTGGTCTCACTACCCAACAACTGTCCTACAGGATGAATGGCCACAAGCGAAAAGTTTATACTGCCAATCCAGACCATCCAGTGGCAATTTATGCCAGCTCACATGATTCCAACAATCCTAACACCTATTTCACAATTAAAGGTGTCTGAGTTTTTCCGATACCACCAGAACTCTGCAGATGGGAAGTTTCCTATAAACACATCATAAACACCAGGCATAGCCTTGGCCTCAATGTATGCTAAACCTTTTACTATTTTGCAATTTTACAGTCACTTGTCATATACGTATAGTATTTTTTCTATTATATATTTACTTTTTTTTTTAAATCCTCATTATACCATTTTTTTATTTTTAATCATTTTACCTTAACTAATCATCAAAGAGATTACTCACAATTAACTTAGTTCAACTTTCTTACCCCACCACCAATTCAATCCCCACCCTCCCACGTGTTTCATCTTTGGTTCATTCATGTGGCTGGTCTGGATATGCTCACATCTTTCCCCATCATATGCCTCACCTCCCACATAACTAAGGTTATTAAGCGTAGTATTGTGTTTGTGGGATTTTTTTCCTCCTCGATTTCATCTAGTGCTTCTTCCTTAATCTGTGGTGATAGGTTGTTTTCCTTATTGTATCTTATTTTTAGTTTTAATAGCTAGATTGCAAGAAGTCCCATTTTTTCTGTATTTATCAACTTCCTCCTGTTGTTTTCCTCTACCCCAGGGGTCTGGGCGTTCCTTTGTGGGGTATTTCCAGGATACTTTCGTGAGGTGCATACAGATACGGGTGTGGCGCACCCTGCATCCTGAGCTGGAGAAGTCATGTTGAGCACTTGATTGAGGTGTCAGAAAGTGCACGTTGCTCTAGTATCCAAGACTGGGCGGCGCCCTCCCATAAAGCAATCAGCTGACTACCCAATCCTAATACCATAGAGATATTGGGTAACAGGCATCGGTCCATCGCACGTAGATGCGCGGTAGTGGAATCACGTGAGTGACCCCGACGGTGACTCTTCAAACATTGCAAGGGAAGCCTTGCTAACAAGAGGTCAAGGGCTACGGCCTATATACTTAGGGTAGATTAGGGGGTGGCGCCCCAATGTCAATATGCAGGATATCTGCATGGTGCAGTCCTTTAAGGTGTCGGGACCAGGTCATGCCCAGGTCCTAGCATCCGATGAAAAGCTCTAGCAGACCACATGGTGGGTACCCTTAAAGCAGCTGGATGACTACCCAATCCCAATGTTAATTGAGTAACGGGCATCGTCCTTCTGTATTAGATGGAAGAAAGGGGTTTTCCCGGACGGTGACTCTTCAGACTTTGTGAAGCTTGCTTCATTAACAAGAGTACCAGGGTGACTTAAGTCATAATGAGCTTCCTGGGGTGACAGAGATGACCCAGTGGTCCGGGTCTTCCCTTTGGTAGTCCTGGATACAGGAATGGCGAACCCGGGTTACTCAAGCCCAGTACGGAGACTGCACCAAGTAATTGGTAAGGAAGGTTCCACAAGTCTGTGCCGATGGCACCTGCAGTGTCAGTGGAATTTTGTGAGTCCTCGGCGATGCCAAGCTGGGGAGACTGCACCAAGTAATTGGTGAGGAAGGTTCGGATAGGCCGTGCTGTAGGGGTCAGGTGGATTACAGTACTGGTAAGCCGGCGTCATCCGCTAGAAGATGGGGTTGCATTCCGGTTTTCGGGTGCAGCTTCTACTGGGGAGGGCATTGGTGATCAGGTGAAGTAGTTTCCCTTGCTGCCAGTATGGACCAAAAAAAAAACGGTCCAGGAGATCCTGGTCTTCAGAACCCCCGGGCAGTAAGAACACAGGATCATGGCGGTAGAACATGTGGTGCTGGGAGGTGACGCAATCCTGATGGATGGCGACGGACAGTGCCAGTAAGCTGGCGTGATCAGGCAACAGCCAGGGTGGTCTCCAGATTTTACAGATTGACCCTCGCTGGGAATGGTTATCAGTGATCAAAGAATCTTTGGTTCCCTTGCCACCGGTATTGAGCTTTTGCTGCCAAATAGGTCCTCTTATATGTGGGGACTGGTAGTGCACGGGTCTGAACATCTGATCCAGGTGGGACAGCGACACTATTGGAGACTTTGGCGCGGTCATGCACTATGACGGTGCTCTGTGAAGCTTGGACGAGCGGGTGGGAACCCATGGCCTCCAGAGACGTGAAATTGCTGATGGTTGATATTGGGGGAAACACACAATAGGAGCTTGCCCCATAGCGCGTGGCCCTGTGGACCGCTGGCGGCTTTGGGCTGCCGGTCAATTGCTGGGTGGCATGTGCAAAGGGCAATCCTGCATTGTTGCTCGGGTCCTGCGGCTTCCACCTAGCCCCTGTGGGGACAGGTGGGGTCGGATGCACGTGGGATTAGTAGTGATTTGTTAAGATATAAGGCCAGGTTTTGGAAGGGTCTTCGGCCTGGTCGTGGTTGGCACTGGTTCCTCTTACCACCCCGTGGTCACCCTTAATGGGTGGCAAAACACACCTGGCTCACTGTCCTTGCTGTAATGGCGGGTTGTTCGGAAGAGTCTACTTCCTGCGGTGGTGGTGGATACTGGATGGTGGGTAATCAGGGGGAGTCGCGAGGGTAATGAGAGTGTTAACTCAGTTATGCCCGTTGACCAGTTCCACTATCCTCGGTTCATTTGTTGTTGTTGTTTTCCTCTGTTGTAATAATAATATGATTTCCTTCTCCTTCATGCATCCAACAGACACTCATTGCTGTTAGTTGTTAGTTTCTACCTGACTTCCAACAAATGGGTATCATGTTGCTCTGCCATATTATAAATATAGATATTTTTTAAAAAAAGCTGTCCTTATTATTTATCAACTCCAAGTTGGCAGGGCACATTAAATTACCACCACACTTTACTTACAGAAGAACAACTGGCCCAGATTTAAGCTTCAGTCCCAGTGTACAAGCTATCCTGATTAAGATTTCTTGTCAGTTTGCTTTAACGAACATTACAAGTCATAGCTTCCATGATTCACAGAAACATTGTTATATATTCCCCAATTCCTCCTCCACCCATCCACAAATCACAATACCACATTAGGTTAGTGACCACGATAGGTGGAAGATGTTTATTTACTTAATTTCATTAAGATTGTTAATAAATGATAAAAAATACATTAAATTATGCAGCATATGAACTTATATGTACCTCCTTTAGAAATTAGCTTCAGATTGACTTCTATGAAGATAATAAATTTGGAACTACTTCCATCCACATAAAGTAATAACTTCAGTAACATGGCACTTATAAAAGCAGTTTAAATTGTATAGAAAACAGATTTCAGAGGGAATTAGGCTGTAACAAAATGTGTCAGTGGCGATTCTGGTCAGCTTTATTACAACCTCCACTAATATTGCCGTTTGAAAACCATAGCTTCTATTTCCCTCATATGAATAAACCAAGAGTATCATCTATGGTAGTAGTAGGAATTTATTCTGGAAAAGCTTGTAAGGAAACACGAATAACGATCAGTTTAATTATATTTGTTGTGCTGCTGATGGTTTACACATTTAAAAAAAAAAAAAAATATTTCAACAAATACTAATCACAAGTCATAAAAATATACAGTTATCTTAATTAAGACATAAACAGTAGAACTATCGCCCCCAATATTTAGGTTTGTATTGTAACTGTTTTATTCAAGTTTTTGACTGCCATGTATTCTTCCTGTTATTTATATATTTATTAAACATCTGTTATAGTATTTTTATTTATTCCTGTTTTGTTGGTTGGTTTCCTTTTTTTTCCTTTGTTTACGTTAGTGTAGTCGTAATTGTATACAGTAATTATTCATTTTTAAAATATATATAAATGAGATCTTTTATCAGTTGGAATATATTTAACATATTTATTATACCTTTCAGGTAAACTTTCCAATTTTATGTACATTTCTCTTGCAGTACAGAGCATTTGTTTTTGGACACAATGTAACAAGAAGAAATGACATTAGGTGATATTAATATGGAGAGGAAAGGCTAAGTAGTGCCCCCCTCCCCTCCACCCCCCACACTTAAAAAATTGAAGGAAAGAGTGGTGTGGCAGTGGTGTGGCAACCAAAAAACAGTGTTTTGGCCATAGCCCTTACTCATGATATTAGAAGATGAAGCACATGGTTCGGTGTAGTGGTTTTGTGTAGTTTTTCCTCTCACCACAGCCCTACTTCCTTGAAATTTGGTAATTGATGGATCTACTTCATCATTCCTTCCCATATGAATATTTGTTCTGGATACACAGAGTTGTACAATTATTATTATTTTATACATTGTTTTCATTCCTATTATGTTTTCTTATTAATGTGGTTATATCATTGTGCTTTAGGAGTTCGTGCAAACTATGAAGAGTGTGAGAGATGAAGCAGTCAACCAGGAATCTGTGTCGAAAACTAAGGAGATGAATGGCAGTGTCTTAGATCGTTTTAAACCTAAAACAAAGAAGTGATGCTTCCTCTTGTTATAGCTTGTGTACATAATTAATAAACTTGTTACTGTTGTTTTTATAGATTGTGTTTATCTTTACACATTAACAAATTTAAAGGACATAAGTCATTTAAAATGCTGTTGTAGTGAATGATACCTGTTTCCTTGCTCCTCACATGTATGGCTTCAGTTCGTAGATATCAAACGGCATCAGATTTGTTGCAGACCAACACTAGTTCAAATCTTTCTGCAGGAACATAGCCATCTTAAGTTAAGTGCTTGTGGAAAATATGGACAAAACATGCAAATGAAATGACAAATGCCAGTTTACCTTACGGAAACATCAGTCTATATAACATGCACATACATTGACCTAGCTATAAAGTTTCAATTGGCCTTTTTCCTTAACTGTTTTTTGTGAAGTTGACACTTTTCTTCTTTGATGTACTGTCACTGAACTTTAGTATTGAACTCTGTAAGAGGAGAGGAATCATTTTTACAATACTTTTAAGACATGTTTCTGGGACCCTTCTGACACAATAATTATTAATATGAATCTTTAAGAAATTAAAGCAGAGATGGAACATCAAAGTGTGAATTTAGACCAAAGTTTTAATATGAGAACATAAAAGCTATCATGACTATTTTAATCTAACAGTTATAACCATTAAAAATATTAATTTGTTGTAATGTTATTAGCACTTTAACAATAATAATAAATCAGTAATAATTATTCTTTTATTCATGGACCAGGATAATTATTTCTTTTTCTGTTACATCATTCATGATGAATTCACAGAAACTTATATGTATTAAATTTGCTGATAGCACAGGTAAAAACAGTTTTTTATTATGAATATAAAATGTAACATTTCATGTTTCATCACAGTGAATTGTGTCTGCTAGTCTGTTCTTTGTTATACAACATCTTTGGTTATTTGGTAACATCGCCACATTCATTGGATTCAAACCATCACTAATTTTTGTGATTATTTGATTTGACCAATCAATAGTGCAGTTAAAGGAGTTTCATTTCAATGATGTTTGCATCAGGGCCGGATTAAGACAGTGCGGGGCCCATAGCAAATGTGAAGAAGATGCACTTGGTTTTTGGTGTCCGGAGGAATTGTAAAGCTAAGGTGTGGGGGCTGGGGGCCCCCTAGGTAGTGCATGGCACCCCAGAAGGCGCGAGGCCCGTAGCATTTGCTAACTCCTACGTGGTTTATTTGGTACTGGTTTGCACTCGTTCTCCTTCCACCAACCCAGTTTTATTTTTTTACCTTGTAATACATGCATTGTGATTCCATACAATCCTGCCATAAAGAGTAGTATTCCTCTATACCATCAATAAAGAAATAGAGTAGAAGCAAGTGTGATTTTATTTAGTACTAACATTGGGATTACAATATGGAGACACAGATTCATTTGATAAAATTGGTACTGCAGTGATAATAGTAGAGTTGTTTTTCTTGGAAGTTGTAATATCGCAACACATTTTGTATTGAATCTCTCTGTGACTACTGATTCTTTTGAAATGGATTGTGCAAATATGGAGAAGTTAGGGAATAGGGGCTTTCACTCAATTGAGTATGTGATAATGCTTTCTCCACTTGCAAGAGGAACTCTGGGCACATATGATTCACATTATAATGTCTCCTGAAGCAGTTACTTGATGCACAATCAGTTCAGCTCCTCCCAGAAAAATTGAAACTGTAATCATTAATTCTAAAGGAAATTTTGTTAATTAATGCTAGTGTTTGGTGCCATTCTATTATATAAGCTTCTGTGAAGAATTAGTAAGATACTGTGGATTAAAATAATGAATTGTAATACTTAGTTGGATACTCTATGTGGATGAATCAAAACTAACCGAAGCAAAGCTGAAACTGGAGGAGTATAAGAAAAATATATATAAAAATGATTATGGTGCTAGTTAACAGTTGTCTAAATTTTTTTATCACTAGTTATTTGTAAAGGCAGAGCCTTTTTGAAAGTCAGTGGAGAGCACTCCATGCCTTTTTACATTAAAGTTATTATTATTATTTTTTTATTTATTTATGTACTTTTTTTGGTTAATGACATCATTCTTATTTTTAACTTATTCGAAAAAGTAAGTCATACTGAATTGTGGGTCATCCTACTGCTGTTGAACAAAATCTTTATTTAAAGTTTATTTTAACTTTTTAGTTCACATTGCTAAAAAACATGTTACCGAGCGTGGTGGTGTAACGGATAGCGTTCTGGCCTCGCATTCGGGAGGACGGCGGTTCGAATCCCCGTCCGGGCATCCAGATTTGGGTTTTCCATGGTTTCCCCAAATCACTCCAGGCGAATGCCGGGATGCTTCCTTCAAAAGGCCATGGCCGAATTCCTTCCCATTCCTTGCCCCCATCCTTTCCCATCTCTAAAGACCACGTTGTTAAAAAGGGACGTTAAACTGTTACAAAAAAAAAAAAAAAAAAAAAAAAAACATGTTTTTTAAAACTATAATTTTATTTTTAACTTAAGCTCGCGTTACTGCAGAAGTGTGCTGCTTAATTTTTTAAAACATTGTTACTGTTGATATAATGAGCATAGGAGGACCTAGCTATGAAATTATTGTGTTGTCGACTGTTCTTAATGTATGTACACAATTTCAAAGAATTCGGATGTCTGGATGTGAGTGAAACTTGAATTCGAACATTCCTTTAAATTCATACAGGCCAAGCTAATATAAAACATGTAACAAGACGAACACAGTAATAAAATATTTCTGGTGACTCCTTAAATGAGAGAGTAGACAAAATTATAGCGTGGCCATCATTGCCGGATCTATGGAGGCAAACTGGCTTTTCCCCCAGGTGGCAACTTGAACAGGCCAGCAAATTTACATCACGGCACCATTTTTTTAGTTTGTTTTAGCTCCACTACTGCCCTTGGTGGCAACAATGGGTGAAAGTCGGGTTGGTAGCAAAATAATGTTCAAAGGAGCAACAATCTCACGGTTTTTTCCCCGGTTCAGAAAATTCCTAGATCTGCTGCTGACGCCCATGCCTTCAGTTCTTATAGTTTTCCATTAAAATTTATGCAAAGTTCTGTATGGCTGTACAAATCAACTGTCTTATTTTATGAAGCTCCAAATGAAAATGCAGTTGGATAAATGATTATAGGTGAGATATTTATATGGAACAGGCTTATCGCATTTTTTAAGAACAGTTGCAGTAGGTTTCTGAGTTTGCTCCTTGCTATAAATTCTGCTATTAATCTCTCCTTTATATGTGTTGAAACTTCTTCAATTTGACTGTAGGTTTAAGCTGAGGCGCATCACATTTCACTGTGTTCAATAATTAATCGATCTTGTCTTTTGATTTTACATGATTATTATTTCTAAAAGTCCAAACAACAACTGTTTGAGTGCCATTCTTCCACTTCTGCAACATTCCATGTGAATTTAATGCCAGTTGGTTCTGTGTGTTGGTCATCTTGTATTCTGTCTAATATTGCTGCAGCCATGAATCATTGTAAGAAACTGTATTACTAGATATCTGGTAACGTTAGAATTTCCATCCATCTTAAAACCAAGAAAATGAGGGGGAAAAAACTGCTTCTGTATAGTGTGTGGGTGTGATATTAAAAAATTCCATGTCAGAGGAAATTAGCAGGTCAATCTGTTTAGTGCAGTAAACACATTGCAAGCTTGAATTCAAAGTGTTTCTAGTTTGGGGGTGTCGGGAGTATCATTACTATGTTAGAGTGTGAAGAAAGGAAGTAATGGAAGTGAAAATCATATAGCGGTATTTAATATTAATAAATAAATTAAGCCAAAACAATTGACTTTTTAGTGTTTCACTTCTTTTGCAGAAGCATCTTCAGCGGGTTTTTTCTGTTAATTACGTACAAAAGTTATAAGCAGGTTATGTTGTGTTTGGTACAGTGGAATGAATTATTATCTAACTTATAATCTACTTACATTTTTTGGTCTATTTCATTTAAAATACTAAATTCAGGTGTAGATCCTGATGGAAATAACAGGACACAATCATATAGCTTATTGGAATTTGTAGGACTCACATGGACAAATACTGCATAGTTAATCTTTTGGATTTAAACCATATACCTTTAACCATTCACACTCATCAGTAGAAGATGAATAATGATGCCAATACCTGATATAGAAGCCTGGAAAATTTAGACAGATGTGAAACAGGTTGTAATAGGCTGGTATGTCCAGCGTTGGGGAAATGTTCACCTTAAGTGGGATTTGAATATGTCATTTTTACTGGATGTTTTGTTCCATGTTTTGAAATGTGGTTTATTACTCTAGAGGGAATTGTGAGGTGATTTAGTGGAGTTATGAGTTTAAGTTCAAACTACATGTTGAATAGTTTTTTTGAGTGCAGGGTGAAGGATTTTGGGGAAAAGAGGTCACTTCTGAGAAAGAATCCTGATTACAGCACAAGTGATGAATTAAGTGGGGTAGTTGTGAATTATAAGGCCTTGTGGCGACACTGGGTACAGGATTTTTATCATAACAGATATGTCTGCAATAGGTGTATGGAAGCTTGTCAAAGTTAAATTGGAGGGTTGTGGGTTTCACACTATGTAACAGCAATGAGATGTCCATATCAAGGAAGGTAATAATGGGTGTAATAGTTAGTCAAAATGGCTAGGGAATATTTTATATTCAGGAATTTATGGAAGTTGTTTTCACTTTATGCAAAGTCACACAGATGAACCACACAAAAAATTCAGTAGGAATCGTATCCAGTGGTGCATGTTCCAGCATGCCTAGAAATGAACCATTCCGATAGGTGGATAGCAGTATCCATATTATGGTAGAGTCTATTGTAATGCAATTTTTAAACCACATATCCAGTCTTAAATTACCCAGAGATAACAAAGTCCTGTATTATTCACCATAAGTGATATCTTGCCCAGAATTGCAACTCTTCCTCCCCAATATCCTCTTCACCCCCCCCCCCCTACATTTTAGGAGACTGCTCAACCTCAATAATTTCTTAGTACATAAATCCTATTCTGTTAAACCACTGTTGGCAGCTTTTCCTGTAATAGACAACTACAGTGACCTATTACAATCTTATCATTGATGAAATCTTACCTACCACTTATACACCATCTTATTGTCTCCATTGCTGTAGATACTGTTATTGTACTTATAACCAATCAACTGTCTTATCAGGCTGAATGGGCCGAGGCAGATAATTGCTGCCCTTGTCAATTTAGACAGTTTTAGTCCCCCACCCCTGCTCCATGGTTTGTTCCTAGTTCCAGCTTCCTTCCATATCATTGTTCCTAACCCTCCCGTCCTGTACTAAAAACTACACCTGTAGCTTATGATCTCAGGTTGTTCTTATGTCACATAAAGGTGCTGTATTGTTTTAGCCTTTAATTTTTGTGGTAGCTTACCCACATTCAGCTTTGATAAGTCTTAGAATTACTTTCCCAATGCTTGTTTGAATTCATATAGCCTTTTCATATCGTTATCCATTCCAGATTTCATAAACTAATTGATGTCATTTACAAGAAAGACAGTATTGTTCATAAGATGTGTTTGTATTGCAGCAAACTACATAGTTGCAATTTAAATAAATGTAAGACCTACCTACCAAATTTGTGTTCAAGGCACTGCCAGTTATAATATAATAAAGAGGTAAATTGGCTGCTTATTTTTTACTATACCAAATTATATATCTGCATAGTGTCTCAAGATGGAACTGGCATCAACATGATAGCACCCTAGTCAGCTGTCTCAATAATTTAGTGTTCTTCAAAATGCAGCAACTGATCAGGTGGTAGACAGTCCTCCATTGAAGTTGTAAAGTAAGGCATTGTTGGCTGGGGAACCCCGAAGGGTTGTTCGGCCATGGGTTGATAGAGATTCAGTTTACCATGTATGCGCCTCTGTCGTGGCTACCCTAACCTACAGGTTTACCTGGAATCTGAACGATTGAGTGTCCTAGCGTACTTCATATATCAAAGCAAAACTTTGCCAGAGGTAAAGGTCAGTATTTAAGCCTTAAGGCCATAAAAATTCCAGCTGAAACCGGGATTCAAACCAGGGAACTTCCACTCCCCAGACATGCGCCTCAACCAGCTGCCCCCCAACCGGACGCGAGTATGAACTCGATCGGAGTTCTGCCGAACCGAAGAGTAAACAATGTTAAGCAACTTTAAAAACTTAATTCAGTTCACGCGATTTAAACCTGCTTGCTATCTGCGTGAAACAGACGTTAGCGAGGGCGAGACGTCACAACGCGCCACGCACGGTGCTGCTGGCGACTAAAGTTGCCTATCGACTATGTGCGGTTGCCGCGCGAGCCATGTTCGAGCGCGCCAAACCGGTTATTTGCCGCGCGAACCATTTCTGTTGACGAGCGAGGCTGCCGCGCGTGGCAACGCAACACAGCCAGGATTGCGCGGCAAACTATCCAGGCACTGTCTTTTCGTGAAGCCATCGTGGACATTTCACGTGCACGAGTAGCTGAAACTAAAAGTGATGTGGTGGATATGAAAATTGCATTTTAATAGAATACAGTATGGTGAGAAACTCGTGGAAGACATGAGATATTAAGCCATCGAGGATACAATAAACAAATTTTACGAGATTGACGACGGTAGAGTTCCCAAAATCATTAATTGACCCAGTGAATACACAATTTTGGCAGGCGATTTCAGTTACTGAAAGACGCTGTGACTTCAAGATTTCTAGCAATTGGAGACTCGTATACTAGCCTTATTCGAGTGTCAAAAAAATCATTTTCTTGAACAGTTCCTGAATTTTTTGACGCTTTATGTGAATCTCTGAAAGATTGGGCAAAGATAAGGTAATAGCACCCATTTTATACTAAATTTTTTATTCCTATTCAATTTTGTGTTGCCATTTTTAACGAGAACTTACTCCTTACTTAGGTAAAATGTATTGAGTCAATCATGTCATTTGGCGATTCTACAGGTTCGTTGATTGGAGTTTAAAGTGATGGTTGTGTTGGTGATGGAGGTGATATCAGAAGAGTCTGATTAGGCTACACATTTGCTATTACACAAATGTTTTTTGGCACCGTACAATTGTATAAAAAGGCGACAGTTTTCGTTATCCATTGAAACAAACTTTCGCTGTGCCGCGTGAGCCAACTCGAACAAAGACACCTCCGTCTTAAGACCCCTTTAGACGACCCATTCCCGATCACACTGTCCCGTTCCCGATCTCACTTTCCTCCCGTCGACAGTGTGTTGCATTTAGACGACCCATCGGCCGGCCCGATCTGGTACTACCGTACTCCTACCACCAAGCGTATATCCGTCTTGCTCTGCACGTTCCATTCAATAGTAATACTAGTAATAAAATTAGTTAGTTACAAGCTTTATTGAAGTTTTAATATTGAAATTAAATATGTATGACCCAATATTTATCAAAACCACAAATTCTTGGTGTAACCGTGACGGCTTGACACTGTGCGAAAAGCCTAGGTAAAAGAAAAAAAGACGTATGTCAAGCAAGTATATTTACAAAGGTACATGTTCAGTCACTTAGATGTGTTGGATGGTGAAGATGTCCAGAATTTCTAGCCGATGACACCTGAAATGCCTCATTTATCGCGTCTTTGTTATGATAGAGGGCATTTGAGATTAGGGTTGCCGACCACATTGTATTATAAAGTATCATATTTTATTTTTGGCTGTTATACTTTTTCTTACGAATAAAGTATGCGAAAATTCTTTATTTCGAATAAAGTATACAACACATATAACTGAACGTTCGTCTGCTAGTTTCACAACCTACTATCGGCCAGCGATTTTTTGTTCGCTCGCATCCTTTGATCTGTGTAATGACCACTTCGGAGTCGAGGCATTAATAGCGGACCATTCATATTGTTGTACTCCAGTCGACTCGTGTCCGTTCGCCGTTATTTCTGAACCGAACCATAAAGTGTGCGGAAATAATTTATTTTTCGTAAACTACAATTCAATTAATTTCCAAACGACAAGTTAGTGCTTATGATGAAACGAAATAAATGCAAGTTGATGGGAAGGGAGAAACATAGCGTCCATAAATTTAAAAATGAGTGTTTCCTTTTTTTGTTATACTAGATGTAGAATGTGGCTACAGCTGAAACACAAATGAAACCAACAATTAATAGCTAGTCTAGTAAGCCCGAAAATCTGGTAATTTTTAATAGAAATTATAGATTATTTACAGAAATGTAATCCTGCTATACACTGGAGAAAGGAACAAAACTAATTGTTACTGAATTTGTCAGAATTCACCAGTCAAGAATTAAAGTTATAAAGTATCGTCAATCTCTAAACGTTAATGTTCTACCTTTTAATTTCGATAATGCAGCAGTAGCATGCCTGTGTCGAGCTGCGTCAATCAATGTCTCACTTGCAACGGTAACGCGGGAGTTGAGTCCACTACAGGGATCTACCGATGAGTTGAGAGGAATCTTTTGCTTTCCTATCAGGGGGTGCACATATCAAATGGGAGAGTTGGACCAGTAAGTTTCGGGGAGGTTGGACAAACCGCTGCTAAATGGGAATCCCCTCCCTTTTTTCTGAAAGTGCGAAGTTATGCAGTATAAAGGAATTTGGAATGGAGTATTTTAGTACAGATGAAAGAGTTCTTTTCTGTAAATTATGGTAAACTCAAGTGACTGCAACAAAGTGATTTCGTGTGCAGCAGCATTACAATACATCAAGACACAAGAATAACATATCACGGCATTAAGCTCGACAAAGTTTACAGCGGCTTCTTTTTTTTTTTTTTTGATACTTCTACAGCTTCGTCATCTTCCAAATTGCTAATTTTTTCTAAAGAACTCTGTGAAATGATAGTATCAGCCAACATCCCATTTAGAAAAGTGAACAATGAACATTTCAAATCTTTCTTGGAGAAATACACAACACACGATTCCAGCCGAATCAATACTGAGCAGGGCGGATCCAGGATTTTGGTTTGGGAGGGCTTGAGCGGACTCCAAAATTACAATGTCAGAGGAGATGGACCTAGATACTTTCAGGCAGGAGGAGGCTTCAGCCCCCTAGCCCCTACCCCCCACCCCCCCATGGATCCGACCCTAATACTGAGGAAGAACTATTCCCCGTCTTATTATCAAAATGTATTGCAGACAATAAGATCTGGGTATCAGTGGATGAAAGTACTGATACTTATAGGAGATACGTTGTAAATGTTATCATTGGAACCCTACTTGCTGATAGACTGAGCGATATATTTTTACTGAACTGTGAAGTTCTTGAATCAGTAAATCACTCTACAACTGCAGTCCATTTCGACAATGCTATGAAACTGTTACGGAACGGTGAAGTTGAGGGAGAATATATCTTACGATTTTGTGATTGACGCTGCGCCGTACATGATAAAGGCTGGATAAGGTCTTTAGATGTTGTATCTTTCGATGGTGCATTTAACTTGTTTCAACTCATGGATAACACAGGGTTGCGGAGTAAGTAAGACTAAATTTCCCTAATGTTGATCAGTTAATATCAAATGTGAAAAAGATTTTTGCTAAGGTCCAGTGAGAGTGGCAAAATTTAAAGACGACACATCTTCCGTCCCTCTTCCACACCAACAAATTCTTATGCGTTGGGGCACATGATTTGATGCAGTTAACTATTACTGCAAATATTATGAAAAAAAATAGTTTATAATTTTGATGGCGGTGATGCATCTTCTATAAAAAATTGTCCAAGAACTTTTTTCCAGCAATTTGCTTAGAAATTTGGCGTACATAAAGTCAAGTTTTTCAGGTATCACAACTGCAATTTCGCATCTTGAAGAAATTGGTCTAGAACTGCATTAAGTTTGGGGGTCGTTAAAAGTGTGGAAACCTAGATAGGCCAAGCAGGGGTAGTGTGGCTAGTTTGCTAAAAACAAAAAGATAAAGTGTTGCATGGGAATACTTGAGTTAAAACAATTTGTAAAATTAGTGAAATTTTAGATGGTGGTTAATCTGGTTTGACCGAAGACAACCCACAATTAAATTTCAGTGACCTGACTCTGTTTAAGTACGGTCCCATGACATCTTGCGATGTCAAACGAAGTTTCTCACAGTACAAGACAGTTTCAAGTGACAACAAGAGAAAAATCCTCTTCGAGAACTTGAAGATGCATATGGTGATATTATACAACAAGAATAAAAAATGGTGTGTACACTAATTCGCAACAAATTTATAATAAAATCCATTTTTAAAAGTAAAAATACAGTAATCTATTCTTATATGGAAACAAACAAATAATTGTAAAAAAATTAATAATTTCCCAATGGTACAGTGAGCGCACAGAAGCAAATTAAGCTGGGTACATGAAAGCGCATTTAATTATACTTTTACTATTATTAATTTTTAATTACAATGGAGCTAACAGTCCGATTGCAATTCCCCTAGTCATCTAATTACCCCTTTTTATTTATTTATTTAAAATTATCTTTTATAATTGCGCTGTTAAATTACTCCTCCATTTACTTTTCTTATTTACAAATTTTAAATTAAAAATTATTTATCACTTCACTTGGTAATTTGTTCCAATCCCTGACACCATTACTAACAAAAGAAAATTTTCCCACTGCCACATGCATGAAATCGAGCGCCAGCACAATTCCTAATGCTTTGACCAATATCCCTCTAAGCCCCAAAACCAACATATGACCTATACATTCCCAGCATTCTCTTCGCCCTCCTCCTTTCCTCCAATGACTCCCAATCCAGCTTCTTTATTATTTTAGTTACTGACTGGGTCCTGCGATAATTTGCGCAAACAAATCTTGCTGCTCTTTGCACACACTCCCAAATGTGGGTCCCAAACTACAGCACCACAGCAACTCCAATTTGGCTTTATGTAAGTCGACATCAGAAACGCCAACTGGGAAATATAAAGATCGAATGCTAATACGTGGACTGCCTAACGTGGATAAAGTTGTCCCTTCGCAGACCTGCTCAAGAAGAAGAACGCAATATGACGGTCAAAACATCGGCTTTATACAAAATGACGCTGGTCTAGAGATAACTGATTCCACCCGCAGAAGACTACTGCTACATGGAGAAAATTGTGTCCTGTTTTATTGAGTAACAGTCTTCCAAAGTACTTTAAATGGACGCTTATTCACGAAGCTGAAAAAATGAAAACGGTTATAGTAACAAAAACATAAAAACTATTGAATTATTCTTTTGTTTTATTACCCTGTTCCTTATTCCGTGTCTTGAGCACAGAAATAATAATATGTCGATATGGATATACAGTAAACCGTGAAAGGCAACAAACGGTTTAACTTTGGTCTAAGTATTGATAAAAATGAATTTTCTACAGAACTTATAAAGAACAACAAGAGATATATCCTTATAAAAAACTTTCTGCATATCATCCTGTATTTTTTTTTTTTTAAATATTCGTGTCGAATATACCAGTTATATAGTTATGTGGTAGGATATAATGTGAATATGTTTATCTTTTAACACCTTAATACATCTCGTCTGTTGTACGAGACCAAATAGTATCAACGTGAGATTTATCTATTAACAAGGATATCATAATTATGCATCTATTGCATTCATTTCCATTTTTCTGTCATTTGATAAACTATAGTACACTGTTGTCCTATTATTACTAAGGTAAAGACTCGTGTGTTGGTAACGAACTGGTAACAGGATGAATTTTATTGGCTGCGCATTTCTCCCCTATCGTGGCTGTCTATACCTATCGGCTATAGGATACCTACAGTTTAACATGGAATCCGAACCACAGAAGTGTTCTGGCGTACTTAAAATTACACAGCAAGCTATACCAGAGGCGATGGTCGGCTTAAAGGCCTTGAAAATCCCTGCCGAACAGAGAATCGAACCGGGAACTTTTCGATGTCTAGTCAAACGCCTTAACTAATAACCACCATATCACACTAAGGTAACGGTGTAATATACTCTAGTTTTACTCATAAACAATCTCGTTAGAAACAAATTTACTAATCAGAAACAATAAAACTCCAAAAATAAATAAGATCTTAAGATGACAAAATTAAACAGAAATTTATTCCGATCGATATCTAGAGGCTAAATCGCTATAATCGGTTTTGTTTTAAATGAATGAGGTGCCGAGTTCGCGAATTTAAACCAAAGTAGAAATATTTACACACGAAAAATTGGCATTTGAATAAGCAATTAACTGATTTTTTCTTTTTTTTTTTCTCGATCCGGTCAGCTAAGGAACACGTGACTGTTTTTACACATATGGCCAGTGCGAATCACGAGGTAGAGGGAGGGAGGAGGGTCTATCGCTTTCACGAATTCAGTACTGATTTTTTAGGCCTAGTATTTAACTTACAAGAGGGAATGTTTGTTCTGCCATCTGTATGCGAAATGTCTAACCTTTCGTGTTCTGTATGATAAGTGTATTTTTGTTTGTGAAATGTGTCATTTATGAGGCGGATGTTAGGGTCCGTCCCAACATTCCTCTAGATCAGTGGTTCCCAAATGGTGGCCCGCGGAACCCTGGGGTTCCGTGGAAGGGCCACAAGGGTTCCGTATTCCGTCCGAGAATTAAATAAAATGTTCGTTGAAAAGAGTTATAACCGCGCCATGAGAAGGCTATCGTAGTTCTGCTTCCGTTTGTGACGACTTACCGGTTTTTCAGCTTACGCTTATAAAAATGGGAATCCGCCAAAAAATGTATGACCAATTAGGAACCGCTGCTCTAGATGATTGCGGGAAATTACCTAAAAACCGTACTCAGGGCGACCGGTACATGGGGACCAGGACTCAAACCGGATCATGTTAGACTTCCCCAATCTAGTATGCGGTGTATTAACGCACTGAGTCACACTGGCGGGTTGATATCTGATTATTTTTATTATTAGAACTTTACGGCTCATCCACAGGTAATTAGAGCCGGATAGAATTTTAGACAGTAAATATGCCAGCGCCCATATAAGAGAGCCATGCCGGCATTCGTCTGATGTGATTTCAGAATACCACGGAAAAGAGAAATCTGGCATCTAACCTCGTTTCTTCAGAAGGCCAGACCCGAAAAGAACCTATCAGAATCGGTTTTATCGCTCCAGTTATGTCAACTACACAGAAGTAATTGTTGCTTTCATAATTTATTGGGCTTAATGTTCTTTTTGCTCACCCTGTTAATTTAAGTCGTTATCGCACAGTGATTGTTGGCGTCTGCCGCGGAGTTTGCTCATTCGAGTCCTGTGTTGGAATAAATTTTCTCCATTCGTTGTTTGGAACTCTGGGAAGGAGTGAGTGTGGGCACAACTAATCATCAGATTGTGTGCCAAAGTCATCAATTAAATTCCAAACGTATTCGCAATGAAATGAATGCATACGATACTGTTTTTGGTGATCCATGCATCAGATGGCGGCCTCTTCCGAAAAGGAAGGATTGAATAAAACGAAACAAGGTTTCAATCTCTCAGTTTTTTTGAACTCTTATCTAGAATACAAACAATGCATTACACTGATCATTACAATCATCTGTACAACAGTAACACAATCACTTCCCCATTGGGGAAGGCAACGGAAAACCACACATCTTAAGAGATTCTTGGGAAAAGGCTGTGGAAGAGTAACTTAATTTATTATTAATTGAGTGGACAGATAATGTTTGAAAAGAACTTGTTTTGGAAATGATAGGCAAAGAAAGATGGTTATCGAAGAGTAACAGAAAGAAGATACTGGTTGGGGTTAAGAGAGAGAGTGATTTGTGGATCGAAATATCGAATGTGAGTGCCATTGAGGGAGACAAAGGTTAGAATATATGAAGCAGATAATCAGATTAAGGAAGTACTGAAGAAAAGATGGAGGACTGCAAAAAAATGTCCAGACAGTGAGTTCATAAAAAAATATTCTCCATACAAACTGACAATTCAAGACATACATATGATTTAATTAAAAAGTTGGATACGAACTGGAGACCCTTGCAGCGCTTTAGACCCTACGGAGACGGTAACTGAGCTCTTTTGCGATTGGTTCTCAAAATGAAGTACCGTTCAACATTTGGAGCATACATTTTTTGGGAAAGGGTGGCACACTTGATGCCAGTATAATATAAACCATTCCTTCACTATTGGCAAGTCTTTATATTGAGAAGTTTAGCACCACGTACCAATTTTCCTGGAACTTTGTGTGTACTGCACATCGACTTCTAGGAGACAATCAATGATTACGCCTTGCTAGAACACCATCCACATTCTGCATACGAAATTCTTAGAGATGCCTGGAACAATTCTTTTCAGCTGCTTCATGTCGACCAGTCAAATTGACCCTGGAGATGTCGTACAGATGACTACATCATGAAAAACACATTGAGAGCGTGATGGATGAGCCGAACGTTCTGGTCTCGCATTCGGGAGGACGTGACTTCGAATCCCCGTCCGGCCACATGGTTTCCACAAATCACTCCAGGCCAATGTCGGGATGGTTCCTTCAAAATGCCATGGTCCAATTCCTTCCCGTTCCATGCTTCCAGTCCCTTCCCGCCTTCAACGTCGTAGAGGCGTGAGGACGAAAGCTAATGAAAGATCAGTCTTCCCTACGTTGGACCGTCCATAATTCACATTAATATTTTGTGAATTTGTTGAAGTGATTTGTAATGCTGTTTCAGATGACCAAAACAATTCGAAAAGTGAGATCCCAAAAAAATGGAAAGAGCTCTCAGAGCTATTAGAAATAAGACGATTTAATGAAAAAAAGGGTCAAAGGTATGCGGTGTACCTAAAAGTACATTGATGAATCTTGCAAAAGCATGAAGCTCGCACCAAAATGCGAAGACCACTATTCTTGGACCTTTCCTTGAAAATAGATTCGTTCAGTACTGCCTCAAAATGCGAGCTACTTTGTTTGTGTTAAAAAAGTGTGACTCAAGAAGGAGGCCATTAACTTTAGCAATAAAAAGAAACCTTCAAACAGCCGTTCAGTATCATGGAAGAGGGAGAAGAAACCTGAATTTCAATCGAGAAGAGCTACAAGAAGAAAGTTCAGATAGTGGATAAATCTCCTTTAATGACAGTGCCGAATCTAAGCCTAATATTCCACAAGGAGATCCCAAATTCAGGATGACGCTGGCTACTTATTCTGTGGGGAAAAGATCTAACGAACTGCAGAGAAGAAACGTGGAACCAGTGTACTGCGTGCGCGTTGTGGGCGCACGAAGACTGCACCGGAAATGCAGTCTTTTAAGCAAAGAAACTTCAACTTTTTCTTAGATGGTAAATTTATCAAATATTATCAATGTCAAATAAGCTAAATGCTTTATACCTAATGATCAAATGTTAAAATAAAATCTTAAAAACTTTCATATTCTTTTTAATTTTAATCGATTTTGCTGGTAATTTTGTGTATTTACTTAAAGGGATCCAACCTTGACTACCCTTTTCTCAGAGACAGTTTTTGCAACTTTTCTACAAAAAAAATAAAAAATAAAAAAAAAATAATAATTTAAAGACTGATTAGATATTTACTAACGTCTGTTATGCAGGCTACTTGAAAACATACGAGAGAATATATTCCATTAAAACTTAAATAAAATGAACTCAAAACAGAGGCGAGACAGTGAAAAAAAAAATAGCGGCCCGACTTTGGTACCTTTCCTCTATACATTGATCTGGATGGATATTGGATGAGGAATTAATTGTAGTGTATGGAAGGAAAGAAAATACCATTGTCATAAATTATTACTTGATTTCAAATTTAAGGAAAGTAATCATTTACTGGAATTATTTATTGAGAGTAGTCCTGAAATAGGTATTTGCTTCACATACTGAAACAATTTAATGTAAACATGTCCTAAGCCTACGGTAATTGCCACCGTGAAATGAACTTGTATACAATTATTATATTGTTAAGGACGAGTTCCCTCATCTAACACTGAAGACAACATAGTGCTATTTGTCTTTTAATATCCGGTTATCCGTTCGAATACAAGTTACATCGATTATGAATAGTGGCACTATAAAACGGTTTTGCTGTTGTGAAATCCAGCGTTATAAAATGTATATCGAAGAAACGGATAATTTGAGAAAGTGAACAATCTACAGTTGAGACCGCAGCTTCCTCCCAGGTAGGCCTAACTGCCATGGGTTGACACTCTTGGCAACTCTCGACGAGTTAACCTGCTTGGCGACCGAGCTAGACTCATTAATAGAACCTTGAACAATGCTATTCCAGTGCAAGGACGCATTAGTACAGCGACCACTGACGGGGCCAGAGGAGACTGACCAGCGAATGCAATTGCCACTGGTCATTAATCAGTGCAATGCTTAGCAATAAGCATAACCCATTTTATATGATTTCAGCGATGGCGTTTCCATGATTTAATTTTTTTTTTTGGTTGTTTTTGGTTTTTTTTGGTTTTTTTTTTTTTTTTTTTTTTTTAAAAAAAAAGATTTTACGTTACGTCGATAATTAGACTTACAGCTGCTGATCCCTCCTTAATCAGATTCTCTGGTCTGTAGTAAAACCCAGCGTGAACTCAATATTATTTTCTAGGTCTCTCGTCTCCCTTAAAAGTGGCCGCGGAGCGACGAACGAAATACGAGACTGCATAAACTTTTAAGACTGTGGCACCTAAATGCCATAAACTGGCGCTTCTTGCAGCGGTTTGGGTTCTGTCTCCGGAACATTTCATTTTTATTATAGCCAATGATAATTTTATAATTTCGTATACTTTAGTGGATTTTATTGTATTAACTAGACGTTCTACAATTTTCATAGATATTGTAACCACTGTTAAGATTCTGAAATTTTCGAATCTCTCTTTGTTTTTCCTTCAATTTTTTTTTTTTTCCTCCATAAAATTCCTTTCGGTGCAATGTAAGGATTGGGACACATTTATACTATTACTCTCTTCCAACGGAATATCAATTTCATTCTTTTCTATAGACTAATTTCTGGATGCTAAAAACTCCCGACTTATTGAGCCGTTTTGAAGAAACTTTTATTTTATTTATATATATATCTGGCCTTACGCCTTGTCGACGTCGAGGTCATTAGAGGCGGAAAGGAATGGGAAGTAATTTGAACATTGGCTTTTTGAAGGAAAGATCCCGTAATTCGCCTGAACTAATTTTGGGAAACCATGGAAAACCGAAATCTGGATCGCCGGACGGGCATTAGAACCCGCGTCCGCCTGAATACGAGGCCAGAACGTTACCGCTAACCCACCACGCTCGATTTGAGTTTGGAAACGTCAGCCTTGAGATGAATAATTCAAAGCTGATTATTGAAATGACAATTTGGAAGGCAATAGGAAACCTCTCCATCAAGGCTCTCACATGAACCGTAACCATAAAATTTAGAAATTCGGGACACTGTATAAAAGTAGTATAAAAGTTTCTACTCGCCAAATGTACTGCACAAAAATTAAGTACTCAAAAATATAGTGTAACATCGTTGGCTTCAGGTCATAGAATGAAAATCGACCTTCTGGGCTTACTTTGCCACTCGTAATTCACTTCTTTGCACAAAAACGTAGCTCACGGTTAACATGATACTTTAAAAAAGAAAAATAATTTAGTCCACAACCAGATAGTTGGTTTAATCCTCTCGAAGGATGCAGATTAAGCCATTATATCAGAGACATGACGCCTACAATTTAACCTTGAATCACAACCATGGAACGTCCTTACGTAGCGCATGTGATCAAACACAACTCCTAAAAATTCCTAACCCCACCGCTATTTGAACCCAGAAATGGATCCCGAACTTTTGAGCTACAAGACAGCTTACATGAAACTTATTTGGTGTTTAATATTCTGATTTCAGCCTCGTATTATGATGGCTGAAACGGTATAAGAATATAAAATGTAGATTTTAATAAGGAATCTAGGAAATATCTCTCTAGCATGATTGGTAGTTCTTGTGCTAAAGAACCATTTATGTGACCGGTAGTAGCATTTGGCGCGGTCATGCCTCACTTTGTTTGAAACTCCTTAATCTAGAGCGATATTTCGTCATTCCGGCCACACTGAGAATGCTTGCAACAGGCATAATCACCTCGCCCAATGATGTGTGTGACCTCGAAAGTTCAGGTATACATATTAACCGTTGCTGCCCCATATTATTATATCTAGAGGTTATAAATGCTGTAATCACCTACCTTTATTAGTATAAAAGGGCAAAAAGGGAGTTGGGCACGCGTATCAAATCTAATCTGTATCTACTGTATATTATTGAATGTATTGATTTGCAGCTTAATCTTTCATTCAAACATACAACACTACCCAATACATAAAGTAATTATAATATCTGAATGATCTGGATTAACCTTTGTTATGTTGAGGGTCCGAACAAATAAATATAAGAAACTAAATAAGCGCTCGTAATTACGTCATACCATACACCAACCAGTCACTCTATACTGAAGATGAAATGTTTTATAGCCAAAGTTTTTCTGTTTCATGAGTACCTTACCTACTTACTCATGGGGTGGTGACAACTGCATAAACACTTATTCTAATGAATAATTGTGTTGATTGTTTACTATCTGAAATTAGATTGTTTGCAGATGACATAATGCTACATATAAGAATCAAAACGATAGAGGATTGTAAACAGTTGCAGGGTGATCTGGACAGGATATCTAGTTGGGTTGGTAAACATGGGATGAAGATAAATGCAAAGAAGAGTCAGCTTATTAGATACACAAATAAAAAACAAAAGGTTAATTATGAATATAAGGTGGGGAAAGAATTGCTTGCTGAAGACTTGAAATGTAAATATCTTGGCATTACATTTGATAACAAGCTTAACTGGGCAGGACATATTGGACAGGTGGTAGGGAAAGGATTCAAAATTCTGCACTTGTTGGAGAGAGTGATGAGGGGATGCACGAGAGAAGTCAAGGAATTGGGTTACGAAACTTTGGTCAGACCATTGCTGGAATATGGTAGTGTAGTATGGGAACCTCATTTTACGTATCAAATACAGGAGTTGGAGAGGGTGCAAAAAGGGCTGATAGATTTGTTTTTGGAAATTATCGCAGAATGCAATCAGTGACGAATATGATAAAGGAGCTGAAATGGGATTCGTTGCAAGACAGGAGGAGGATGAGGAGGGTCATGGGAGTGTACAGGGCATATACTGGCGATGAGGCATGGAAAGATATTGCAGTAGGTATGAAAAGTAGTGCATGGAAGGGAAAAGATGACCATGACCACAAGCTGGCACTCGATTTGAGGCATAAGGGTGTGGGAAGATTCTCTTTTTTAGGTAAGGGTGTCAGGGATTGGAATGAGTTACCAAGAGAAATGATGAATACTTTACCGAAAATGTTGAAAGAATTTAAAGATAAAATTTGTAGAGGGCAAATGTAGGTGGCTGCAGGATAGGGGGAAGATGGGGGTGTAGGGAAATTGACACCGGAGCCTGTGCTCCATTTTAATTAAATTAAATTAAACTTCGCAATTAAAATTTCCAGGTATGTTACCTAACACTAAAACTCTTACAGGAGTTGTAAGGGGATGTCCATTAATTACGTGAGATGTTTTTCCGGCATTCCGGTCCCTCGACCTGGCAACTTTTTGAGACCTTTTTTTAATTCTAACATTCTACGAGAATCCACCTCAGGTCATTAATGGACGCCCCCTAATGCGAATTAGAAGTGTAGATCTGAAACCACCATACGCCATGAAGTTTCTTACCGATTTTGTGCACCCGCACTGGAAACCTTCTGTAAAATCTCCAAATATGAAGACAGATATGATACGCTTTAACAATTTATTTAAGTGACCTATAAAGCACGATCAACATCATAAAGAAAAAGACTCTTGATTAATAAACCACGAGTATGATATCGATTTGACCGGGCCATCTTGCAGTCTTCGGCTATCATTATGAAATACAACTATCTAATGAACGAATATTATGCTCTCAAGTTAAAATTATCAGTCGTTGTACATTTTGTAAAAAGTGTTGTAACAATGTATACATGAATACTGCTAACATATTGGTTTTGGTTCTATTTATTTATGAAATTTAGTAACTCTGTGAGCCTTATTTAAGGAAATAAACCCAATTACTTATGCTCAAGACTTGAAGAATAAAATAAAAATCTAAAATACATTTCAGAATATCATGTCAAAAACAATTTTCGATGATTAAGTACCAACATCTTGATGTTTTATTGATTTTTTAACTAGTTCTGGAACTTATATCTCGCTAAATAATTAACTAAATTAAAAGTTTCAAAACAACATTTATTGTTAATATGTGTTTATACCACCGATCGTGGTGGGTGAGTGGTTAACGCTCTGGCCTCGCATTCGGGAGGACGGCGGTTCGAATCCCCGTCCGGGTATCAGGATTTGGTTTCCCCAAATCACTCCAGACGAATGCCGGGATGCTTCCTTCAAAAAGGCCATGGCCGAATTCCTTCCCGTTCCTTGTCCTCGTTCCCATCCCACCTCTAATGACCTCCACGTCGACGAGGCGAAGCCATAAGTAAAAAAAATATGTTCATACCATATTGGATGGGGCAAGCGAAAACAAAATCATTTTTCTACTAAAAGTAAGGGCAGGCAAAATAATTTGTTTTCAGTATTTGTCTACCTGTCTGTTTTGCGGTCAGTTAAGCACATATTACTGAAATCTTAATCATGAACGATGCAAATACGGCGGAGTTACAGGGCTGTGACATAAGAATGAAGGAAATGACTAATTCCAAGAGGCGGGTAGTTGAAAGATAACGCTCGGGATTAGCATGTGGGAGGACGCCGGTTCAAATCTTCGTCCAGCCATCCAGAGTTCGAGTTACATGGTTTTCCAAAATCAATCAAGGCGAATATCGGGCTGGTTCCTCTAAAATGCCATGGGCAAATTCCTTCCCGCTCTTCGCACGACTCTAATGACCTTGACTTCGATGATCCGTAAAGCCCGAAGAAAATAAATTCTACTCATTGCAACGTAAAGCATCTGTCTGATGCGAGAAGAATTAGCAGAGTATAGCAATAAAAATAATTTAATAAAATAAGACTCCAAATAATGTTGCACCCGCCAAAATCCATCTAAGCTGAAAGAATTTATATTAGAACGATAAAAACGAATTTATTTGTTTTTTAAACCTATAAAAAAACAAAAACATAAATCTCTTTTAATCGTTAACTAGACGACCCGTGCGAAAATTTCGCGAATAAAATACGACGAATAGTGAGGTTGAATGTTTGTAATATAATGAATAGTAGAACCGTAGTTTTGTAGGAAATGAGTTTTTTTTAGTCTAATAGGTACACAGCAAAATACTCACAACATATTATGAAACAGTTAGGAAAATTTAAAACACACTTTATTTATGACAAAGTGTCACTGACCTTGGAAGAATAAAACCAACCTTAACAAACTGCACACAACATATCAACATCTCTGTGATATTTGTTGCTGAGCGAATTACATTGGAATTGTATAGCAAAACGACAGTGTTTCCGTAAAAGAAAAAAATATATACGAAAAACTAATTATTGAATAAACAAAATTTTATTGACTTCTCTGTGATATCCGCTGCTGAAATCTGGGGACTTGGCTCAGAACAGTCTCATACGCGCTACCACTTTTAGCACCAAATTCTGAACATTTTTTTTCTTAATTTATGATTTCACCTGACTGGAGACCTTAATTTTGAAACCGATATGTCATTTATCGATTTCAGCAAGGTATCGAAGAAGATAAATGGCATATAATATTAAAAAAATTAAAAAATCAACACGTTCTATAACTAATATTGATACTTTTGCCCTTTAAGGGTCGAATTACAAAAAATTTCTTTTATAAAATATGGTATGACCAAAGCAGCCACCTTGGTCTTTAAAATGATACCTCATTTATCGATTTCGGTTAGTTATCAAGCAAGGTAAAAAAAAAAGTTTTGAGAAATGATGTTATTTTTGCCCCTTAAGGGTGTAATTTGGAGAAAGTTTTTTCTTAAAATATGATGTGACTATAGTGGATAATTTAATATTTAAATCTATACGTCATTTATTGATTTCGATTAGGTATCAAGGGAAATAAATAGCTCATGACAGAAAAATGCATTGTAAAAATATTAATACTTTTGCCCTCTAAGGTTAGAATTTTTAAAAATTTCTTTATTAAAATGTGGTATTACGGAACCGAAGACATTACGAAGACCTTAATATTTTAAATGATATCAATTTTGTTTAATTGTCAACGGAGGTAAATGACTTGAGACACAAAAAAACGCATTTTAGAAATACTGATATTTATGCCCTTTAAGGGTCGAATAACGAAAAATTCTTTCTTAAAATATAATGTGACTATGGCGGAGACCTTAATCTTTACTATGATACCTCATTTATCTATATCGGTTATATATCAAGGGAGATAAATGGCTCGTGACACAAAAATGCATTATAGAAAAATTTATACTTTTCCCTTTAAAGGTTGAATTCCAAAAAAAAAAATCTGTCTTAAAATATTATGTCACAAAGCTGAGACATTACTCCTCATAATCCTACTTCATTTATCGATTTTGGTTAGATATCCAGGGAGATAAATGGCTCGAGATACAAAAACGAATTTTAGAACAATCGCCATTTTTGCCCTTTAAGGGTAGAAAAATGAAAAATTCCTTTATTAGAATATAATGTTACCACGGCGGAGACCTTAGTCTTTAATATGATATCTCATTTATCTATATCGGTTGGATATTACGGGAGATAAATCACTCGTGACACAAAAATGCGTTATTGAAAATTTTTTACTTTTTCCCTTTAAGGGTTGAATTCCAAAAACATTCTTTCTTAATATATCATGTCACAAAGCTGAGACATTATTCCTCAAAATCCTTCTTCATTTATCGATTTTGGTTAGATATCAAGGGAGATAAATGGCTCGAGATACAAAAAACGCATTTTAGAAAAATCGACGTTTTTGCCCTTTAAGGGTCGAAAAACGAAAAATTCTTTTCTTGAAATATAATGTTACCACGGCGGAAACCTTATTCGTTAATATGATACCTCATTTATCTATATCGGTTACATATTAAGGGAGATAAATCGCTCGTGACACAAAAATACGTTATTGAAAAATTTATACTTTTTCCCTTTAAGGGTTGAATTCCAAAAACATCCTTTCTTAAAATATTATGTCACAAAGCTGAGACATTACTCCTCATAATCCTACTTCATTTATCGATTTTGGTTAGATATCCAGGGAGATAAATGGCTCGAGATACAAAAAACGAATTTTAGAAAGATTGACATTTTTGCCCTTTAAGGGTCGGAAAACGAAAAATTCTTTCTTGAAATATAATTTTACCACGGCGGAAACCTTATTCGTTAATATGATACCTCATTTATCTATATCGGTTACATATTAAGGGAGATAAATCACTCGTGACACAAAAATGCGTTATTGAAAAATTTATACTTTTTCCCTTTAAGGGTTGAATTCTAAAAAGATTCTTTCTTAATATATCATGTCACAAAGCTGAGACATTACTCCTCATAATCCTTCTTCATTTATCGATTTTGTTTCGATATCTAGGGAGATAAATGGCTAGAGATACAAAAAACGCATTTTAGAAAAATCGCCATTTTTGACCTTTAAGGGTCGAAAAACGAAAAATTCTTTTATTGAAATATAATGTTACCATGGCGCAGACCTCGATCTTTAATATGATACCTCATTTATCTATATTGGCTAGATATTAAGAGAGATAAATCGCTCGTGACACAATTACGCATTGCAAAAATATGGATACTTTTGCCCTTTAAGGGTCGAATCACGAAAAATATCTGTCTTAATATATGACGTCACTAAAGCGGAGATCTTAATCTTTAAAATGATACTATATTAAACGATTTCATATACGTATCCAGGGAGATAAATGACTCGTAACACAGAAAACAGCATTTTAGAAAGATTGACATTTTTGCCCTTTAAGGGTCGAATACCGAAAATTTCATTTCTTAAAATATGATGTGACCAAAGTGGAGACCATAAGCTTTAAAATGACACCTCATTCATTGATTTCGGTTAAGTATGAAAGAAGATACAGGCTTGTGACAAAAAAATACCTTATAGAAATAATATATATGATAAGTGGTAAATTATTTTAGATGCGCAGTTATTTGGAATCATTTACCCTTGGAGATACAAGGCACTTCAACTATCGAGTTTTTTTTGTAGTTCTTTTTTCGCTTTCTTTATTATTTTGATTTATACTATTTCTAATTTAGTTTTTTGACGCCATTCCTAATTGCTTTCTTGATTAGTTTGTTATGCGCACTCGTTTTTCTTTTTCGAACATCAATTACTGGTTTCCTGCATCTTTTTATATAACGCCACTAAAATCGTTAACGTCAGCTTCCGCACACAACCAACTTTTTTTTTTTCTTCTCTTCTTATTCTTTTTGTTTATTGACTGCACGGTTACCATTTTGATCAAACCCGCTAAGGGTTCTAGTTTTTTTTTTGTATTATGTTTTTTAATCACTCTGTATTTCTGCTCTCATATTCAACCTCTGCCTGACACATTCATCAGCGCATCGATCTGAGTGACTACATAAAGCAGAGCTAATCAATCATCCGACCAACTGGTGTGCGGTGAGTCGGTGACGTTTAGTCGTAAGCCACGGAATTAAACACGGGTAATATAACTTTCGCACTCATTGTCATTGTATCGTCCTGAGCATTAACGAAACTAGTGTATTCTCAGACGGTTCTTGTAACGAATTCACTTTAGGCTAGCGTAGTGAAACTTATAATCATGTGATGATATCATAATCTGAAAATTATTGACTTTCCAAAAAAATGCGGAAATAAATAGTGAAATATGTAATACCTTAATTTGCCTGCTGCTTCGCGCGCGCGGACCTTGTTGTCTGTACAAATGGTTTAGCATTTTAAATCTAGTATCAAATATCATTGAGAAGGTAACAATGTAAATGTAATTTAATAACTTTCCTTTCTCCTGGATAAGACCTTTGGTTCGGTTTTCATACAGATGTCCGAATGTTATATTTATATCTTAACATAATTAATGAAATAAAATAAATTAGATTACTAATTTCTCATAACGCTAAGTGAAAAATTAATTATCCATATCAATACGCAGAGGTAATTATTGCATAGCCGTTATTCCTAACTGATTTTAAGCTACGACCATTAACCTTCAAACCAAGGAAGCCCCATTTAAATCGATTAGGTTATTATAGAATCCTATTAACAGATAACACAAGTAAAAACTCACATTTTCAAATACGGAAACATAGGTTACTAATGATATAAATTACCGGAAGAAATGCTTTAATCAACAAATAGTAACACAATCATTGGCCGAAAATGTATAAGAATCTTAGGCACCTATTTATAAAGTAAATATCATAATTCCGTATTGTGGAAGGTTATAGATAAGATCTGTTTAACATAATATTTATTTAGAAACGTTAGATTATTATAATAAACATCTAAAAAAAAGGAAATATCCGTTTAGGGAACGAAGCCTTTACGGTAAAGTGTTGTTGAAAGCTATAGATTAGAACTTTTTCATGCCATTTCTGGAATAGGTCCTTTGTCAACTTGTCAATTACCGTAACTAATTTACTATCAATTGGTACGAATTATGTAATGAATCAACAGTACAAGTAGTATTTACCAGGGCCGGCGTTAGGGGGGGTAAGCGGGTCAAAAGTACCCGGGCCCCGCTGGCTGTTGGGGGGGCCCGATCACCGACTATAGGGGCCCTCAGGCCATGAAGCCAAGAAGACGCCCATTGTCAGCTGGCCATTATGTAGAGCTAAAAAAAAAGGTCGCCCATTTTACCCCGGGCCCTAAATTCCTAGCGCCGGCCCTGGTATTTACTTTTTTTACACGTAGATTCTTCGTTTGTTCCTCGCCTTCGTTCAGGCCCGTGATGATCTCATCTCCAACCAATGCTGCCTCCTACCACCAATCTCGCAGCCACTCCAAGTTTTCCCTACCGTTACGGATTTACGATTTTTCCGAGCCAGGGAAAAAACTTGATTTTGTCGCCTATCCCTCATCCAAACATTTGTATGGCAATCCCGCCCCTGGAAGTTGCCGCCGGGGCGCTTAAACTAAAAATGAAGGGGTCTATACATGAATTTACCACCCCCTGAAGTTGACGTATGCGGAATCCCTGAACGGCCGGGTTACTTCTCAAAATCTATTTGCAACAGTCCACAATGCTTTCACAGGTCGCGGCGCGCCTCCAATAAAATACAATCACTTTCACGACAAAGCCCGGGAGGCATCACAATATCCCCAGGCTCGCTCATTCCTTATCTTTCATTTTGCCGACCATCCTGCGCCAAGGCCAGCCAAATGGTTTTATTGGATGGTAACTGCTTTCTGACGAGTGAAAGGTTCCACCAGTTCTTGGCGGCTCTGCGCCTTAATCGTGGTTGCAAATGTTGGAGCATTTTTTTTTCTAATGTTAGATTGCTCCAATTTGTTTACTTCCAGTGTGTTCTGCTGTATTGTTTCATCGTTCTTTTGAATTTCAGCCTACACTTCATAACTATCAGATTGTGGTCAGAGTATATGTCAGCTCCTCCGTATGATTACAGTCTAAAATCTGTGCTTGACCCTGACATGACCTAGCTAATATCTACCAGAATCCCTTGCCCATTTTCAGGTGTATTTCCTTCGTGTATTGTTCTCCCCGATGAGTATATATTTTCACAAAATTCTAGAAACCTGATTCCTTGCTCATATCTGTCTCCTAGAACTGCCTACAGTATTCCTCTCATTCCCTTCTCCCACTAACGCATTCCAATTACCTTAATTATTAGATTTTCCTCCCCCTTCACATGCTGGATTAATTCTTCAGTTTATCATATGTTTTCTATATTTATTCATCAACTGCCTTTGACATTGGCGTATATGCTTGTATTAACGTGGTTGGAGCAGTTTATACCCTCATCAAAATAATTCTGTCATTAAACTGTTTGTAATACGCTCTAGCTCACCAGAAACTCCATTGACAGCTTGTATGCTAATTATTCTGTGTTCCCCAGATCAGAAATCTTCTGTTTCCTTCCACTTAAATTTATTAACAAAACGACATCTGACTTAAATCGTTCCATCACCATTTTTAAATTTTCTGATCTACCTGCCATATTCAGACTTCTAACTTTACACGCTTCGACTCGTAGAATGTTTCCATCCATTCTGAGAAGCCTTTTCCTCCCCCCTCCCCTCCCCTTCCCAAAGATCCGATTGGGGGACTATTTTACCTCCGAAATAATTTATTCGGGAAGAAGCCATTATATTATATGTAATCTGAGAGGATTAAATGACGTTGGGATACACATTGGGTCTTTAATGCAGAGGCTTCGCGTTGAATCCTCATACTGTTGATCATTTCTGATTCATCCGCCTGTAGGGGCCGTTTTCAAGCGTAAGGACAAGAAGTTACCCTGGACACTTCCCGCTCTTCCGCCCTCCTTTCAGGAGGCCGTTGCAAGCAGTGGGTGACAAGGGGACATTACGTGAGCTAAAACAGAGGAGGGGGTCCGGCGAAATCTCATCAAATCTCACTTAAAAGAAAAGGAGGGGACAGTAAAAATCTCACGTCAACTCTTTATATAATTTTTCTCTTCTTATTTCACAGAAATAATGTAATATATGAGTATTAACGCTTAGGTATTTAGTGGCAAGAAGCAAAATACTTGAACATATCAAACAAATTTAATGATTTAAAAATTAAAATTATAAGGTAAATCTCACGTGAGATGGGAGGTCCCACCACATCTTACCGGGGGGAGGGGGGGTGTCCAAATTTAAGAAAAAACACATCACGTAATTAATACATCACGTCGTCCAACTTGTACCGGAAATCGTTCAATCCCCAGAACCTGGTTCGTGCAAACGGATAGTGCCGCGTGAAGGAGAAAGTTGACATTTGGTTGGAACAGGGTAATATAGTCTCTCCCAAACCCTTACACCCCCGAAGACACATACAAAAAACATAATGACCTAAACATTTTACGCCGAAACTATCTGGAAGCAATGCCAGTAGAACAAACCATTATAAAATATTCATTTTCACATTTTGTGTCTATATCTGCAAAAGCAAATAATGAAAATAAAAAACTTATTAAT
Source organism: Vandiemenella viatica (assembly GCA_031002005.1). NCBI lineage: Eukaryota > Metazoa > Arthropoda > Insecta > Orthoptera > Morabidae > Vandiemenella > Vandiemenella viatica. The sequence goes on from JARYHS010013631.1 coordinate 212,428, forward strand.
GAATTACTGAAGCAATTATAGAACTCGATTGCAAGAGAATTACGACAGAATGTTTCCCCTGAAATTCTGTTCACTGAATCGATGGCGGTACATATGTACTGGGTAAGTTTGTTGACTGACATTGCCGTCACGTGTCCTCCAATTTTTCTATCTCGCTTGGTAATACTTTACGCAACATATATCTCTTTGTTTGGCAGTCACTCTTATGTTGCAACAGTGCAAAAATCTGTCTCCTTCAGCGATAAAACAGAGCGCGGTGTTCAGAAGAGGATTATTCTTCGTTTTCAAATAGTTTTTAACTCTGGTGTGAAAGACGGTATCCTGTTACATATTTCTATGTTGTGACAGTCAATTTACTGAAAGTTTAGGTAATATAAGTCGGCGAAACATTCAGGATTTTTACTAATGTTTGTTATGTTGTTCTTAACTTCGAGGTTTATAGTAAATGAAGGTATATCAAAATGTTTCCACATGAACAGAGCAGTGAGGCAGGCAAAAACAAGCAGATAAACATAATACAAAAAGTAAGTTTAATTAAATTATCGATATTCAGCTAAATAAATTATACAGCGCAGATTCTCCTTGCTCCCAAGGCCATAAAATAAAACATATAACGAGCAAACTCATGGTTTCTATGCCAGGGTGATCTTTTTAAAACAAACCTTCAGACATTAACTTTATCAAACAGCAGAGAAGGATTGAATGTAATTAATACCGGCATCAAATGTAAAGCGCTCTTTTATGAGCGATGAATAAAATTACCATGGCAAAGAACAATCTCACTTCTCAACTACAGAGGCTCCTATATGGATCGTTAGAAGCTTCTTGCATATCAGGGATTACCATCTAGAAAATAGTTATATCAGCCCAACTGTAAAAACCTCCACCAACATCAAAAGAGGTTTAACGCATAACGGCCAACGCCAGAGCCGTATTAAGACAGCGCGGGGCCTGTAGCAAATGCGATCAATAGGCCCTTGATTTACTTTACGCGTTAAAGTATAGGATATAAAATAAAAAATCATATTTACAAAACTACGTTTCGTGATATATTTTGGGAAAATTTAGGGATAACACGAGCGAAATCAGTATTTCTAAGTAAACCATTTTCTATAGTCATTAAAGGCGGATCTTGTCCCATTGTGTTCCTTGGCTCTTTTTTAATGCGCTTTAATGCTGAAATAGAGCTTACTCCGCTGTAGTTGGCGACCATCACACTCAAGTAAACGCCTAATACTATTTATACATTTGGGAAACATTTCCTAATGAATTTAAAATTATGAATGTATATTATTGAAGTTCTAAAGCAACAGCCACTTCTGTTTTCAGCAACTCAGCAAAATGTACCAATTCATTGCCGACCAGTCGTCTGGGTAAGCACTGGCGATAAGTGGCTGCTGGTTAAGGCTTTAATTTCCTAAGTATTTTAAATACGCTGGTCATTTGATAGTATGCTTCCATGTGTTTAGCAAATGAAGCACCCCCATTATCAGTTATGACAATAAACACCTGAATTTCAAAATGTTGTCTAGGTGTTTCATTTTCTTCAACTTCATTGAGTGTAGTAGAGCCGTTGAAATGATCGTACTTCGTATTTCGCTATCGTTTTCTTGAATAGCTGATATTCTTTAGTTGTTAGTTCCGTTTCTATTCTTTTTTGTCAAGCTTTCCGTCTTTCTGCTGGACGATGGTAGTACACCATTCGTTACTTATTGAGACTTAGATACTTTTACGTATAGCCGCGAGGGCCCCCGAAGGCGCGGGCATTTGCTAACTCTTGCTACGTGACTTATCGGGTACTGCCCAACGCAACCAGAGAAACAAAAAGCTGTCATTAAACCTAAACATAACACTTAAACACTTAGTTACCCCTGATGTTATAATAGCCAGAATTCGGTATGGCAGTCACCTTATTCTCTCAAAATCCGCTATACACCATGGAATATTAGTCGCTTTCTGGTCCAGGCTGCATTTCAACCTAACCACACTCACCGCTAATACAGCTCCTAGAAATTAACATGTCCACCGCATGCGGAATGAGTACATCTATATATATAAAGATGTATGTATGTATGTATGTATGTATGTATATATGTATGTATGTATGTATGTTTGTTGGTTTGTTTGTTCTTCATACAAATCCACAGTTTTCGTCCAATCTCGATGAAACTTTGCACACTTATTCTTTGAAATAAGGAGAAAAATACTGTCTAAATTTGGCTGAAAAATTATCTATGTAAATAATACATGTGGTCTTATAATTTCGAAAAATTACTGAACGGCAATAGACAGGCGCGTTTGATGTGGAGGTCTCTGTACAGTTTTTCGTGTAGCGGTCAGGTAGCTCAGTGGATAAAGTGCTTGCTTACTGATGTTTGGGTCGTGGTCTCCGGTTCAAATCTCCGTGGAGGCCAAGCTTTTTTAAAATGTTTTTGATCGTAAGAGTCACGCCTAGGCCGTCGGTTATTCGGATTGAATGTTAAACTGAAGAAATCACGAAGTTAGCGGTGCAATGCGAGGCAAATCGTTGGTAGTCTTGCAATGCTGTTGGTGTACACTTTTTTACGTTATATTGATCCCTCATGGGTGATTCGCAGTCAGTGTGTGTGTGATCTGCAGTAATTATACTATAAATGCTCAAGTAAGTCTCTGTCTTTTGTTACGTTTTGACAACCAAATGCCTATACCGATTATGACGGAATTTGACAAGAAAATCTGTAGGGAGGGCACAGGACATTTTTTTTTGGTATGATTAACAGTTGTAGTCACGAAATTTTGAGAACTTATCGAATGGTGACAGAGAGACGGATGTGTGTGTTAGTCTGTAATGTTACGTCGCTTGCTCAAGCTTTGCTTCTCGCGCATTATGTTAGAGTCCCCTCATATTCGTTTGTTTTTCTGTTTTTAAATATATTGGAAACTGATTCTCTTCAAAAGACAGGTTCGATGGTAGAATGATATAGTGATGGCTTTCCGGTCATATTATGCCGACTCGTTGTCGTTTGGGATCAATCCTTCGCTACCAACAACTTTCTGTATTAAATTCTGGCAAAGAAATTCTTAATTCACGCGTACGAAGTCGCGGGTATCAGCTAGTTCACGATAATGATGGCTGCTAAACTTCAGCTAATATAGAAAGCCGACGATTTGCTTTGAATTACTTCTGTCCTACCTGTTTTATCGGCTTTGCGTATACCTTTGCTTAAATAGTAATGCCTAAGAAATCATCCATAAACCACGCAACCCCATTTTGGTCTCCCAAGAACCTCCTCTTCCCCCATGTAGCCGACGTGGCTTTTACCCCTACCCCCCATCCCTCGCCCCCCCCCCCCAACCGCGTAGCACGCAGTTTTTTCCCTATTGATTGCAGAAGATATTTTGTACCGTTTTCTCTTGTCAGACTGTCATAAATTACATACGGAGATAATTAAATGATGGAAATAAATGTTCACATGCTGTTTTGTGGTCTGTACCTTTTTTTTTTAACTGTGACAAATAATATGAACGAAATGCTACGTGGCTTGGATCGAAACACCCCCTCCCCCCACTTAGCCCATCGTAGCTTTCTAGCCAACCCCTCCCCCACCTAGCCCGTGCCACATAGTTTATGGGCGCTCCCTAAGGAGTGAGTTAATCATATTTCCATCCAGAAAGCACAGATTTTTCCACTAGGCCGTACTTTGCACAGTAGCCAATATTTCATATCCTAATGCTACATCGTGTAAATTATAAAGCTAAATACGTCGTCCCTTATGTTTTAACAAAGCATATCAGCTGTCATCATGGTCCAGGCTGCATTTCAACCTCCGATAATATTGCCGTTTGGATATCATAGCTTCAGTCACATGCGCATTAATACATACATCGTATCGTGATCAAATCTTGACGCGTTGGAATTATTTATATGCTGCTGAAATAATGGCATCAGCAATATGGCGATTTGAAAGAGAATTAAGAATAATTCCTATTTTAAAGCAGAAATAATTGATCTAATCAACGTATCGTCAAAATAAAACCAATACCCTAAGAGCAATATATATATTTCAGAGGTTAAATATTATTGAATTTCTTTGTTATAAAACGTTAACAAATTTTTTTTATTACATTGAAATATTTATTACTATCACTATTATTATTAAGTACCTGGTTGACCAATATTTGCTCGGCATCTATCAATTTCTGTTCAATATGCAAGATTTTGAGTAAAGTTTGGTTAAAGTAAAACATTTTTCTTGAAGGATTCCTAGGCATTTTGAGGTACACACTTCCTTGCTCTAACCAAAGAGAAGCTTAACTAACATCAGTAGACTTTCTGGTAACTAAAACTTCTACGAGATGAGGTTAGGATTGTTTCCGAAATACCAAATACAAGAATTGCTCTCTTTTCTTGTAAAATCGTTTTACAAAATTGAAAAGCAAAATGTTACCTACATATGAAATTTCATCCAAATCAATAGAGCCATTTCCGATATCGTCTGGTTTACCACCTCATAAATTGCTTTTAAAGAAAAATATTATTAATACATTTTTTCCCTTATGGCTTTACACCTCGTCGACGTCGAGGTCATTAGAGTTTGGAAAGGACTGCGAGCAAGGAACAGGAACATGGCCTTTTGAGGAAGCATCGCGGCATTCGCCTGGAGTAATTTCAGGAAACCATGGAAAATCCGAATCTGAATGCCCGTGACGTTATTCTGTTGAATACAAATATTAATGCTAATCAAAGATTAATTAATGGTGCAAGATTTGAGATAATTATCTTAGACAAGTACGTCATCAGTGCTAAATTCATTCACTCCGATCAAACTATGCTCATACCTCGCACTAACCTCACATCTTCTGATGAACCTTGCGTTTCCAAATGACAATAAAACAATTCCCAATAGAAGTAACCTTCGTTATGAACATCAATAAAGCACAAGGTCAGACGCTTCAAAAGACAGGATGGTATTCATCAGAATCTGTTTTTTTCCGTATGGACATCGGTACGTGGCTTTTCCAAGAGTCTGTAGATTTAATAATATTTATTTTTGTGTTAAAGTCACATACGATCAAAAAGTCAACATAAGTCAAAATGATCACATTATAAATGCTAATATTGTTTTCAAAGAAGTTTTATCGAGTGTGGTGGTGTAACGGTTAGCACCGAGCGGGGCGGTGTAACGGTTAGCGTTCTCGCCTCGCATTCGGGAGGACGGCGGTTCGAATCCCCGTCCGGGCATCCAGATTTGGGTTTTCCATGGTTTCCCCAAATCACTCCAGGCAAATGCCGGGATGCTTCCTTCAAAAGGACATGGCCTAATTCCTTCCCATTCCTTGCCCCCATCCTTGCCCCCCATCCTTTCCCGTCTCTAAAGACCTCGATGTTAAAAAGAGACGTAAAGCAGTTACAAAAAAAAAAGTAACAGTTAGCGTTCTGGCCACGCATTCGGGAAGACGGCGGTTCGAATCCCCGTCCGGGCATCCAGATTTGGGTTTTCCATGGTTTCCCCAAATCACTCCAGGTGAATGCCGGGATGCTTCCTTCAAAAGGCCATGGCCGAATTCCTTCCCATTCTCTGCCCCCCATCCTTTCCCGTCTCTAAAGACCTTGCTGTTAAGAGACGTTAAGCAGTTAAGAAAAAAAAAATCAAAGAAGTTTTGTAAAGAAGATTGAAAAAAGAATATCTGACAAAACCAAATTTTTTAAATATCCACTTGTTAAATATTTTAAATTGAACATGTAGTATTTAATGACAACAACTTTTTACAGTATAAGGGATGTTTATTACTACTCTTCAAAATAAAATACCTTTCATTAATAAATACTTGCATTTACTTATTTCCACATTATTATATTACCATTCTGTGACTGACTACGATACTATTCACACGGGTCAGCTAGTACACAAAAATTATCCGTTTAAAGATACGAGTTCCTTACTGTAATCAACAGTCAGCTTACTGGTACCTGAAACGCCTACGAGATGGTTTCCGTGGTACCAAATACAAGAATTGCTGATCTTTTGTAAAATCGCATTTTGTACGAAGACACCATTTAGGTAAACTTAAAAAACAAAACATGAAATTTTTTCCGAGATCACAAATATATATAATCGATACAAATTTGCGGAACCACGGTTATTGTGCAGTCCACCGTATTGGCATTTAAAAATGGCATTACAGTCACCGACCTATCAAGTAAGGTAAAGATAACATCTTATTTCTCTTAAATATTTCTTCACTTCCTTATATCACAAAACTAAAACGCTTTCCAAAGATTTTTTTTTTTTTTTTTTTTTTTTTTACTTCGCACAATAATTACCTCTACGAATCAGTACAGTTAATTTTTCAGATAGCTTTTCTACTATTTCATAAATTGTATGACATTAAAATATGAATGAAACAAAACTCTCGAACATCAGTATGAAAACCGAAGGTAATAACTAAAGCAAAGAAAAGTTATCAAACACATTTACAATTCATGTTTCTCCACGTTAATATTTGTATACCAGTGGCGCAGTTCCAAGTGGCTGCTTTAGACATGCTTGGGGCTCTGTAAAAGCACATGAGGGACCAGGTGATTACTGATCGACTTTTTCTTGCAACAAAAGTAGATATCGAGGCATTATTATTATTATTATCATCGTATGCCAAGTACAACAAAAGACATGTCAATTAGATAACTAACTCTATAGATTCAAGCCATCTTCTGGCAACTGGTCCAGCTTGATGCACTGTGAGAAGGCTACCAGATAATCTTCTTGCTGGATAGTGCATCACAACGTGATTTGCAATTTGGATACCACCACAGTCACACAACGCATCTTCACGGAGACCCCACTTATGCGTGGTTGTATTGCACACTCCGTGACCTGTGCGAAATCTGTTCAGTTGACACCAAAGACGAAAAGGCAAGTAAAAACCTGTAACACAGGTCGCCGGATCTTTTATAGGCCCAGAGTTACGTTGGCTGTTGGATTCCCACTCCTTCCTCCACTCTTCATACAAGTTAAAGTTGATATGTCTGAGATTGCTTATGTAGGCAGGTCTCATCGATTTTAGTCGTGTGCGAGGCAGCTGAAGAAAGTCACCATGCAGAGAAATTATGTTGTTTTCCTCCACTCCTTCCAATTCTCTAAGCGATATCGATTTCCTCCTCAAATGTGGTGAAGGAATGTTGGTAAGTACAGGCAGCCAGGATACTGGGGTAGATATCGAGGTATTACACTCCCTTCACTATCATTGAATGTATTTGTGCGTTATGGTTCTGCATGAGTTGGTGGTATTTGTTATGATATCCTGCACTAGGTCGCAAAGTTTGTGGCTGAACGTGAATACCGTCTGATCTTGCAATTAGGTGTCGACGACTAGACGTCATGCGATCCTATGTAAACATTCGAAGAATAACGTTTTGTACTTCTGAAGTATGAAACATAAAAATACATATCCTGAAATTTAAAAAGCACTTAGTGCTCAGCACCATTCTCGTTACAGCGCAGTGATTCAAATCGTGTCATTGGGGCGATTTGTAGCTCTATATGGTTACAGAAAAATGTACTTAATTTAGTATTCTAGGTTTATTTAAATCATTATCAATAAGAGAAGGAGTTAATTTATACCGGATCGGAGACTAGCTCCGTTTCGGACTGTACGTCTACTCTTCCACAATTCATCATTTCCACATTCTGAAATCAAACATCAAATAATGTAATTATAATTGACAAAAGTAAAATAATAAGTTTACAGAAAAAAGGAAAAAGCATTAAAGTAATGCCCCAAAAAACTAAAACTAAAAGTAGAACTAAGTATCAACAATATCGCAAAATAGAAATACGTGGATTCAGATTCTTATCAGATTCAAAGAAGAAAATTAGTTGTGCTAGCTAAAAGACTTCCAGCTGTGCCATATCGGGTGTTCCAGAACATTGTTTCGGTACCGGAAACTTGGAGCATATATGATTGCAATCCCTAGTCCCATGTAATGTGGCAGCCTTTCATCCATCAAGCAATTAAAATCAATAAAATTGCAGAATTCGCCTCGGGAAATACGAGCCACTAATAGAATACCGTTACCGAATTATACCCGAACCACAGAGACTTTTGTCATAGACTTACTTTATATTTAAGGGTAGCAGAGCCCTCTCATCCCCCAAGACACGTACGCATTTATGCCAGATGAAGTAATAAGGATTACAAGTAGCATAACGTGAGCGCGCTATTGCATCATTCAGCATGGGGAGGAAAGGCGTGTCTCGCGCTACGCGACGCGCTCTGAAGTTAGTATGTCTCACGACTCCGATGTGATAGAACGTTACAGTAGATATTGTCGAAACAGTCTTATCGATAACTGTTTATATAGTGAACAGAAGTAGTTATTGTTAAAAAGACTGAATAGTCGCAATCGAAGTTATGAAAATTGTATGTTTCGACAAATTTCGCGGTATATGAGCGTTAAACGTGTTCGAAACTATCTTCAAGGCACACAAGGATCATTGTGAATCCAGAAATAAAAAATCACCAAGCTGAGCGTCAGAGGACTTATCGACAACGCCTGACAGACAAGCCGGATGCGCGCGACCTGTTGCATGCGGGTATGGTCGAGCCACAACTGAGTACATCTGCCGCTTCTGATGTTTAAATGAGAGTGAACGACGTGAGAAACATTCATTTGCTTTCTTTCATACCACGTTGGCAACCCTGCAGCACAGGTGACATATTCTACATCTAAAGATTTGCGGCCGTGGCTCTGACACAGTACCCATCGATTTTTCGTGAAGGAGCAGTGAACACATTTCATCACCCGACAATGCACCATTAAATGACTGAATTTGTTCTCTTGGCGTGATTTAAAAAAAAATCCATAGCCACAATCATATTTAAATGGTGAAATGTTTCCCATTTATCTTTTTCAGATTACTGGCCATTTATCTTTAAAATCTTGCCTTTCTATTTAGAAAACAAAAAACTGTTTCGGAGAATGAAAGGAAGGCATATAATTTGCGATTAATAAATATTTACTTTCAGTTGAACATTATTCTGTATTCTCGAAAATATCTGGAAACAACGACGTTTCGTTAATTTATTTAAGAGGCATTAGAAGCGTGTGTTTTTATTCACAATAAACGAGGATTTGTATTAATTAATTTATCCATAGCCGAGTGAAAAAATTCTCTTTTTGCCGACAGTAAATTAACTATATTGATATTGAACCAACGATTTACGCAAGAAACTCTTGTGAATGAAGTTAGTTTTCATAATCAAAACATGGATTAAGTTATCGATACAAGTCATCGGAGTACGGAATGGGCTACTGCAAGCCGCAAATTACGAGCTATGATAATTTATTAATGGAGAATGGCTCGAGATGGACTGAAAACAAAGGTTTTTCGGTTAAATTACATATTGGCCAGAAAAAGAGAATATCGCATATGCTGTAGCCATAATATCAAGAAAGGACAGTACCAAGAATTAATCGGCGTTAATGAGTATTAATTTATCTTTCAAAATTAATTACACATTTTTTAATATTCATATTTATAGGAGAGATGTAATAATTGTGTAATTTTTATAATTTTAGTACCCATGTTGTTATACGGCCCTCTGCATAAGAAACCATTTCATCTTGAAATTAACGGAGCAGAGACTAGCTCCAACATCAAATTAGCTTCCTATAAAGGGGTAATTTCGACGTACCGGGCTTTTGAAGGGGAAATTCATACGAGAACGTGCAAAGTTGAACGAAGCGTTTTGGTACATCACTGCCCTGCTCCTGGTACTGTATCGCTCATCGTCCGTACCAGATAGTCCACTTCAAAAATGTTGTTGTCTAGCCCTCAGCCTAATAAGTTCACCTTTCTTAGTGGGTGATCAGCTCTTATTTCACTGCTCGTCGTCTAGTCGCGGTTAGTTTCGTGGACTTAGGTGAGACTTGAATATGGCGCAGCCTTGCATAAGTGTTTCCGCAAATAAGTAAGCCGGGACTGGACTGTCTTAACCTTCATTAATGGCTAATGCTAAACTAGCTTCTCGACCATGTGGCAGCGATGGTATTTTCTAGAATTAACTTAGTGCACTTATTACCCGTCTTACAACAAAGATCACAGCACATTACTGCGTTACCTGATCTTACTGAAATAAGAACATGGCCTGATTTTGTCACTAAGGCTTCGCTCTATAAAATTTTAATAATATCTGTTGAGCCTAAAGGGACTTAGAAGACGATCTGAGTATATAGCAGATAGACAGGTAGTAGATATAGCAGACAACGAAGCTCAACTGTTAACGTGTTTAACGTAGGAGATATTTTATTTCTCAGATAACGGATGAACTAGCAGTTTGATATAGATTATAATACTGAATTTTTAAAATCAATAAAGACGAGTATGGTCTAAATGTTCACTGCTTCGGTCAAAGACAACGTCAATAAACAATTGCTGCCAAACATAACCTGGTGATCAATAGATTCTGCAAAGAAATTCAAGCTTCTTGCAAGATTTGGTAAACAAATTCATCATCACAACATAGAATAATGTACAGTACATCTTAGAACTTTTTATTCCATTCTAACGTATCAAATTCAGAAGTATCAAACTGAGAAGTTTTTAGACCATTCTAACATATCTCTAGTTTACATTTGATTGATTCTGGTAAGGTTACCTCATATTTACTTGTACAACGGGGATCCGGAATGTTACTTATAATACTGTTTTCAGATTTCAGTTATTGTGACGTATCTATCGAAAAGCAATCATATTATACATTAAAACACTTTGTAATGACTGAAAAGGAACGCTTTTCGTAGAGTTTATGTAATAACCGGGATACTTCAGCAATTGCTGTGGAGTATGTTAATAGAATTTTTATCAGAATTTCCAAATTAAACCTTGAACCATATCGGAGCTTCGGTCAACAGTAACGCAATATGTTGTAACTCCGGACACACATGCCAAATGCAGAGTGATAACCTTTCTGGGGTGGGGAAGAGGAGGGCAGACGGGCCCCCAGGGTTGGCACTACAGTAGAACTCCAATTATCCGAACTCCGATTATCGGATAACTGATTATCCGAATTGCTTTTTTAATTAAGATGGAAACGTACTGCGAAAAAGCTTCCCCTCTTTTATAAAAACTAACCCAAAGCTTGGATGACTGCAGCATTTTTTACAGAGTGGTACGGCGAAATTTTCATTCCTGAAGTAAAAAAGCAACAAAAATCTCTTGGAAAAGAAGGAAGTAAAGTGATTTTGGTTGTTGATAATGCACCAACTCATGCCGCCGAAGAAGTTTTGGAAAGAGGGAATGGTCAGTTTAAAACAACCTTTTTACCGCCATACGTCACAAGCTTATTGCAACCAACGTACCAATCTGTTATCGAAGCCATGAAACGCCATTACAGAAGGCAATTTTAGGGAAATTTGCCTACTATTTTTACATACGAACTAAATTGCTGGGAGGGAGATCTGGAATTTCGGACGACCGTATACCAATTCCTACCTGGTCATCCTAATATCGGATTGTCTGGTTTTTGGACCGTTCTTAAATGTCGACAGGAGTCGATTTTGTCCGCATATTCCAGGTATAGTGATTCCGCACCAATTCGTTGATTCAGATCTTTGCGGTACCGTGAGGGGTTCAGGCTCACGACACGGGGTTAGTCGAGAGCCAGTGTTGGGAGGAATTTGAACAATTTAGGACCTGAACATCATGAGGATGTGTACGATTTCTGATCAATAGATTGTGTAAAAAAAAAGTCCTGTGTTAAACTCCAACTCTGGGATGCGCGTATGGAGTGACCAACAATGACCCCAAAATCTAGCAAACTTAGTTTGCTGGAGCTAGCAGCTGTGCTATGGCTCATAGTTAAGGCATAAATATTGGCGTCGAGTGGTGGCCACTTCGAATCCCAACGCCGCAGGATTTATCTCAGTACCTTAATCGCACGATCCACCAGACAAAACCTAGTCAACGGTTGAATTATATCAGGAACAGTACCCCTTCAAATTATACAATAAGCTATAGTTCTTGGAATTACGTATTATCTCTAAGATCTCTTCGCTTTAAGATTATGGATATAGGTCAAGAGATGAACGAGGCGGAATGAACATATGACAAAATTTTAAACAGTTTGTTAAGAAGGCTGCTTTGAAAACTCAAAAGCTTGGGTTTGATATTGAATTTTTAGGGACATTCAACACGATTTCGCGTCTGCCAAAGCTCGATGCAACTAGTACAGAATCGGAATATATTTTTTACAGCAACGTGAATCCCTCCCTCCGATATTACTTTTATTTGCATTCTTATTTCAGTATACAGTATTGTAACGCACATTTTTATTATAAATAATACTGATAAAATCAATGTTTTGAAACGTTTGCCGGTGGTACAGCTGGCCTGATATGGGCCCTCCCAGATATAGTCGCCGTGCTGGCAGACGACGCCCCTGACTAGAGACAACTTCCTATGTGTGAACGTAACGTGGCAGTTCATACGTGAAATCCCTAGCTCTGGAAAATTGTTCCTCCAAGGTGAGTGGACGGCCGGCGACATTTCGCCGACTCGGGCGTTCTGAAGGACAAACGCGGCGAAATTTCACGACGCAGTACGAACTCGCGCTAAACGCTAAAAGTCAATGTGGCCAATCGTTTTAGCTGTGAATAGGAGGGGCCTATAGTGGAGCCAATCAACAGCGGAAAATTCCCCGTACAATTATAATTTCCCCGAATTTCTTTCTGCACGTACGAAACGCGACCTACGAGAGGCATGGCTTACCGCGAGCGACGCGGAGAGACTTTCTGGATGACTTCTGCAAGGGACTTCGCGTCGAACCTCTAAGGGTGGAACTACCGACTTGGTGTCAGACCTCCAGGGGTTCGAAATGGCATACTTGCAGGTGGACCCTGCAGTGAGGTCACTTTGGGAATCACCTTGCGATACTTGGAAGTACGTGCAGATTGAGAGTGGATTGGTACGCTGCACTTCACGTTGTAGCTGATGTGCCTGCACCGTAACGGTAATTGCACATTGCACAACGGACATTACAGTGTGGTACTTATCACGGTCATTGAGATCAGCCCTGTAATGGCCTGTCAAAAGAAATTTTGAGTGATTAAGAGTTCTCTCCTCCGGTAATTAATTGAGCTAGTGACTTTTTAAAGCCGCGAGATAATTTTAACTGTATCCCGTCAGGATAGATAAACTTTGTATGCTACTGTCACCACATTTGTTGGATAATTTAAAATTATCTTGGCACCCATCAATTTTCAGTCTAATCTCATATAACTATACTATTGTATTTGATTATTAAAATTAATTCCCGATTACTTTGCAGGGAATCTTTTTATTTAAACCAAATGTGAAACGTTTATTGGCCAAATCAGAATTTAAATGATGAATTCGTTTCGCAATCATTCATTAACTTAGTTGTGCTTTAATTTTGTTGTTTGTTTCTTAATTTTGTCAGTTTTAAGACGAGCCATTGCTTGATACTAGACTTGTGATTCCATATATCAATATTAAAACTAAATACGCCTCTGCAGTTACGCCCTCACGAGTACCAAATAAATTCATTTAAATGATAAAAAGTAACAGACAGTTTTAACCTTCCTCCCCCCACCCCTCACCCCAGGAGCTACTACAGTATTGAGAAATCGCGTTCCTAATTATTTAACAAGGAAAAAGGAAGTATCGCTTGTGTGGCATACTGATAAATCCGAATGTTCAGGTGTTACCTTCAGCAGGACATCACCGAATTCCTTGTAACGACCTCGATGAGCAGTAGAGTCCTAATGAAAATAATAATAATCATAATAATGAAATTCATACGTATGAGAATGGGACACGGGTGCTACCCTAGCCATCTATACAAAATCGGAATTTTACATTCCCCATTCTGTCCGGAAGAACAAGAAGAGGTTGCCGACATTAACCACATCATCCTCGCATGCGTCCGCTATTGGGTACATCAAAACAGTCTATACAAAAATCTTGTTAAGCTTAATATACCTCTGCCTACTTCGGTAACTGATTTGCTGAGGACTGAGCGACAGGATGTTTATCGGGCAATAGCCCGATACTTAAGTGAAGCCAATATTAGTTTGTGATTGTTAAAATATATCACAAACCATCAACTAAGGAAGTTTAGTGCAAAATAAGAAGTATTAATAGGGAAAATTACGAATGTAATAGTTATTCACTATGATTCTCACCTACAAATTGTCTAAAGAAATAACTGTTCTAAATACAAGCTGTAAGATAGGAGGAAAATAAATTTAATTTAGTTCATTTTAAAAAGCAATTTTTTGTAAACTCATATGTTAATTTATTTAAGAATTACTCTGTTATGTAAAAATAGTTATCAACTAAGACTCCCTTTTACAACAGTTTTACGCTAAAACAAATATTTTATTTTATTTTAATTTTAATTAGATAATTAAAAACAAAAATTGTAGTGGAGGAGGATTCCATATTTAACCATGTTCACTTTACAAATTTCCCTCCTGTTCAAGATTGTACGTTAAATTATCTAAGAATACCAGTTACCTAGAACAAAACTGTGGAGACAAAGTTTGAGTATGATAAAACTAGTTGACATGTATCAATTTCAAAAGTTAAATGCAACACAAAGAGACCTGTAATGTAATAAGATGTACAGAAAATAACATTTAATCATATATCATAGATAAGTATGTAGAACAACTGTAATGTAAAAAGATGTACAGAAAATAACATATAAGCATGTATCATAGATAAGTATGTAGAACAACTGTATACATTTGATGCTGGCCATATGGTCGTCAGGACCGAAGGCCAAATAAACCAAAAAAAAAAAAAAATAATAATAATAATGTAATAGTATCCTTTCATACACTGGTCCGAACGTTGGTTGTTGCTATAAAGTGTTTTTACCCTTCCACAGCACTTTCCATGGTACTTTTAGCTGGGATGGTTTACAATCGGAAGTGATTGGCGTATATATGTTCTGTGTCATGTGTTGTGGTTATAAAAGAAGGCGGAGATTGAAATCCAATGCCTGCTCATTTAGGCTTTTATTCGAAAAACATTCACTGTGCGTTTAATGTAGTTCCTAATGTACGAGGGATGCCTTTGTGACATACCTATCAAATGGCTTAATGTGATGGGTAAATTACAATAGCTGTCTCTTTTACTCACGCTCAATACTTATGAGTTAATTTTAGGAATTATGAACCTTTATTTATCTCTTTTCCTCTCGAAGCATCAAGCTCCATGTTCCGAAAGGTGGATCACATGCAAAATACAGTCTCCGGCGATTGTATCAACTCAGACAACTTCTTAGTTTTAATTCACTTCTATTATCGATCAGTGTTTGCTGGATTGTTTTTGTTGCTTTCTCGAACAAGTGTAAAAAGAAATTAAAACGATTGTTTTTCTATTTTTAAGGATTGACTTGACCTGCCATATCAGTAACTACATTTTGTTTTATACTAATTGCAGTATCTTGTGTAACGAATTCTTTATATTTTAATTTTATTTTATTTTGTGTCTTTCCTCAGAGCTTTTGTTACATAACCAGTACTTTGTATAAGTTATCGATATAAGTCTCAAATTAAAAATATTAATACTCAGACCTGAATGTTTAAACAGCCAACATGTTTTAGATAATAATGCTTTCAACCAAAGAAATTGGTCGTGGGCAATGGAATGTTTTAGAATGAGGCCAAGAAACAAAATCATTACTTCACCCTAAACATAAGTCTTTTAACCGAAAAATACAACACAGCTATAGAACAGTATTAGGAATCTTTATATATTTTAAGATCTGAATACTTCGAAGAGTCAGTGAAAAGTTCGTAAATGACGCACGCAAATATTATTGACTCACACGTCGCACAAGCATATATATATATATATATATATATATGTGTGTGTGTGTGTGTGTGTGTGTGTGTGTGTATAATTACTCACAGATGACAGAATAAAACAGTGTCTAAAAGCCACCGGCTAAACACCTTCAAGCACTCGACTTGGCTCTCATACAATCACAAATAATTTTGACCGTATGACTGTGTTTTGTGGACACTACTATTATTTCTAAATCAAAATAATTTATTACGTATAAAGATATTATCTTACTGTAGAGCCCACACCAACTAATTTCCTGTTCGGTGATTCCCAACTATTACCTCGAGGTTCAAATGACTTAGCCTTTCGGTAGATTTTAATTGCGATGGAGCTAACGCTCCGGTGGCAATTCCACTTGTCATCTAATTAGCCCTTTTTATTATTTTTTAAATTTTCATTTATAATGGCAATGTTAAATTCCTCCTACTTTTTCTTTTCCCATTTATAAATTTTAAATTCCATAAGCGTTTTTCGTAAATTATTCATCACTTCACTAGGTAATTTGTTCCAATCTCTGATATCCTTACCAAGAAAAGAAAATTTTCCAACTCCCTTGTGCATGAAATCGAGTCCCAGCGGTCATGGTCGTCTTTCTCCTACCATGCAATGTTCCTAATTCTTTTATCAATATCTCTCCAAGTCCCATCACCAACATATGCCCTGTATATTCCCAGCACTCTCTCCACTCTCCTCCTTTCCTCCAATGACTGCCAATCCAGCTCCTTTATAATATCAGTTACTGACTGGATCCTGCGATAATTTCCAAAAACAAATCTAGCTGCTATTCTTTGCACATCCCCAAATTTCTTTGCACATCCCCAAATTTCTCATAACGCTAAGTGAAAAATTAATTATCCATATCAATACGCAGAGGTAATTATTGCATAGCCATTATTCCTAATTGATTTTAAACTACGACCATAAACTTCAAACCAAGGAAGCCCCATTTGAATCGGTCAGGTTATTATAGAATCCTAGTAACAGATAACACAAGTAAATACTCACATTTTCAAATACGGAAACATAGGTTACTAATGATACAAATTACCGGAAGAAATGCTTTAATCAACAAATAGTAACACAACCACTGGCCGAAAATGTATAAGAATCTTAGGCACCTATTTATAAAGTAAAAATCATAATTCCGTATTGTGGAAGGTTATAGATATGATCTGTTTAAGACATTATTTATTTAGAAACGTTAAATTATTATAATAAACATCTAAAAAAAAGGGAAATATCACAATCTTTGACGCCTATCCGTTTAGGGTACGTAGCCTTTACGGTAAAGTGTAGTTGAAAGCTATAGATTAGAACTTTTTAATGCCATTTCTGGATAGATGCTCTTGGTCTTTTGTCAACTTGTCCATTATCGTAACTAATTTACTATCAATTGGTACGAATTATGTAATGAATCAACAGTACAAGTAGTATTTACTTTTTTACACGTAGATTCTTCGTTTGTCCCTCGCCTTCGTTTAGGCCCGTGAAGATCTCGTCTCCAACCAATGCTGCCTCCTACCATCAATCTCGCAGCCACTCCAAGTTTTATCTATCGTTACGGATTTACGATTTTTCCGAGCAAGGGCAAAAACTTGATTTTGTCGCCTATCCTTCTTCCAAACATTTGTATGGTAATCCTATGCCGCCCCTTGAAGCTGCCGCCGGGGTGCTTAGGCTAAAAAAAGATGGGGTCTATACATGAATTTACCGCCCCCTGAAGTTGACGCATGCGGAATCCCTGAACGGCCGGGTTACTTCTCAAAATCTATTGCAACAGTCCACACTGCTTTCACAGGTCGCGGCGCGCCTCTACTAAAATACAATCACTTTCACGACAAAGCCCGGGAGGCATCACAGTATCTCCAGGCTCGCTCATTCCTTATCGTTCCATTTCGCCAAGACCAGCCAAATGGTTTTATTGGCTGGTAACTGCTTTCTGCCGAGTGAAAGGTTCCATCAGTTCTTGGCGACTCTGCACCTTAATCGTGGTTGCACATGTTGGAGCATGAGTGTCAAAACCACGTCTACCATCTCGGCATTTTTTTCTAATGTTAGATTGTTACAGTTTGTTCACTTCCAGTCTGTTCTGCTGTATTGCTTCATCGTTCTCTTGAATTTCAGCCTACAATTCATAACTATCATCTTGTGGTCGAGTATATGTCAGCTCCTCTGTATGATTTCAGTCTAAAATCTCTGCTTGACCCTGACATAATCTAGCTAATATCTACCTGAATTCCTTTGCCCATTTCCAGGTGTATTTCCTTCGTGTATTGTTCTCCCCGCTGATTATACATTTTCACAAAATTCTAGAAACTTGCTTCCTTGCTCATATCTGTCTCCTAGAACTGCCTACAGTATTCCTGTCTTTCCATTCTCCCACTACCGCATCCCAATCACCCATAATTATTAGATTTTCCTCCCCCTTCACATGTTGGAATAATTCTTCAGTTTATAGTATGTTTTCTCTATTTATTCATCAACTGCCTTTGACATTGGCATATATGCCTGTACTAACGTGGTTGGAGCAGTTTATACCCTCATCAAAATAATCATGTCATTAAACTGTTTATAATAACTTATGCGTTTCCGTACGCTCTAGCTCACCATAAACTCCATTGACAGCTTGTATTCTAATTATTCTGTGTTCCCCAGACCAGAAAACTTCTGCATCCTTCCACTTAAATTTATTAACCAAACGACATCTGACTTAAATCGTTCCATCTCCATTTTTAAGTTTTCTAATCTACCTGCCATATTAAAACTTCTAACTTTACACGCTCCGACTAGTAGAATGTTTCCATCCATTCTGAGAAGCCTCTTGCACGCCCTCCCCTCCTCACCCCTTCCCAAAGATCCGATTGGGGGACTATTTTACCTCCGAAATAATTTATTTGGGAAGAAGCCATCATATTATATGTAATCTGAGAGGATTACATGTCGTTGGGATACACATTGGGTCATTAATGCAGAGGCTTAGCGTTGCATCCTCATACTGTTGATCATTTCTGATTCATCCGCTTATAGGGGAGGTTTTCAACATTAAGGACAAGAAGTTACCCTGGACACTCCCCGCTCTTCCGCCCTCCTTTCAGGAGGTCGTTGCAAGCAGTAGGTGACAAGGGAACATTTATTTTTTCTGTCATCAGTCTTTCGACTGGTTTGATGCAATCCTCCATCCTTTCCTATCCTGTGCCAACCTCTTCATTTCTACATATCCCTTACAGCGCACGTCCTCAATTATCTGTTTCATATATTCTAATCTCTGTCTTCCTCTACAGTTCTTACCTTCAACTGTTCCCTCCACTAACAAATTAACCAATCCAGCATGTCTCAAAATATGACCTACCAGCCTGTCTCTTCTTTCCGTAAGCTTCTTCCACAAACTTCTTTTCTCACCCATCATTTCCATAACTCGTTCATTTCTTCCTTTGCCTGTCCACTTAATTTTCAGCATTCTTCTGTAGCGCCACATTTCAAATGTTTCAATTTTCTTTATTTCCGG
Source organism: Vandiemenella viatica (assembly GCA_031002005.1). NCBI lineage: Eukaryota > Metazoa > Arthropoda > Insecta > Orthoptera > Morabidae > Vandiemenella > Vandiemenella viatica. The sequence goes on from JARYHS010013631.1 coordinate 231,793, forward strand.
TATTCCTAAAGTCCATGTTTCGCTACCATAAAGTGCTGTGCTCCACACAAAGAGTTTTAAAAAGTTCTTTCTGATTCCTAGATCAATATTTGAAACAAAAAGGTTTCTCTTTTTCATGAAGGCTCTTTTATCATCACAACATAGAATAATGTACAGTAGGCCTACATCTTAGAACTTTTTATTCCATTCTAACGTATCAAATTCAGAAGTATCAAACTGAGAAGTTTTTAGACCATTCTAACATATCTCTAGTCTACATTTGATTGATTCTGGTAAGGTTACCTCATATTTACTTGTACAACGGGGATCCGGAATGTTACTTATAATACTGTTTTCAGATTTCAGTTATTGTGACGTATCTATCGAAAAGCAATCATATTATAAATTAAAACACTTTGTAATGACTCAAAAGGAACGCTTTTCGTAGAGTTTATGTAATAACCGGGATACTTCAGCAATTGCTGTGGAGTATGTTAATAGAATTTTTATCAGAATTTCCAAATTAAACCTTGAACCATATCGGAGCTTCGGTCAACAGTAACGCAATATGTTGTAACTCCGGACACACATGCCAAATGCAGAGTGATAACCTTTCTGGGGTGGGGAAGAGGAGGGCAGACGGGCCCCCAGGGTTGGCACTACAGTAGAACTCCAATTATCCGAACTCCGATCGTCCGATCACTGATCATCCGAATCGCTTTTTTAATTAAGATGGAAACGTACTGCGAAAAAGCTTCCCCTCTTTTATAAAAACCAACCCAAAGCTTGGATGACTGCAGCATTTTTTACAGAGTGGTACGGCGAAATTTTCATTCCTGAAGTGAAAAAGCACTAAAAATCTCTTGAAAAAGAAGGAAGTAAAGTGCTTTTGGTTGTTGATAATGCACCAACTCATGCCACTGAAGAAGTTTTGGAAAGATGGAATGGTCAGTTTAAAACAACCTTTTTACCGCCATACGTCACAAGCTTATTGCAACCAATGGACCAGTCTGTTATCGAAGCCATGAAACGCCATTACAGAAGGCAATTTTAGGGAAACTTTTGGTGGAGGGCGAAGACAAAGACGAAGAAGGTGTGTTGGCTAACCACAAAAAAATAAATTTGAAAGATTGCGCTTAGGTGTTGGCGGAAGTTTGGAGCTTGGTTAAGGCAGTCGTGGAGCAAGTTGAAAGGCATACCAACTGTAGAAGAAAAGGAAAAGAGGAAAAAGGAAAAAGAAACTCAAGAAAAAGAAAGGGAAGAGACAGGAGAATATGTGGATGACGTGTCAATTGAAGAATTCGGAAACATTCTTTTGAAAATTCCTGGATGTTTAGAAGTTACTGCTGAAGATATAGATTCGTCAGACCGTGGGTATTAAATTCTAAATGATGATGAACTTATTGAAAGTGTGAGGAAGAAGATGACCTTAATATCGAAGTCGAAGCAGACATGGGACCATCAGCGTTGATGTGAATGGAGCGTCAGTCAGAGTGTGACCACATGCAACTTCTCACTGTCAAGCGTTTGCGCGACTAGGCTGCCCGAAAACGGATGAGTACAGTCAGATAGCTCACTTTGACCGAGATGTTAAGCAAGCAATGACTTATTTACAATATAATACGTACATACTGAACTAATGTACAGCACTTGTAAGTATGCTTAACATGTAAAAGTGTTGCCTTTTCATTTAATTAATTAAAGCTGTTTTTCTCCCATTTTCAATATACATCCAATAATTAATTAAAATAGACCCTTTTACGGAAAAAATCCAATTATCCGAATTTCTGACTATCCGAATGGGATCCGGTCCCAATTGATTCGGATAATTGGAGTTCTACTGTATTTATTCCGCTATAATAGCCCTCTTTGTACCACCCTACACCGATCTCTGACATTCTCAGCCAACTTGAGTGAAATCTAAGTCATCTTCTTATTGAAGAACAAAACATTACAATTAGCAGAATATCCTCAACGCGTAATAGATTCTTTTATATCTATCGAAAAGTTCATGTCTTCATCAATCCTTTAAGTGAAATCGTAAAATAAACACCAAAATTTGCCTACTATTTTTACATACGAACTAAATTGCTGGGAGGGAGATCTGGGATTTCGGACGACCGTATACCAGTTCCGACCTGGTCATCCTAATATCGGATTGTATGGTTTTTGGACCGTTCTTAAATGTCGACAGGAGTCGATTTTGTCCGCATATTCCAGGTATAGTGATTCCGCACCAATTCGTTGATTCAGATCTTTGCGGGACCGTGAGGGGTTCAGGCTCACTACACGGGGTTAGTCGAGCGCCAGTGTTGGGAGGAATTTGAACAATTTAGGACCTTAACATCATGGTAGGAGCAGAGGATGTGCACGATTTCTGATCAATAGATTGTGTAAAAAAAAGTCCTGTGTTAAACTCCAACTCTGGGATGCGCGTATGGAGTGACCAACAATGACCCCAAAATCTAGCAAACTTAGTTTGCTGGAGCTAGCAGCTGTGCTATGGCTCATAGTTAAGGCATAAATATTGGCGTCGAGTGGTGGCCACTTCGAATCCCAACGCCGCAGGATTTATCTCAGTACCTTAATCGCACGATCCACCAGACAAAACCTAGTCAACGGTTGAATTATATCAGGAACAGTACCCCTTCAAATTATACAATAAGCTATAGTTCTTGGAATTACGTATTATCTCTAAGATCTCTTCGCTTTAAGATTATGGATATAGGTCAAGAGATGAACGAGGCGGAATGAACATATGACAAAATTTTAAACAGTTTGTTAAGGAGGCTGCTTTGAAAACTCAAAAGCTTGGGTTTGATATTGAATTTTTAGGGACATTCAACAGGATTTTCGCGTCTGCCAAAGCTACAGCAACTAGTACAGAATCGGAATATATTTTTTACAGCAACGTGAATCCCTCCCTCCGATATTACTTTTATTTGCATTCTTATTTCAGTATACAGTATTGTAACGCACATTTTTATTATAAATAATACTGATAAAATCAATGTTTTGAAACGTTTGCCGGTGGTACAGCTGGCCTGATATGGGCCCTCCCAGATATAGTCGCCGTGCTGGCAGACGACGCCCCTGACTAGAGACAACTTCCTATGTGTGAACGTAACGTGGCAGTTCATACGTGAAATCCCTAGCTCTGGAAAATTGTTCCTCCAAGGTGAGTGGACGGCCGGCGACATTTCGCCGACTCGGGCGTTCTGAAGGACAAACGCGGCGAAATTTCACGACACAGTACGAACTCGCGCTAAACGCTAAAAGTCAATGTGGCCAATCGTTTTAGCTGTGAATAGGAGGGGCCTATAGTGGAGCCAATCAACAGCGGAAAATTCCCCGTACAATTATAATTTCCCCGAATTTCTTTCTGCACGTACGAAACGCGACCTACGAGAGGCATGGCTTACCACGAGCGACGCGGAGAGACTTTCTGGATGACTTCTGCAAGGGACTTCGCGTCGAACCTCTAAGGGTGGAACTACCGACTTGGTGTCAGACCTCCAGGGGTTCGAAATGGCATACTTGCAGGTGGACCCTGCAGTGAGGTCACTTTGGGAATCACCCTGTGCGTTACTTGGAAGTACGTGCAGATTGAGAGTGGATTGGTACGCTGCACTTCACGTTGTAGCTGATGTGCCTGCACCGTAACGGTAATTGCACATTGCACAACGGACATTACAGTGTGGTACTTATCACGGTCATTGAGATCAGCCCTGTAATGGCCTGTCAAAAGAAATTTTGAGTGATTAAGAGTTCTCTCCTCCGGTAATTAATTGAGCTAGTGACTTTTTAAAGCCGCGAGATAATTTTAACTGTATCCCGTCAGGATAGATAAACTTTGTATGCTTCTGTCACCACATTTGTTGGATAATTTAAAATTATCCTGGCACCCATCAATTTTCAGTCTAATCTCATATAACTATACTATTGTATTTGATTATTAAAATTAATTCCCGATTACTTTGCAGGGAATCTTTTTATTTAAACCAAATGTGAAACGTTTATTGGCCAAATCAGAATTTAAATGATGAATTCGTTTCGCAATCATTCATTAACTTAGTTGTGCTTTAATTTTGTTGTTTGTTTCTTAATTTTGTCAGTTTTAAGACGAGCCATTGCTTGATACTAGACTTGTGATTCCATATATCAATATTAAAACTAAATACGCCTCTGCAGTTACGCCCTCACGAGTACCAAATAAATTCATTTAAATGATAAAAAGTAACAGACAGTTTTAACCTTCCTCCCCCCACCCCTCACCCCAGGAGCTACTACAGTATTGAGAAATCGCGTTCCTAATTATTTAACAAGGAAAAAGGAAGTATCGCTTGTGTGGCATACTGATAAATCCGAATGTTCAGGTGTTACCTTCAGCAGGACATCACCGAATTCCTTGTAACGACCTCGATGAGCAGTAGAGTCCTAATGAAAATAATAATAATCATAATAATGAAATTCATACGTATGAGAATGGGACACGGGTGCTACCCTAGCCATCTATACAAAATCGGAATTTTACATTCCCCATTCTGTCCGGAAGAACAAGAAGAGGTTGCCGACATTAACCACATCATCCTCGCAATGCGTCCGCTATTGGGTACATCAAAACAGTCTATACAAAAATCTTGTTAAGCTTAATATACCTCTGCCTACTTCGGTAACTGATTTGCTGAGGACTGAGCGACAGGATGTTTATCGGGCAATAGCCCGATACTTAAGTGAAGCCAATATTAGTTTGTGATTGTTAAAATATATCACAAACCATCAACTAAGGAAGTTTAGTGCAAAATAAGAAGTATTAATAGGGAAAATTACGAATGTAATAGTTATTCACTATGATTCTCACCTACAAATTGTCTAAAGAAATAACTGTTCTAAATACAAGCTGTAAGATAGGAGGAAAATAAATTTAATTTAGTTCATTTTAAAAAGCAATTTTTTGTAAACTCATATGTTAATTTATTTAAGAATTACTCTGTTATGTAAAAATAGTTATCAACTAAGACTCCCTTTTACAACAGTTTTACGCTAAAACAAATATTTTATTTTATTTTAATTTTAATTAGATAATTAAAAACAAAAATTGTAGTGGAGGAGGATTCCATATTTAACCATGTTCACTTTACAAATTTCCCTCCTGTTCAAGATTGTACGTTAAATTATCTAAGAATACCAGTTACCTAGAACAAAACTGTGGAGACAAAGTTTGAGTATGATAAAACTAGTTGACATGTATCAATTTCAAAAGTTAAATGCAACACAAAGAGACCTGTAATGTAATAAGATGTACAGAAAATAACATTTAATCATATATCATAGATAAGTATGTAGAACAACTGTAATGTAAAAAGATGTACAGAAAATAACATATAAGCATGTATCATAGATAAGTATGTAGAACAACTGTATACATTTGATGCTGGCCATATGGTCGTCAGGACCGAAGGCCAAATAACCAAAAAAAAAAAAATAATAATAATAATGTAATAGTATCCTTTCATACACTGGTCTAATGAGATTAATTTTCCTTCAGTACAGGTAGCAAATCAACTCAATTCTAGTACAGTGCAGTCTGACACAAACATTCTAACCTATACCGGTAGAAGCAAAGACAACAGATATAGCCACACAGATTGTGGGCCATATTATGTTTTTGTAGAGAGCCTGGACAGAAACGTGGGTAATTTACATCCAATGTCAGTAGGTAAACTAATATTTCAGTACAACAATGCCTTCAAGAGGGATGTTATCAACATCACTGGTACCGGGAAAAATCGTCTTAGAATAGAAACTAATACTGCAGAATCTGCTAATCTAATAGCGCAACTGGACGTTTTCAAATCAAAGAAGTTAGAAGCCTATATTCCAAGTTTCTTAATTCATAAACAGGGTATCATAAGAAATGTCGATACTACCTTGAGTGAGGAAGAACTTTTAGCAGAAATAGTATCCCCCTTCCCAGTTATTCGTATTAAACGATTCACCAAAAGGTCGCAGAAGAACCAAGAGAATGTGATACCTATTCCTGTCTGCTTGGTATCTTTTCGGTCGCAGAATTTACCTTCCCACGTAACGATACTTGGAACTCGCTGTACTGTGGAACCATATGTTCCCCCTGTAATTCAGTGTGGTGTGTGTTTACGCTTGGGACACCGTGAGGGACAATGTAGGTCACGTGAGGCCCGATGCAGCAGATGTGCTGGCTCGCATTTGGAGGTCAAACTGCAACAATCCTACATCTGTGTGTTGTGCTCTTTGTGGTGGTCAACATTATGCTACTGATAGGAATTGTCCGATATATCTAAGACACCGTCAAGTAAAATTAACAAAAGCGCGCGGAACAAGTGCGACGTTCCCTGACAGAGAACAAACAAACTCGGGGCTATTCCCAGGTGGCTTCAAGTCAACCACAATTAAACAGTCATACGGAATTTCCTCCCTTATCGGCACGAAAACCACAAAATCCAACAACACTGTTGTCATCACAATATGGAACTACCCCCCGAATGCAAGTTCAGCAACACATATAGTGCAGCAGAAGCAGCAACTTATTCCATCACCACAGCAACCATGTTTCTGGGTGCTGCCTCTCAGCCCAGAGGACGTCTCGCTCGGCAGCAGGAGGCATCCCCTCCCACCCCAGCTTTTCCCCCCGTTCACCAACGGTTGTTCGTTCCTCAGCAGATTCCTATTTCTCCCATCACTCATAACCCGTACCCACCGAGCCCACATAACACTCCCACTCACATTTCGACACGAACTGACTTACTTATTGAAGAAATATTGCAGCTCATCCATGTCCACTATTTCTTCGTCTCAATCATCTTTTATGGGAAATCCACTCATCATCCGTGAGTCATTAATCCAGCTATTAAATAAGTTCAATGGCTTTTCGAATTCTGCAGTGGAATGCTAGATCGGGCCATCGCCAATAAAGAAAGCCTAGAACATGAAACTCCGTGCAAAAATATATCAAGATAGCAGCAATTTCTGAGACGGTGGTTTAAGGAAACATCAAGAGTGCGTTTTAAGAACTACGCCACTGTCCGATCTGATCGATCGGATGGAAAATGTGGAGCAGCGATTCTTGTCCACCATACACTTTCATTCAAGGTCTTAAATGTTACAGTGGGGTTAGATCACGATATCCAAGTTGCCGACCGCAAGAATCCAGGCCTCTGCATTCGAGTTCACGTGTGTTTCTATTTACTGCAAGCCTTGTAAGATCATAACACAGAGAGATGTGGAATAATCTATTAAATCCCCTAGACCCGCCTTTGCTAATATGTGGAGATCTTAATGCTCACAGTACTGCATGGGGATGTGCCTTCACCGACAGACAAGGACATTCTGTCTTAGAGATCTGTGATGAGCATGGCCTATCTATTCTTAATGACGGGTCACATACACTAGTCCCGTCACTATACCACCGTCCATCGGCAGTCGACATCACACTATGCTCTCCCATCTATAGCCACCATTTCATCATTGGAGCACTTCAAAAGACTCTCTGGGTTCCAATCACTACCCAATACTTATAAGTATTAGATCATCTTCCATCAAGTGGCCCACGCCCCATTCCGTCAAGTAAGTGGAACATTAACGCTGCTAATTGGTCACTATTCGCGGACACAATGATCCACGAAGTACGAAACTTTCAGTACCGCAGTTCAGCACTCGATAATTATAACCTTTTTGTAGAAAGCTCTGGAACGCGCAGCCCTCATTTCCATCCCTTTGAGGAAGACCTCCGTTCAGAGGAAGAATGCTCCAACTATTTGGTGGAACACAGATTGTTCTCGACAAGTCGCCCTTCGACGTGCGGCTCTCCGGGAATTTCGTAACCACCCATCCCAGGACTCGTATCTTCGATATCAGCAAGCAATCTGCTCGTGCTAAGCGGTTTCTAAAGGCGACTAAGAGACATAACTGGAAAGAATTCTGTTCCTCTTTGAACAGACAGACCAAGATAAAAGATGTATGGAAACGTATAAAAGTACTTCGCAACAGAAACTACAGTCCGCGCGAATGCTCCGACGATACCACTTGGCTGGAGGATTTGCTGATAGAATAGCTCCACCTTCTCCATGTCCTCCCCCATATAATTTTACGGAAGAAGATTCTAACCATTTTCTGTGCACATTTTTCACCTTCAATGAACTCAGAACGGCACTCAAGAACTCTGCCAATACATCACCAGGCATAGATGATGTTCGCTACCCTATGCTACAGCACCTTCCAGATGAAGCCCTCAAACTTCTCCTTAGTATCGTCAATGAGCTGTGGTCTAAGAAATGCATTCCTGAAGCCTGGACGACACAAATAATAGTTCCCTCTTCTGAAGTCTGGAAAAGAACCAGGTGATGCCGCATCCTACCGCGCTATCGCCCTTTCTACATGCATTGGTAAGACGGTCGAAAGAATGATTAAAGATCGACTAGAATGGTGGCTAGAATCACGATCCTTGTTACCCAACTCACAAAATGGATTCCGCAAGGGCCGAGGTACCTACGACAACCACGCTACCTTAGTCACGGCGATCCAAGCATCCTATCTGGAAAATAAGTATCTCACTGCATTGTTTTTGGACCATATCTGCGGCTTATGATAATGTACGAATACCGATCCTGATGGACAAACTCATCGCACTAGGTCTTCCTCAATATCTTGTGTCTCTCAAGGCGCAGTGCTCAGTCCCCTCCTGTATACAATTTTAAGTGCTGGAACTGGAGAGCATTCTGCCTCTTGCCGTGAGCATATTCAGTACGCTGACGACGTTTGCATATTCACCTCAGTGACATCGGTTACGGCAACTAAGTGTCTTCTTCTACAAGCTATACTTAGCTTAATCCAGTGGCTCTTCGAACATGGCCTGGACTTCCTACAAGTAAATCCTCAGCAGTGATATTTACGAGAAAGAGAATCCACCCCCCCATCTACAACTTCATTTTGGGTCCCCTTAGCGTGCTTGTTAAATCTCACGTGAAATTCCTTGGACTGGTATATGATTCTCGTCTCACCTGGTCAGCTCACATACAGTAACTTGTCCCAAATTGGAACAAGTTCTTAATATTTTACGTACGCTGACTCGAGTTTGGTGGGGAGCTCATCCATCTACATTGTTGATACTCTATCGCACCCTTCTCAGATCAAAACTGGATTATGGAAGCACATTCTATTTCAGTGGCAGTAAACGTCTACTAAATAAACTGGATCGCATTCAGTATCAGAGCATTCGTATTTGCCTGGGAGCTATGACATCCACACCTACGAATGCGCTTCTTTTGGAAGCAGCAGAAATGCCCTTTAATGTTCGCTCACAACTCCTGTCAAATATATTTTTATTGACACGTGCTTATTCCATAAATTCACCAGTTCTCCGGCATCTTATCAACCTACAACAGCTAGTGAAAAAGAGAGGTCGGTGTCTATTTGTCCAAAGGTATCCACTGTTGCAAAGTCTTGAGTACCTATCAACACTCCTCCCTGACCTCCAGCAACAGGAAATGACGACTATATACGACATACCTTACCAACAATGTGTGACCCCTTTGTCAGTAAGCTGCCTACCGGTGTATACACAACCTTGTCAACCAGTTCAACAACTTTTGTCAGGAATATTTATCTGTTAGATGGCCATCTTCAGTTCAGATATACACCGATGGGTCAAAGATACCTTTGACAGGTAGGGTAGGCTGTGCATTCTACTGCCCCGAGACACAACGCGCTCAGAGGTTCCGCCTACCAGGTCACCTACCAATCTACTCGGCGGAAGCCATTGCCATCAATCAGGCTCTTATATACGCCAGAAGATTTTTACGGCGAAGTGTACTAATACTCACTGATTCACTTAGTGTTCTTCGCTCCTTGGCCATACCCCTTATACTCCAGCGAACTAATACACACAACATCAGCATAGTTCAACAGACTGTAGAACTTAATCAACGCGGTTGCACTGTTAATTATATCTGGATACCCGCGCACTCTGGAATTAGGCATAACCAGTACGTAGATATGTTAGCCAAGGAGGCATGTAGCTCGGGCCGAAGCTTAATAACACCCAGCAATACAACTGATTATCATGCAACAATGGTCAGCAATGCATACCACCAATGGACGAGGAGCTGGAATGAATCTAAACAATACAGAGGCCGACAGTACGCTCTAGTTCAGACCTACCCTCCACGAAAACCTTGGTTTTCAAGATGGAATACTCAACGACGGTACATTACTTCTATTATTCGTATGAGATTCCACCAATGCGCCTTCCGTAGTCATCTTTTTCGCATCAAGGCGGTAAACACACCTTACTGCACATGCAACGGACAGGAAATACAGGACCTTAATCACTTATTTTTCAACTGTTTCAATTTTCAACAACAGCAATCAACATTCATCAAGTCTCTTTTGCGAGCACAGCAGCCATTTCCAACTAAGATTGCAGTACTACTCGCTACAAATAACAACAGAATCTATTGTATCATCAAGGATTATATCAAAGACAGTGACCTACATACTTAATGTATCTATATATCTGCATATTTTTACATACTATTAATATTATTACCTTGTTACTTTACCAGGCTGACTGTATGGTCTATTCAAGACCTAAGGTCAAATAAATAAATAAAAAACTTTTTAATTGCTTCCTGTTATTATTGCGGGATTCCGTTACGTACATCACATCTACACAAGAATTTTTAAATAACAGTAATAAGTCGGAAAGTACAAGCTCAAAAGGGTACATACGCATGTAAACACACATTCGTATTACATGTACGATTATAAGACGTTTGAAATAAAAAGCGGTGGGAAAACAAGAGTGTTTTTGTGAATATAGTTCAATTTCCGTCGGGAACAACCAGTTATTTGCATGAAATGTGATGATTTGTTGATTTTTTACGCAGCCTGTGGTGTGTTATGTTGAAGGATCACTTACTGTAGCGTTTCGTGAATGCCTACTTGCATAGAGCTACATCACGTCTGCAGCGACATATCTGTTAAGGTTGATCCATATTTTCTCCGGCATTTGAATTTTTCTTTGTGATTCTATTGAATCAGACTGAAGGATTGTTGTAACTGGTTCATTAAAAGCCATACATACTTCTCAATAATCTTTTTTTATTATTATTACTTCATAAATGGTATTTGACCGACGAGGCAATACCGCCAGCTCCAGAGTTTTTAATTAATTATATTCCTATCATTCATTTAAAATGTTTATCAACTTCGACTACACAATACGAACACAACGTTTGATCAAAACCACCTCTCCCATAGAGCGGTCTGGTGGCTCAGTGGTTAAGGCGTCTGACTGGAGATCTAAAGGTCTCCGATTCGAATCGCTGTCTCGGCGGGGATTTTCATAGGCACTTATGACTTAACCCGACCTTCACCTCTGGCACAGCTTGCAGTGTCGTAATGTGAAGTACACCAGAATGCTACCGTGGTTCGGATTCCACGTTAAACTGTAGGTTCCCTGCACCCGGAAGGATTGTCGGGTTTGGTAAGGCGGCTATGACAGGGGCGGAATACGCAGCCAATAAAAACCCTGTCACCAGGCCATTACGACCACATGGAATTATTATTATACCTATGCTATGGGCTGGAGCATTACCATCTCCTCTAGGTGGTGGTGGCTGGAATCGAACCGATGACCATCAACAAGTGAAGCTATGCCAGCTCGTGCAACCTTGCCAGTCTTCTTCAAAACTGGAAGATTTGTGTGGAGTTAATATGCAGTTCTTTATATGCGATCTCCAAAATTTTTTATGGTCCCGGTAACTTTAAATTATCCTACCGTTCCTTAAAAACTCTCCCTGTAGGCTGCTGTTGGCGTTTTACGTTATCATTATGCAATAAATATATAGAGTTTATATTGCTGTATTGCGTTACACTCAAATATTTCAACCTCTCTTTTGATACAGATTACGTGTAAGTTTTTGGACTTAAAAAGTTTGTAAATACTTTAGGCCGAAATATATATGAACCTACACTGTTCTGCGGAGCAAGTCATTACTGTTTTATTTTCTATTTGCGATACGAACCATTTGGAACTGAAGTAGTAGGGGAAAAAAACACATACACACACAGACACATCTTCCTGAGGAACTGGCTTACTGTATACGTGGTATGAAATACTGTTCAGTTGAGATATAATGCTACGGTTACATTGCGTTCCTTCTTAAAAAATATGTTCGTATACGAATATCAACCATACTTTTTTAATAAGAAACGTAGAAATTTTTTTTAAATGGAGATTTTTTCAAAACTGGTGCTATCACATATGCAATGTACAAAACTTAATTTATCAACATAATCATTTACAAAATACGTACAGAAATGGTTTGATAATTTCTATAATTTATCTATCATTAAGCAAGTAAATTAAAACACAGTTTAACATTCTTCTAAAATTCACTCTTATTGGTGCGACTCATTTGATCATTTTATTCTATAATGTAAATTATGCTACGTTTAATACTTTTGTAGATAAGTGCTACCGCTTGATTCTTAGCGGTTTAAACCTTATTTCGTTTTGCTCTTATTAAGGAGTTAATGGATTATATTTATTCTGTTGTTTGATAAAATCTTATACAATCTTTCGAAAAGTGTATAGGTTATGCGTCTAAGCTTCTTGAATGATATAAAATGATAGAACTTTCCCCAAATTAATTTTATAGCTACCCCATCTACTCTTTCCAAGCAACGAAATAAGCATAATAGTATACAGCCGCATATAGTTCTCTCATTGACAATTTGATGCTACAACGTAATCTGAACTGATGTCCGGTCGGATGATGTCGTGAAAAGACAATGCTTAGACAGCTGGCATGGATACTTGATGAAGACAGCATAGTTAGAGGTCGAACCATAATCCGGCTGGACAACCGTGCAGATTACATTGTAACAACCACTCACAGAACTTAATGCTACTTGTCACTTTGCAGGATACTAGAGATTCTACATTTATTGTGAATACATTTTATAATATGGATTTTTAGAAATATTCTTTACATTATTTGAAAAAAATTCAAACACATGATGTTAAGTTAAAATTGTTTACTAATACTTTCATTGCTTTACTATTTTCATTTCTCTAGGAAATAAGCTCTAGCATATCCATTATTTTAAAAACTGCATGTTTTGAACTTACGTACATAAATAACTAAAATTCTTCCATAAAATTGCTTAGATGTGATATAAATTCAGTTCAAAGGCAAGTTAAATCTACCGAGTAGGAACTGAACATAGCATTTTCCGAGATAAATGACTTGTGTTAATAGTTTCACATTTCATTCATTTTATTGTCTCAGGAAAGATAGTTGGCTAGCAAATTCTAGATCTGATCGTATAATTTAGGCCAACACTCAGACGAAGTGACTTCCCTACGAAAAACATTGCTTGGCGTATCGAAGCTCTCTAAAAAGTGATTAGAAACAATTTTTTTCCCAGTGGCACCCACTGCGGAGCTCCATTAGTGATGGATCAAGGTCGATCGGGCGACTTTCGACTCAACTCGCCGTGCCTCACGCGCGGACGCACTTGCCAAAAGGCGACGTCGCACGCACGCCTCGGCATCCGCCGCCCCACTTGCGCCGCGGTGTCTTATGGCGATCGAAAGCAAGTCCTCGATACCACCGCCCGCGATCCTAACAAAGTGAAACACCGACCTGTCCCCACCACGCCTCTTCACCCCCTACCTCCGCGGCATAAAAGCTCTGTGACAGCTTGATTAAGTACTCATTCCTAGGCCAGCGGCGCAGCAGTTCAGCCCCCGGAGTCGTTCAGTCTGGTCTTCCAGTAAGCAAGTGGCGTCGTTAACAATGGGACGGCAGCTCCTCTTCGCCCTCTTGGGTTTAATGGTGGTATTCGTCGCCTCAGTGCCGGCTCCTGACACGATGCCGCCTGCCATGGATGCTACCAAGGATGAAGCTATGATGGCGCAATCGATGATGAAGGAGCCAGCTACTATGATGACCAATATGGAGAACCCAATGGCGAAGGAGCCGTCAATGATGACAATGCAACCAGAGATGTCACAAATGCCGAAGGACGACGTCGCCATGGTCCAACCTGTGGCTGAAGCTCCAAAG
>JARYHS010013631.1:246882-336492 GCA_031002005.1 Vandiemenella viatica
ACCGTATGACTGTGTTTTGTGGACACTACTATTATTTCTAAATCAAAATAATTTATTACGTATAAAGATATTATCTTACTGTAGAGCCCACACCAACTAATTTCCTGTTCGGTGATTCCAACTATTACCTCGAGGTTCAAATGACTTAGCCTTTCGGTAGATTTTAATTGCGATGGAGCTAACGCTCCGGTGGCAATTCCACTTGTCATCTAATTAGCCCTTTTTATTATTTTTTAAATTTTCATTTATAATGGCAATGTTAAATTCCTCCTACTTTTTCTTTTCCCATTTATAAATTTTAAATTCCATAAGCGTTTTTCGTAAATTATTCATCACTTCACTAGGTAATTTGTTCCAATCTCTGATATCCTTACCAAGAAAAGAAAATTTTCCAACTCCCTTGTGCATGAAATCGAGTCCCAGCGGTCATGGTCGTCTTTCTCCTACCATGCAATGTTCCTAATTCTTTTATCAATATCTCTCCAAGTCCCATCACCAACATATGCCCTGTATATTCCCAGCACTCTCTCCACTCTCCTCCTTTCCTCCAATGACTGCCAATCCAGCTCCTTTATAATATCAGTTACTGACTGGATCCTGCGATAATTTCCAAAAACAAATCTAGCTGCTATTCTTTGCACATCCCCAAATTTCTTTGCACATCCCCAAATTTCTCATAACGCTAAGTGAAAAATTAATTATCCATATCAATACGCAGAGGTAATTATTGCATAGCCATTATTCCTAATTGATTTTAAACTACGACCATAAACTTCAAACCAAGGAAGCCCCATTTGAATCGGTCAGGTTATTATAGAATCCTAGTAACAGATAACACAAGTAAATACTCACATTTTCAAATACGGAAACATAGGTTACTAATGATACAAATTACCGGAAGAAATGCTTTAATCAACAAATAGTAACACAACCACTGGCCGAAAATGTATAAGAATCTTAGGCACCTATTTATAAAGTAAAAATCATAATTCCGTATTGTGGAAGGTTATAGATATGATCTGTTTAAGACATTATTTATTTAGAAACGTTAAATTATTATAATAAACATCTAAAAAAAAAGGAAATATCCGTTTAGGGTACGTAGCCTTTACGGTAAAGTGTAGTTGAAAGCTATAGATTAGAACTTTTTAATGCCATTTCTGGATAGATGCTCTTGGTCTTTTGTCAACTTGTCCATTATCGTAACTAATTTACTATCAATTGGTACGAATTATGTAATGAATCAACAGTACAAGTAGTATTTACTTTTTTACACGTAGATTCTTCGTTTGTCCCTCGCCTTCGTTTAGGCCCGTGAAGATCTCGTCTCCAACCAATGCTGCCTCCTACCATCAATCTCGCAGCCACTCCAAGTTTTATCTATCGTTACGGATTTACGATTTTTCCGAGCAAGGGCAAAAACTTGATTTTGTCGCCTATCCTTCTTCCAAACATTTGTATGGTAATCCTATGCCGCCGCCGGGGTGCTTAGGCTAAAAAAAGATGGGGTCTATACATGAATTTACCGCCCCCTGAAGTTGACGCATGCGGAATCCCTGAACGGCCGGGTTACTTCTCAAAATCTATTGCAACAGTCCACACTGCTTTCACAGGTCGCGGCGCGCCTCTACTAAAATACAATCACTTTCACGACAAAGCCCGGGAGGCATCACAGTATCTCCAGGCTCGCTCATTCCTTATCGTTCCATTTCGCCAAGACCAGCCAAATGGTTTTATTGGCTGGTAACTGCTTTCTGCCGAGTGAAAGGTTCCATCAGTTCTTGGCGACTCTGCACCTTAATCGTGGTTGCACATGTTGGAGCATGAGTGTCAAAACCACGTCTACCATCTCGGCATTTTTTTCTAATGTTAGATTGTTACAGTTTGTTCACTTCCAGTCTGTTCTGCTGTATTGCTTCATCGTTCTCTTGAATTTCAGCCTACAATTCATAACTATCATCTTGTGGTCGAGTATATGTCAGCTCCTCTGTATGATTTCAGTCTAAAATCTCTGCTTGACCCTGACATAATCTAGCTAATATCTACCTGAATTCCTTTGCCCATTTCCAGGTGTATTTCCTTCGTGTATTGTTCTCCCCGCTGATTATACATTTTCACAAAATTCTAGAAACTTGCTTCCTTGCTCATATCTGTCTCCTAGAACTGCCTACAGTATTCCTGTCTTTCCATTCTCCCACTACCGCATCCCAATCACCCATAATTATTAGATTTTCCTCCCCCTTCACATGTTGGAATAATTCTTCAGTTTATAGTATGTTTTCTCTATTTATTCATCAACTGCCTTTGACATTGGCATATATGCCTGTACTAACGTGGTTGGAGCAGTTTATACCCTCATCAAAATAATCATGTCATTAAACTGTTTATAATAACTTATGCGTTTCCGTACGCTCTAGCTCACCATAAACTCCATTGACAGCTTGTATTCTAATTATTCTGTGTTCCCCAGACCAGAAAACTTCTGCATCCTTCCACTTAAATTTATTAACCAAACGACATCTGACTTAAATCGTTCCATCTCCATTTTTAAGTTTTCTAATCTACCTGCCATATTAAAACTTCTAACTTTACACGCTCCGACTAGTAGAATGTTTCCATCCATTCTGAGAAGCCTCTTGCACGCCCTCCCCTCCTCACCCCTTCCCAAAGATCCGATTGGGGGACTATTTTACCTCCGAAATAATTTATTTGGGAAGAAGCCATCATATTATATGTAATCTGAGAGGATTACATGTCGTTGGGATACACATTGGGTCATTAATGCAGAGGCTTAGCGTTGCATCCTCATACTGTTGATCATTTCTGATTCATCCGCTTATAGGGGAGGTTTTCAACATTAAGGACAAGAAGTTACCCTGGACACTCCCCGCTCTTCCGCCCTCCTTTCAGGAGGTCGTTGCAAGCAGTAGGTGACAAGGGAACATTTATTTTTTCTGTCATCAGTCTTTCGACTGGTTTGATGCAATCCTCCATCCTTTCCTATCCTGTGCCAACCTCTTCATTTCTACATATCCCTTACAGCGCACGTCCTCAATTATCTGTTTCATATATTCTAATCTCTGTCTTCCTCTACAGTTCTTACCTTCAACTGTTCCCTCCACTAACAAATTAACCAATCCAGCATGTCTCAAAATATGACCTACCAGCCTGTCTCTTCTTTCCGTAAGCTTCTTCCACAAACTTCTTTTCTCACCCATCATTTCCATAACTCGTTCATTTCTTCCTTTGCCTGTCCACTTAATTTTCAGCATTCTTCTGTAGCGCCACATTTCAAATGTTTCAATTTTCTTTATTTCCGGTATTCCTAAAGTCCATGTTTCGCTACCATAAAGTGCTGTGCTCCACACAAAGAGTTTTAAAAAGTTCTTTCTGATTCCTAGATCAATATTTGAAACAAAAAGGTTTCTCTTTTTCATGAAGGCTCTTTTATCATCACAACATAGAATAATGTACAGTAGGCCTACATCTTAGAACTTTTTATTCCATTCTAACGTATCAAATTCAGAAGTATCAAACTGAGAAGTTTTTAGACCATTCTAACATATCTCTAGTCTACATTTGATTGATTCTGGTAAGGTTACCTCATATTTACTTGTACAACGGGGATCCGGAATGTTACTTATAATACTGTTTTCAGATTTCAGTTATTGTGACGTATCTATCGAAAAGCAATCATATTATAAATTAAAACACTTTGTAATGACTCAAAAGGAACGCTTTTCGTAGAGTTTATGTAATAACCGGGATACTTCAGCAATTGCTGTGGAGTATGTTAATAGAATTTTTATCAGAATTTCCAAATTAAACCTTGAACCATATCGGAGCTTCGGTCAACAGTAACGCAATATGTTGTAACTCCGGACACACATGCCAAATGCAGAGTGATAACCTTTCTGGGGTGGGGAAGAGGAGGGCAGACGGGCCCCCAGGGTTGGCACTACAGTAGAACTCCAATTATCCGAACTCCGATCGTCCGATCACTGATCATCCGAATCGCTTTTTTAATTAAGATGGAAACGTACTGCGAAAAAGCTTCCCCTCTTTTATAAAAACCAACCCAAAGCTTGGATGACTGCAGCATTTTTTACAGAGTGGTACGGCGAAATTTTCATTCCTGAAGTGAAAAAGCACTAAAAATCTCTTGAAAAAGAAGGAAGTAAAGTGCTTTTGGTTGTTGATAATGCACCAACTCATGCCACTGAAGAAGTTTTGGAAAGATGGAATGGTCAGTTTAAAACAACCTTTTTACCGCCATACGTCACAAGCTTATTGCAACCAATGGACCAGTCTGTTATCGAAGCCATGAAACGCCATTACAGAAGGCAATTTTAGGGAAACTTTTGGTGGAGGGCGAAGACAAAGACGAAGAAGGTGTGTTGGCTAACCACAAAAAAATAAATTTGAAAGATTGCGCTTAGGTGTTGGCGGAAGTTTGGAGCTTGGTTAAGGCAGTCGTGGAGCAAGTTGAAAGGCATACCAACTGTAGAAGAAAAGGAAAAGAGGAAAAAGGAAAAAGAAACTCAAGAAAAAGAAAGGGAAGAGACAGGAGAATATGTGGATGACGTGTCAATTGAAGAATTCGGAAACATTCTTTTGAAAATTCCTGGATGTTTAGAAGTTACTGCTGAAGATATAGATTCGTCAGACCGTGGGTATTAAATTCTAAATGATGATGAACTTATTGAAAGTGTGAGGAAGAAGATGACCTTAATATCGAAGTCGAAGCAGACATGGGACCATCAGCGTTGATGTGAATGGAGCGTCAGTCAGAGTGTGACCACATGCAACTTCTCACTGTCAAGCGTTTGCGCGACTAGGCTGCCCGAAAACGGATGAGTACAGTCAGATAGCTCACTTTGACCGAGATGTTAAGCAAGCAATGACTTATTTACAATATAATACGTACATACTGAACTAATGTACAGCACTTGTAAGTATGCTTAACATGTAAAAGTGTTGCCTTTTCATTTAATTAATTAAAGCTGTTTTTCTCCCATTTTCAATATACATCCAATAATTAATTAAAATAGACCCTTTTACGGAAAAAATCCAATTATCCGAATTTCTGACTATCCGAATGGGATCCGGTCCCAATTGATTCGGATAATTGGAGTTCTACTGTATTTATTCCGCTATAATAGCCCTCTTTGTACCACCCTACACCGATCTCTGACATTCTCAGCCAACTTGAGTGAAATCTAAGTCATCTTCTTATTGAAGAACAAAACATTACAATTAGCAGAATATCCTCAACGCGTAATAGATTCTTTTATATCTATCGAAAAGTTCATGTCTTCATCAATCCTTTAAGTGAAATCGTAAAATAAACACCAAAATTTGCCTACTATTTTTACATACGAACTAAATTGCTGGGAGGGAGATCTGGGATTTCGGACGACCGTATACCAGTTCCGACCTGGTCATCCTAATATCGGATTGTATGGTTTTTGGACCGTTCTTAAATGTCGACAGGAGTCGATTTTGTCCGCATATTCCAGGTATAGTGATTCCGCACCAATTCGTTGATTCAGATCTTTGCGGGACCGTGAGGGGTTCAGGCTCACTACACGGGGTTAGTCGAGCGCCAGTGTTGGGAGGAATTTGAACAATTTAGGACCTTAACATCATGAGGATGTGCACGATTTCTGATCAATAGATTGTGTAAAAAAAAGTCCTGTGTTAAACTCCAACTCTGGGATGCGCGTATGGAGTGACCAACAATGACCCCAAAATCTAGCAAACTTAGTTTGCTGGAGCTAGCAGCTGTGCTATGGCTCATAGTTAAGGCATAAATATTGGCGTCGAGTGGTGGCCACTTCGAATCCCAACGCCGCAGGATTTATCTCAGTACCTTAATCGCACGATCCACCAGACAAAACCTAGTCAACGGTTGAATTATATCAGGAACAGTACCCCTTCAAATTATACAATAAGCTATAGTTCTTGGAATTACGTATTATCTCTAAGATCTCTTCGCTTTAAGATTATGGATATAGGTCAAGAGATGAACGAGGCGGAATGAACTATGACAAAATTTTAAACAGTTTGTTAAGGAGGCTGCTTTGAAAACTCAAAGCTTGGGTTTGATATTGAATTTTTAGGGACATTCAACAGGATTTTCGCGTCTGCCAAAGCTACAGCAACTAGTACAGACTCGGAATATATTTTTTACAGCAACCTGAATCCTCCCTCCGATATTACTTTTATTTGCATTCTTATTTCAGTATACAGTATTGTAACGCACATTTTATTATAAATAATACTGATAAAATCAATGTTTGGAACGTTTGCCGTGGTTACAGCTGGCCTGATATGGGCCCTCCCAGATATAGTCGCCGTGCTGGCAGACGACGGCCCCTGACTAGAGACAACTTCCTATGTGTGAACGTAACGTGGCAGTTCATACGTGAAATCCCCTAGCTCTGGAAAATTGTTCCTCCAAGGTGAGTGGACGGCCGGCGACATTTCGCCGACTCGGGCGTTCTGAAGGACAAACGCGGGCGAAATTTCACGACACAGTACGAACTCGCGCTAAACGCTAAAAGTCAATGTGGCCAATCGTTTTAGCTGTGAATAGGAGGGGCCTATAGTGGAGCCAATCAACAGCGGAAAAATTCCCCGTACAATTATAATTTCCCCGAATTTCTTTCTGCACGTACGAAACGCGACCTACGAGAGGCATGGCTTACCACGAGCGACGCGGAGAGACTTCTGGATGACTTCTGCAAGGGACTTCGCGTCGAACCTCTAAGGGTGGAACTACCGACTTGGTGTCAGACCTCCAGGGGTTCGAAATGGCATACTTGCAGGTGGACCCTGCAGTGAGGTCACTTTGGGAATCACCTTGCGATACTTGGAAGTACGTGCAGATTGAGAGTGGATTGGTACGCTGCACTTCACGTTGTAGCTGATGTGCCTGCACCGTAACGGTAATTGCACATTGCACAACGGACATTACAGTGTGGTACTTATCACGGTCATTGAGATCAGCCCTGTAACGGCCTGTCAAAAGAAATTTTGCATGATTAAGAGTTCTCCCCTCCGGTAATTAATTGAGCTAGTGACTTTTTAAAGCCGCCAGATAATTTTAATTGTATCCCGTCAGGATAGATAAACTTTGTATGCTTCTGCACCACATTTGTTGGATAATTTAAAATTATCCTTGCACCCATCAATTTTCAGTCTAATCTCATCCTTATTACTATTGTATTTGATTATTAAAATTAATTCCCGATTACTTTGAAGGGAATCTTTTTATTTAAACCAAATGTGAAACGTTTATTGGCCAAATCAGAATTTAAATGATGAATTCGTTTCGCAATCATTCATTAACTTAGTAGTGGTTTAATTTTGTTGTTTGTTTCTTAATTTTTTCAGTTTTAAGACGAGCCATTGCTTTATACTAGACTTGTGATTACCTATGTTAATATTAAAACTAAATACGCCTCTGCAGTTACGCCCTTACGAGTACCAAATAAATCAGCAACTTTGGGCTTTCATTTAAATGATAAAAAGTAACAGACAGTTTTCACTTTTCTCGCCCCCCCCCCCCCCCCCACCCCAGGAGCTACTACAGTATTGAGGAATCGCGTTCCTAATTATTTAACAAAGAAAAAGGAAGTATCACTTGTGTGGCTTACTGATAAACCCGAATGTTCAGGTGTTACCTTCAGCAGGACTTCGCCGAATTCCTTGTAACCACCTCGATGAGCAGTAGAGTCCTAATGACAATAATAATAATCATAATAATGTAATAGTATCCTTCCATACACTGGTCCGAACGTTGGTTGTTGCTATAAAGTGTTTTTATCCTTCCACAGCACTTTCCATGGTACTTTTAGCTGGGATGGTTTACAATCGGAAGTGATTGGCGTATGTATGTTCTGTGTCATGTGTTGTGGTTATAAAAGAAGGCGGAGATTGAAATCCAATGCCTGCTCATTTAGGCTTTTATTCGAAAAACATTCACTGTGCGTTTAATGTAGTTTCCTAATGTACGAGGGATGCCTTTGTGGAATATGTGACAATCGCGCACAGCGACAATCGCGCACAGTGACAATCGCGCACAACCGGGTCGTCTCTTGCTACCTGCTTTTAGCTACCAATTAGTTACCGCTAAACACCATGCTGGATTCTGGGATTTCCAACCCCCATCCCCTCCTAACCGGAGCGCACACCACTGCTCGCATTCACTGCTGCCTTGAGTATCACAGTTTAAATCATGGAAGTTACTTCAACTACACATGGAGAGCCGTGTGCGCATTATGACAGGTACAGCTATCGAGAGTTTAGAAAGAAAGAAGATGGAACGATCACCTGGTGCTGTCACAAAGAAAGATCAAAACAATGTCGTGGAATTTTGAAGAGTAAGGATGCTGCCACACTGAATGTTACAGAGCATATATGTGGACCCCCTGACGACGCATGCGTTGAAGTACATCAGAAACTTCATGAGGCAAAGAAGACAGATCGAGCGGAAGATAGTTCAATTCCAAAAATTTACTCTGTGGAACATGGAGATCTTCAAAATAAAAGTTACGAATTTGTAATTGAAATGCCAGCCCAGTCAACTGTAAAGAGAAACTTGTACCGTCAGAGGAGTATATCACAAGATAGATTGCGGAAATTTCTAGTCCTTTACGACAAAATTTTATTTTGATGTTACTGATTGACTTACAAAAGTTTCTTTCTTCTCTTCAACCTCACTTCCAGGTTCATCAGATTTTCTTGAAATGCACCCCGTAAGCAGACAAATCTAAGATTACATTTGTGTTTCACGATAGCAAAAATAAATTGTAGAGAAAAACAGTACGTTTGTTTTATGGTGTTTGAATGTTTATTTTCCATTTCCTGTATATTCGGTCTGGTGACTGACAGCGTTACGGCGCACGATTTGGGTACTGAAGGTCCTCGGTCCAAGTCCCGGGCTCCGTTGTATGTAATTATTACAGGCCTTAAAATTGACGTTCACCTCTGGCAAGGCTTTAGTGTGATGATGATTTGTCAATACTGCGATCCGTAAATAATAAAGTACACGGGAGAGGGGAGAGTGTGGCCCGACCTTTAAACTGTGCGCGATTGTCGCTGTGCGCGATTGTCACTGTGCGCGATTGTCACGACACCGCCTTTGTGACATACCTATCAAATGGCTTAATGTGATGGGTAAATTACAATAGCTGCCTCTTTTACTAACGCTCAATACTTATGAGTTAATTTTAGGAATTATGAACCTTTATTTATCTCTTTTACTCTCGAAGCATCAAGCTCCATGTTCCGAAAGGTGGATCACATGCAAAATACAGTCTCCGGCGATTGTATCAACTCAGACAACTTCTTAGTTTTAATTCACCTCTATTATCGATCAGTGTTTGCTGGATTGTTTTTGTTGCGTTCTCGAACAAGTGTAAAAAGAAATTAAAACGATTGTTTTTCTATTTTTAAGTATTGGCTTGACCTGCCATATCAGTAACTACATTTTGTTTTATACTAATTGCATTATCTTGTGTAACGAATTCTTTATATTTTAATTTTATTTTATTTTGTGTCTTTCCTCAGAGCTTTGTTACATAACCAGTATTTTGTATAAGTTATCGATATAAGTCTCAAATTAAAAATATTAGTACTTTGACCTGAATGTTTAAACAGCCAACTTGTTTTAGATAATAATGCTTTCAACCAAAGAAATTGGTAGTGGGCAATGGAATGTTTTAGAATGAGGCCAAGAAACAAAAAAATCATGACTTCACTCTAAACATAACTCTTTTAACAGAAAAATACAACACAGCTATAGAACAGTATTAGGAATCTTTATCGATTTTAAGATCTGAATACTTCGAAGAGTCAGTGATAAGTTCGTAAATGACGCACGCAAATATTATTGACTCACACGTCGCACAAGCATATATATATATATATATATATATATATATATATATGTGTGTGTGTGTGTGTGTGTGTTTGTGTGTGTGTGTGTGTGAGTGTGTGTGTATAATTACTCACAGGTGACAGAATAAAACAGGGTCTAAAAGCCACCGGCTAAACAGCTTCAAGCACTCGACTTGGCTCTCATACAATCACAAATAATTTTGACCGTATGACTGTGTTTTGTAGACACTACTATTATTTCTAAATCAAAATGATTTATTACGTATAAGGATATTATCTTACTGCAGAGCCCACACCAACCAATTTCCTGTTCGTTGCTTCCCAGCTATTACTTCGAGGTTCATATGACTTAGCCTTTCGGTAGATTTTAATTGCAATGGAGCTAACGCTCCGGTGGCAATTCCACTTGTCATCTAATTAGCCCTTTTTATTATTTTTAAAATTTTCATTTATAATGGCAATGTTAAATTCCTCCTACTTTTTCTTTTCCCATTTATAAATTTTTTAATTCCATAAGCGTTTTTCGTAAATTATTCATCACTTCACTAGGTAATTTGTTCCAATCTCTGATATCCTTACCAAGAAAAGAAAATTTTCCAACTCCCTTGTGCATGAAATCGAGTCCCAGCGGTCATGGTCGTCTTTCCCCTTCCATGCAATGTTCCTAATTCTTTTATCAATATCTCTCCAAGTCCCATCACCAACATATGTCCTGTATATTCCCAGCACTCTCTCCACTCTCCTCCTTTCCTCCAATGACTGCCAATCCAGTTCCTTTATAATATCAGTTACTGACTGGATCCTGCGATAATTTACAAAAATAAATCTAGCTGCTATTCTTTGCACATCCCCCAATTCCTGTATTTGATAACCACAATGTGGGTCCCAAACTACACCACCATGGTCTGACGAAAGGTTTGTAAACCAGTTCCCTAACTTCTCTGGTACAATCTCTGATCACCCCCTCCAGTAAACGAAGGGTTTTGTAACCTTTTCCTACCACCTGCCCAATGTGCTCTGCCCAGTTGACTTTGTTATCAAACGTTGTACCAAGACATTTACACTTCAAGCCTTCAACAAGCAATTCTGACCCCACCCTATATTCATAATTAACCTTTAGTTTTTTTATCTGTGTACCCAATAAGCTTACTGTTCTTGACATTTATCTTCATTTCATGCTGACCTACCAACCAGTTCACACTGCAGCTGTTCATATTCTTCACCTGATTTGACCCTATTGTAAACCATTATATTATCTGCAAAAACCTAAATTCTGACTGTTACCCATCAATACAATCATTTTTTAGAATAATTAACAGCAACGGCCACAATACACTACCCTGTGGTATCCTCATTTTTACTTCAATCTCTTTTGATAATGTATTTCCTACACTAACACTTTGCTTTCTGGCCTTTAAGAATTCCAATACCCAACAAGTAATTTTTTCATCCAATCCAGTAGATTTCAGTTTATTTAAAACGATTTTATGGCTCACTCTGTCGAATGCTTTAGAAAGATCTAGTGCAACACTATCAACTTTTCCTCCCTTGTTCAATTCATCTGCATATAGCCCGCCATAAGAGATTCCCATGAATATCCTTGCCTAAAGCCACGTTGTCGATCTGCAAACCAGATATTTCTGATATAGTTGCCTATCAATCTCTACATCATTTTGCCTGTCACTGATGTCAAACTAATTGGCCTGTAATTTTCAACCCTATTTGTAATCCCTCCTTTATGAACCGGTACTACTATCACTCTTTTCCAATTCTCTGGAAAGCAGCAAGACTTCAAACTCATTAGGGCAAGTGAAGCGAGCCCTTACACTAGGCGACGGATTGTGCAGTGTGCACACCTAGTGGTACACTTTTTGGAAAAAAAACTGCCGTACCTAAAGACGTGAAATTGAACATACTAATTAAAACTCAATTCTAAATGTGCCATCAATCATTGTTAATTTTTTTTAAATTATAATTATTTTTATTTGTGCATGCTGTCAAGGAGAGATCGTCAGTTTGAAAATCGCTATCGTAGATCGAACAAGTCTGGTAAATAGTACGTCACCTGTGGTTTCTCGTCCTAAAGCAGTTCTGTCTGATGGACCTCCGTTTAAGAGAAATAGGGGATTAAAAAAGCATAAAAATTATGCCAAAATGAGTTATACCTATACGGAAAACCGCTTGTTAATAACATCGGTTTAGCCGTGCGTGTTGAGGCGGTGGGTGGATGAGCTGAGGGTCCTCAGTTCAATACCACCACCTTCGAACAAAAAATTCTGTTTCTAATTTTTTTTATTGCTTTTTGATTTTGTAGCATTTCAAAATTGTTTCGAAACAAAGTCTCCAAATTATTTATTTTCCTTTAGAAATACACAAATGATGAATGATGCAAATCATAGAAAAATTTGAAACAAAAATTACGTGCACACCAAGAACATTTTATGATGGGTATCCTTCCATAGTTAGGTACTTATTCTTCAAAAAGTGAAATATTAATTTAAGTTTTTGTGTTAAAGATTATCTATAGCTGTTGAATGTTCTTTGTAAATAAATCTGTGACTTGTATAAATGTAGATGCATCGGTTTTGTAATTATACAAAAAAAAAAAATCCCGCTCCTTCCCTTAATCAGTAATTTAAATAACTATATAATTTTACTGACAGACTATATAATGTTTAATCAAAATCAAAATTAAAGAATAAAAGGAAAGTGCACCCAATCGGTATGCTGCAAACTTTAATCGGAAATAACGTTGCCGCAAACTGAACTATTGAGTGAAAATGAACTTATGCTTCAGAAAGAGAGATATTAATTTATTTTTTTGTATTAATGATGATCTATGGTTAATGAATGTTCTTTGCAAAAAAAAACCAAAAAAAAATCTGTGACTTACGTAAATGTAGACGCAGCGGTTTTGTAATTATACAAAGAAATCCCTCTCCCTCCCTTAATCAGTTATTTAAATAACCGTATAATTTTAATGATAAACTATGCAAAGCTTAATGACAGTCAAAATTAAAGCACACTCTACATGGAGATTTTGATAATTGTTTAACGGGAGAAATATGTTACCACGTAACTGAAACAAACCAAAAATACATGCAGGTCGGTAGTTTAATGAAGCCAAACACTAGAACCATAAAATGTTTAATAAAACGAAAGGTCTTACTATGTAATGGAATCACCCAGAATCCGCTTCAGCATCACTGTCTGCATTTCAAAGATAATGGCTACGTCTCCAAGATCACCGAGCCTCTGATATCGACCAGTTTCTATCGGTGAAGTGACTCAACGGAAGCTGTTTTCATCGCCATATCTTCATAAAAATATTCCGTAATTTTCTGTATTGTTCCCCTCTCACCACGAATTCCCAGTCGGTCAAAGCTCTGGCTTCGCATTGTGGAGAACGCCGGTTTGAATTCCCGTCCGTGAATCCAAATTTGGATTTTCCATAATTTCGCCAAATCACTCCAGGCAAATGCCGGAAAGCTTCCGTCAAAAGGGCCATGGCCGAATTCCTTCTCGTTACTTGGCCCCAGTCCTTGCTGGAGTCCCACTGTTTAAAAATGTTCTACAATCAACGACAGCCAGTCAACTGCGTGCTTCAATGTGGAAGAAGGGGCGTTATTCTGTGTTATTGCTATAGAATTGTGTGTCATAGATTTTTGGTGTAGTGGAATGACGAATTGTGATCAAGATATTCGAGTTTTACGGATCGATTCGAATGGAGGTAAGTGACAACAGCTGATTATGTTTATTTGGCGATTTTCTTTAACAGGAGCAGTTCTGTGTTATATGCGTGCAATATATTGGTAACTATTCAGTTTTCAGACAAGTTTACTGACTTTTTGTAATGCAAGCACAGTGGCTTCCATCTTTATCTGTCACTGTTGCTCACAACGTTTTGAGGAATTGACGAACAAAATTTGTACCGTAGGAGCAGCAAGGCACATGTATATTTTCTGTCCTAACCACACTACAAGCAGTCGCCATCCAGAAACTTTAAAGCAAAACTTTAATTTGTCTACTGAAAACAGAAAAATAATAGGCGTCCACAGTTAGTTCAGTTGACTGTACGGTATCTGTATTTATCCCACAAGAAATCGTATAGATCATTCAGTAGGTAATTTCGTTTAGCTAACAGGCATGAAAATTAAAGCTGCCGATGGGAAACCTCTTTTAAGCTCAGAAGATAGAGCTAACCGATGGAAAGAATACATTGAGAAACTGTATGTTGGGGACGGCTTGAACAATAGTGTAATGGAAAAGGTAGGCGATGTCGACATTGATGACTTAGGAGATTCTGTTTTGAGGACAGAATTTAATAAAGCTCTGAATGACTTAAGAGTAAATAAGGCAGTTAGAATTGATGAGATCCCTGCAGAACTTCTTAAATCCCTAAGAGAGGAAGGAATCGAAAGGTTATTCAAGCTGGTAACAAAAAGTTATGAAACAGGAGAAATTCCAACTGATTTTAATAAAAATATCATCTTCACACTTCCAAAGAAAGCACAAGCCGACAGATGTAAGAATTATCGCACCATTAGTCTAACAACACATGCTTCAAAATTACTCACCACAATAATATACAGAAGGATGGAAAGGGTAGTAGAAGAGATAGTAGGTGAAGATCAATTTGGGTTTAGGAAAAATCGCGGTACAAGGAAAGCAATTCTATCTTCAAGATTAATACTTGAAGGGCGGATCAAGAAAAACAAAGATACTTTTATGGCGTTTCTTGATTTAGAAAAAAGCTTTTGATAATGTTAGGTGGGACAAGATGTCAAAATTTTAAAGAAGTCAGGTCTAAAGTATCGAGATAGAAGAATACTTTACAAACTATATAAGAATCAAGTGGCTGTAATAAAAGTAGAGAATCATGAGAGACATGCATCATTTAAAAAGGGTGTGAGACAGGGTTGTAGTCTATTCCCGTTAATATTCAACTTGTATGTTGAAGAAAGTCAAAGAAAAATTTCCATGTGGCATAAGTTTTCAGGGAGAAAAAAATCAGTATGCTACGATTTGCTGATGACATTGTCTTATTAACAGAGAGGACTGAGGATATTGAGAAGTTACTGAATAGCATGAACGAAATACTGAAGGAAGATTTTGGACTGAATATAAATCAAAGCAAGACAAAAGTGATTAAATGTAGCAGAAATGATACCAATACTAGTAGATTAAATATAAAAATAGGATCGGATGCAATAGGAGAAGTAAATGAATTCTGTTACTTGGGAAGTAAAATTACAACCGATGGCCGAAGCAGGAATGATGTTAAAAGCAGAATAGCATTAGCAAAAAGAGCCTTCATGAAAAAGAGAAACCTTTTAGTTTCAAATATTGATCTAGGAATTAGAAAGAACTTTTTAAAACTCTATGTGTGGAGCACAGCACTTTATGGTAGCGAAACATGGACTTTAGAAATACCGGAAAGAAAGAAAATTGAAGCATTTGAAATGTGGTGCTACAGAAGAATGCTGAAAATTAAGTGGAGAGACAAAGTAAGAAATGAACGAGTTTTGGAAGGACCTTACAGATAGAAGAGACAGGCTGGTAGGTCATATTTTGAGACATGCTGGATTGATTATTTTGTTAGTGGAGGGAACGGTCGAAGGTAAGAACTGTAGAGGAAGACAGAGAAAGACAGTGATTAGAGTATATGAAGCAGATAATTGAGGACGTGGGTTGTAAGGGGTATGTAGAAATGAAGAGGCTAGGAAGGGATGGAGGATTGCATCAAACCAGTCGAAAGACTGACGACAGCAAAAAAAAAAAAAACAAAAAAAAACAAAAAAATATTAAATATTCATTACAATAAGTTTACACGTTCCGTATCTAGTGTACAAATGTTTGAAGGTGAAATCAACTGAAAATTTTAGGAAATTTCTGAACAGAATTGAAGTTAAATTTTTGTAAGTAGTTGGACTTGTGTGATGAAATTTCTGTGATCTGGTGCATTTTCCCTTGTGTTCGTGGTTCATATTACACACGTTCTGTAATTCTACACTTACATAGGATGCGGGTTGGACACGCAGTCCACAATTCAATTCTTTGATTTTTTTTTTCAGGCGAACGTTTTCCAAACTGTAATGAACATACGTAATCCTTCAGTTCATAGGTGTTTAAAACGGCTAGCAATAATTTCACTGTCAGGTTTGCTTCGCTTTAAATAAATAAAGATTATTTGAGAAAGAAAAATTAATTCTTTTGATCAATCGAGTTTTCCTTTAAGATGAAAGTAAGGTACGAAAATGTTGCTATGATAATAAATACAGATTGTAAATAATTACCTTAAATATTAATTCAAACTTTTCTTACAGGACAGTAAAAACGAAGAAATATTTCTCACAATGAATTCATACCTAATGAAAGCGCGTACAATGCTGACGTTTTCGTTCTTTTATTACTATTCCTGTGCTGGAAAACCGATATAATATCATTTATCAATTATGTCCCATTACAGTTTTTCCGATCTGGACGAATGTGTCCACAAATTTTGTAAGTCACTATCTTTCACTGATCTTATTAGGGCAAGCGACACTAGGCAACAATTTTTAGATTTTTGTGGTAAAAGTTTTTTAAAAAAACTACTGTACGTGTAGACGTGAAATTGAACATAAATTAGCTAGTTCTAATAATTCAAAGTCATCTCTACATATGCCATCAATCATTATTTTTGCAAAAATTGTAATAATTTTTATTAGCATATATATGTAATGCCATGAATGATAATGGTTCGTTTTGAAAATTATTTTCATTCAACTTATGAAAATAGTGGTTGTGTTCCGATTCCACCGATAGCTAAATTTTGTAAAATGCGGAATACCACTTGTATAAGAAAAAAATTTCCATTACAGCTACCTTCCGAAATCACAATTCATAAAGCTTAAAATTTAACATTAAATAAAGTTGCTGTAGATATTGGAGAAAAAGAAACTTCTGTTGGTTTAACATATGTTGGATTTTAGAGAGTAAAAAAATTCAGAAAGACTAGCATGAAATAAAAGATTTTCTTATGACAGAATTAATAATACACAGACGGAAAAAAAAAATCCCAACACCAAGAAAAAATTATTGTAGAGTAATGAAATTTGGACAATGCATTTGTCAAGTTAACATGTTTAATTGATTAAATTTTCAAGATCACAGGTTAATTTAAGCTCAAGAAAATGCATTTCAAATGTGAAATACTGTTAAATTAATAGCCGGTGTAACCTCCAGAATTTTGAATGCAAGCCTGCAAACGTGAATGCATTGTGTCATACAGGTTTCGAATGTCACTTTGTGGTATGGAGTTCCATGCTTGTTGTACTTGTGCTGTCAATACTGGGACGGTCAGTGCTGGCTGTGGATGATGCTGGAGTTGTCGTCCAATGATATCCCATACGTGTTCAATTGGAGACAGATCTGGTGATCTCGCAGGCCAAGGTAACATGTCGACACTCTGTAGAGCACGTTGCGAGACAACAGCGGTATGAGGGCGAGCGTTATCCTGTTGAAAAACTCCCCCTTGAATGCTGTTCATGAATGGCAGCACTACAGGTTGAATTACCAGACTGACGTACAAATTTGCAGTCAGTGTGTTTGGTATAACCACAAGAGTGCTCCTGCTGTCATAGGAAATTGCTCCCCAGACCATGACTCCAGCCCTGTAGCGTGCATTCCACTGACTACAAGCCATCGCCGTTTGCGACTCCAGTGGTGTCAAGCCAGAGCTCATTGGAGGACGGAGTGGAGATCTGTTGTGTTTTCTGATGAAAGCAGGTTCTGCCTTGGTGCCAGTGATGGCCGAGTGTTGGTCAGAAGGAGGCCAGGGGAACGCCTGCAACCAAACTGTCTGCGGCCTAGACACACTGGACCTACACCTGGAGTCATGGTCTGGGGAGCAATTTCCTATGACAGCAGGAGCACTCTTGTGGTTATACCAAACACACTGACTGCAAATTTGTACGTCAGTCTGGTAATTCAACCTGTAGTGCTGCCATTCATGAACAGCATTCAAGGGGGAGTTTTTCAACAGGATAACGCTCGCCCTCATACCGCTGTTGTCTCGCAACGTGCTCTACAGAGTGTCGACATGTTACCTTGGCCTGCGAGATCACCAGATCTGTCTCCAATTGAACACGTATGGGATATCATTGGACGACAACTCCAGCATCATCCACAGCCAGCACTGACCGTCCCAGTATTGACAGCACAAGTACAACAAGCATGGAACTCCATACCACAAAGTGACATTCGAAACCTGTATGACACAATGCATTCACGTTTGCAGGCTTGCATTCAAAATTCTGGAGGTTACACCGGCTATTAATTTAACAGTATTTCACATTTAAAATGCATTTTCTTGAGCTTAAATTAACCTGTGATCTTGAAAATTTAATCAATTAAACATGTTAACTTGACAAATGCATTGTCCAAATTTCATTACTCTACAATAATTTTTTCTTGGTGTTGGGATTTTTTTTTCCGTCTGTGTATGTTACAATGCAGAAAACAGGAAGAAACTTGAATATGAAATTTTGTATCTGATTAAAAACAAATTAAAGAAATTAATATTTTAAATAATTAAAGATTGTGTCTTATTATAAACGTGCCTATTTTTTTCAACAAACTAAAATCACGGATTTTGATGATAGTGATTTCTTTACTTGTATATAATATTTTTTATAACAAAACTTCGAGAGCAACCACAAAGCCGTGATTTTAGCTAGTTTTAAATAAAATTTCAAGCTAAGGTACAATATCGTATCTCACAATATGTAGTAATATTATCTACACCAGCTCCTTTACATTTTTTTTTTTAGCTTTCTGGGTTCCTTCATAATTTCCTGAGAATCAATTTCAAATTTTGTAGTTTCCTCATTTATACTTTTAGGAGACTCTCCTCTGATTCATTCCCTCCCATCACAGGATGATAGTCCCTAGTTGCCTCACTAAACCAGTCACTCAATATTTCTGCCATTTTAAGTGACCTCAACTTCGTTCTTATCCACAATACTCTCAATACCTCCCCTTTCCCTCAGTTTTCTAACGTTGGCATAGAAATTTCTAGATGCATCATTCAGTGGTCCTCCGGCACCAATAATATTCTTCATAAACCCATCCTTTGCTTCTCTCTTTGCTGTTATTAATTGCTTGTTTATTTGATTTAAGTATTTCTTCTGTTTTCCTGTCTCCTAACTCTGTTGTGTTTCAGTCTCACCAGCCTCTTTAACCTTCTCATCTCCCTATTGTAGTACTGTATGTAGGTTCTGTACTTCTCTTTATTTTCTGCTTTAGAATAAACATTTCCTCGCACTTTTTTATTATTTTCTTCAACTCTACCCACTTCGCCTCCACTGTACTTGTGCCATCTTTCCATTTGGTGTACCTTTCCCTGAAATATCTCTTTAATTCTAAAGTCTGTGCCTTTTTATAATCATACTTATTTTCCCTCTATATTTTGGCCACTGATTTACCATATCCCCTAATATTCATCCGTACTACATTGTGATCACTTATTCCTTCAGTTACTTGACAACTTACAGGATTTTCATGAAGTTTTATTAGAAATATATCCAACTTGTTTGGTCCCCTCGTATTTTGCTCTGCCACTTGTGTAAAACCTCGTTCCCTTACTAAGGTATTTGCAAATCTCTGTTCCCTTGTGTTATTAATTTTATTTCCTACCCAGTTAACACCTGGTAAATTTAAATCCCCTCCAATAATAACCATTCTACTCCCAACTCTGAACGTGAATGTTAATTTTATTTCTTTTCTAGAATCTCATCTCCGTCATTCATTCTTCTACCACGGTAAGCAGCCAATACCCGGATTTTTTTTTCTTTTTTATCACCCCTAGTAACTCATGATAATAATCTATGAACACTAGAGAACTATAATAATCTTTGCTAATCAGTATGAATACCCCTCCACCAATTGCTCCCATGTCTCTGCGGTACACTCTATAACCTTCAGGGAAAACCTCATTATCTAGTACTCCTTCTTTTAACCAAGACTCACTCCTATAATCACTTATGGTTGATGTATATCTATTAAGGTTGCAAACTCTATCCCTTTATAAACAGAAGAAAATCCAGTATTTAAAAGAAAAGCATATATATGACCTCAATTGCATATATGTTACGCATGTAAGTTTTAATTATTAGGCCTACTGTAATTTATACGAAAAAGAAAAACCACCAAACTTCCACAAGATAAAGCTATTAAAATCACCATCCTCTCAACTACAAACAAAAATCAGTATGGCTGACAGAGTCTACACAGCTAAGAACTAGCTATACACAATATCATCGCCATTTTATAGTTGCTATCCTAGCTTACCTTGAAACATGTAACATAAATCTATATATTAATACGCTAAGCGAAAACTTTGGAAACATTTTTCAAAATATTGCGCGCACGGAGAAGTGTGAGATTTGGCATAGTTAAAGTTTATATGGGGAAGAAGTGCATAAAGCCAAAATTTACATATAATATGTGTTAAAAATACATTAAATTAAATAAAATAAATCATTCGTTGTATACATTCAATTGTTTTTAAGAGGCAACGACACGTAGGGATGTCTGTAATCTTTGGTCAACAGTAAAAAAAAAAAAAAAAAAAAATTTATAAACATAGTTAAAACATGTTACAGATACATTATTAAATGAAAAATAAATTCGGGAACGTGTGTGTGAGAGAAATCGGATCGGAGCCAACTATGTGACGTATATTTCCAGCATTGAGATACTCTGTGGTCTTTGGTGAAACCAAAGAGTCGAGCTTAATCTCTGAATTTACATAGAAGCAACATTTCGAAACGGAGAATATTCGGAATTCATTAAATCGTGATTTAGATATACGATGTTACAATGATGCAGATCAAATTGATGTAGCTGTAATATGATGGTGAGCGACCATTTGAACGAAATCTGGTAGTTAAAAAAAAAGTTAGTACATGAATGGCAGCAAAGTCATTATATACTGAGTTTAGCATCACATCGGAACCTACAAATACTGTCCTGTCGGTCTGAAATTTGGTACACACATTCCTTAGGCGATAATATTTGATTTAAAGTGTATATCGTAAGCTTCGAATATGTTGAAATGAGGAAAAATGTGGGTAGATGCATACATGTTATTACGCAAGAAATACACGTTCATAGCTGTTGACATTTATTCCGCGTGTTTTTAAGTCTTCATTATGGATAAAAACTGCTTTCCACATGCAAATAGAAAATCATGTAACAGTTACGATTTCTCAGTGCGGGCTGACATATTGTTTTTCAGTGCTAAGATATATTGCATGGCGTCTACCGTAACTAATAGCAGTTGTGGTTCGGTTGAAATGCAGCCTGGACCTTAAAATTAAGAGTAAGAAACACACAGAAATAATATCGACATGTAATAACGTGTATTTCTTGCTTAATAACATGCGTGCATCTACCCACATTTGAAGTGATTTTTCCTCATTTTCACGCATTCGAAGCTTACGTTGGAATGTATGTACTAAACTTGATACCGATAGGACAATTTTTCAAACGCAATAGAACAAATTCAAAAAACTATTTGCAATAATTATTACTCTGTTACAAAAAGTACTAATTAACTTAATGAATTATGGTCGAATTTCGACCACTGGGCGATCTCTAGTTTAAATAAACCCACTATTTCACATCGGTTATCGAGAGGGTCATAGAAATTATTTTTTACCAATTTTATGTAAGGGATGGAATTGTGTCGAATCCTAACGTAAATCGACACATATTTTTAACGCATCTTATTATTCATGATTCCTATATCGTTTACAACTGTAATGCAAGATATAATGAGAGATAATGGATGCCGACGATAGCGATTGGCAATAAATATTGATCTTAGCGTTAAGAATACACCAATTAATTCCAGTAAGTATATTAATTTCAGAAGTTATTTGAAACCCATCAGTTGGAGAGGGTGTAAGGTTAAAGTGATCAGCACACAGTACCTACCTTAATTACCATATCAAGCGATCTTTCCACCTTCCTCGCAAGCGAGCAGTACAATCCCAACTTGACGGCATCAGAAAGAACTAACCTCACCAAAATTAAACTTCTTTAGAAGCCAATAAGTTTGGAAATAGGGGAAAATGTAGCGACATTCTAGCAACTATGTTGGTAACGTCCGACCTTACGATGTTGTATTCTGAGTGGCGATTGGATTGCAGGTAAATTAACGTTGACCCAAACCCAACAGAAATAGAGACAAGGTGGAGGGGCACATTATTATACCCAGCTGTGATCTGTTCGAGTCTATTCTCTGCTACAAAGCGTGGCTAACTGCTCGATATTGGTTGATAACTTTTCCGTTGTCTTCATTCTAGGAATCGACTAATTAATATCTCTCTGATATGGTGTGTAAGATAAATTGATGAAGGACATTATAGTTAAAGAATATGCGAACACCGTCTATTTTCAAATAAGATAACTTGGAAATTACTTATAGTGTTTTAGCGCTTTGTGTTATTCAATTTTGTGTTTGATTCTTTTAGAGATTATTAGATGAAATTTAAACCCGTGTTATGGTAATAACGTAAGATGAACATTGATAAAATTTGAGCATTATTCAACCGTATAAATATAATTGTAAACAATAGTGGTTGTAGCTTCTCCAATCTTCCCTATTTTTATATTTCCAATACAGTGGCGTACCTAGGGTGGGGCAGGTAGGGCACGTGCCCTGGGCGCCATTGAAAGGAGGGCGCAAAATTCTCAAATTAATAAACTTAAAAATCAAAATAAACTAACAATATAATTCACATTCAAATAAACCCTCGTTAGCGACGAGTGGCTGGTGGGCTTTAGCGAATGAGCGAGAAGGTATAAGTAAACAGCATATCGGAACTCGACCGCAAGGTATATTATGTGCTCTGTTGAGCTGTCTGAATGTACCAATAACAGCGGCCCCTGCCCCGTACCCGCACTGACAAACTTATTCCTAAGTATATAAGACAAGCGATAAATTCTCCATTGCTTAATTGCTGATGAGATGATTGGCGAGGCGCAGTTGTGTATTTTATTTGCATTGCATGCGTCGCCAACGAACGTGAAGCTACTTTATTTCGCAATAAAACCAACACAATATGAAACGATTGTTTTCAAAGAAAAAAGAGAGAGTGACAGAGGGACGGAAAAAACAAAAATTGCATTATGAAGTAGCTCAAATATCCCGCAAGTACTTCTCGAGAACTTCGCTACTGGAAGTTCGACATGTCCGAAGTAATTGCCTACAGCGTCATGTACAATAAAATAAAAAGTGACAACACTAAGACGAGGATATAACTTTAAACAATTTTGAGCGTGACAAAATTAAGCGCAGTGAGGCTATGAGTTCTAAGGCTACTGAAGAATTTGTAGAAAACATTGGTATTTTAGTAGGAGAATAAGTTGGTGGAGATAATACGGTGGAAGATATAGAAAACCCAATTGCTGTCATACCAGAAGTAATTAAGCAGCATGATATTAGACTTCTACTCTTTGATAAGATATCTGGGAAATTCTGTCAGATAATTTGAAAACAAAAATATTTAAAATGGGTTCAAAATATTTCCAAAATACTGACGGTCCTTTCCTTCCTACAAATAACCGTTGTATGAACAAAAACTAGTTTAAGAAGAAACTAGGAAATCGTGGTGGAGAAGTGACTTGCTCATGGCTAGTATATTCCAAGTCTAAAAAAATTGCTTTTTGCATCAGTTGTCTTATCATTTCACAATGAGATAATCATTTTCAGTAGAGCACGAAGATAGATTTACCCACTGGAAAGCACCTGAAAGGTTCACTGCCCATGAAGATGGGAAGAATCATCGTGAGTCTTTCACACAGTGGAAAGAAATTTTGGAGTAACCAAGGAGTTATTGACGCTGAACTTCAAACCAAGATCAAGACAGAAAAACGAAAGTGGCGTAATGTGTTAAAGAGAATCTTTCACTGCCTCTAATTTCTTGCCACTGAAAAATTTTGCATTACGAGCTCACAGAGAGTCACTTAGTACATGCGATGGATCCTATAATGGTGGTAATTTCCTGGTTTAATAAAACTCCTGGACATATTTGATCCCATCATGAATAACCATCATGCTCAGGTTAAAAAACATCCTGCAACCAAATCTTACTTTTCATCTCATGTTCAAAATTAGTTCATTTATCTGTTGGCGACAACT
Organism: Vandiemenella viatica; assembly: GCA_031002005.1. NCBI lineage: Eukaryota > Metazoa > Arthropoda > Insecta > Orthoptera > Morabidae > Vandiemenella > Vandiemenella viatica. The sequence goes on from JARYHS010013631.1 coordinate 270,980, forward strand.
GCTCGCCAAAGTTTATTGCGAAACATTCGCAAATAAAAATACTATAGTCTTAGTTTGACTCTACTCATGACCATGCACATCGTGAACAGATGTCTGAAATAGTGAGCTACATAGAAGTTGATTTTGAGAGGAAATCAGTCTGCATTAGAGTCATTCAGATGAGTCAAAAGGAAGCTTGGTTAGAGAAATTTTTAAACAGTTAGAGAAAGGCGGTATGGATTTAGAGGATTGTCGTTCATAATGTTATTGCAACGCTGATGTGATGGCTGGGCACCGAGCTTGTGTTCACAAAAGAATAAACAAAAATGATAATCTGCCGATATTTATGAATCGCGATAATCATCTACTCAATTAGTTTGCTGTACATGCAGCCAAGCATGATAGTATAATGTTCACACTTTTCGGAACTATTTATGTATTCTTTTATCGTTTCACTATGCATTGGGGAAAACTCAAGAACTCCGTGCCTGTGGTTGTAAATCCGAGTCTGAAACAAGATGGAGTGTAAGGGTTGAAGCAGTTAAGCCAGTTAACAAATATCTGGAAGATATGGTGAAAGTTCTCCAAGACATGACAGACAATGACAATCAAACTAGTGAAACAAGAAGTGAGGCAAGACTTCTATACAATCGTATGTTTTCCTACGATTTTCTGACTTCGTTCTATTGAGCGTCTTCCAAAGCGGTTCTAGGATCCTAGCATGAATTTTCATGATACTTCCTTCGATATGAAAACCCTCAGAGACCATTTAATAATGAAAGAGAGAGGTTGGTTAATGATGCATTCGAGAAAGATTTCTATCTTTGCCAGGATTGGAATGTAGTGATTGAAAGATGCCAAATGCGAACAAAAGGTATGGCTGGAGAGAGAGGGTTGAGTGCTGAGGAAGGAATAGAACGAGTAATGAATGGTTCGTCTTGTGTGTGAAATGAGCGAAAGGTTAAGTCGTCTGTATGAAACAGCGCCAGATTTGGATTTCTCCTAGATATCTGTGTTGGGGCACTGACGATCACGACCGATTAAAAAATAAAGTTAAGGAATTTCGACACATCTATGGTAATGATGTTAACGGAGAACAGATACGAAGAAATATTGGACTAAGACATAAATCGATCTGAAGAATTCTTTGTTGAGTATGGAGATGAGAGCGTCTTTCGAATCTACACATTTCAGTTCAGATTATGCTTATGATTGTAATATGCATCGCAAGTTGCTAGCTATGTTTCAGTATGCTAAAACTAATACTTTCGTATTTGAGGACTACAAGGGGTTATGCTACCTAGCTTTGCTCAGTATAAAGCGAGAAGAAACAGATTTCAATAGTGTTATTAATCTATTTGGTTCGCAGAAGGCTAGGAAGGTGTAATTTTAAGTTTAAGGTTATGAAATAATTTTGTTCTAAAACAGAAAATAAAAGTATTTATTAAGATTTATGATTGTTTTATTTAGTCTGTTTATTTTATATCTAGATAATTTACGAAAGGGCGCAATTTTGACGATTGCCCTAGGCGCCATTTCCGATTGGTACGCCCCTGTTCCAATATGAAATACGTGTACCAAGTGTCAATAATTTGGCACCAGCCATTTCCAGAAGTAAACTAAACATCGATAAACCTGAACAATTCCCGGAACGGGGTGAATTTGATGCTGTGATACTTAATGTCAGTTTTTATTTTGGTCCAACCTATTCGCAATAACTTACTGCTAGAAAATCAACACATGTGCCATCCGTGCATTAATACATACCACATACATAAATCTGTAACTGAAATATATCTATTTGTTCCGGAATCACGGGGAAAATAAAGATTTTTAATAGGTTTTGGGGTCCAAGTTAAAATCTGACGTACGTGTTAAGACATTAGGACACATTTATTTTATGAATATTCTGGGAAATTTTAAAACTAGCTGTATTGATTTGGAACTGATTTAAAGCGGTGGCTTTCTACAACGAATATTGGAAATTAAAAGGAGTGAGGGTAAAGGGTTAAACCAGATGTAGACACTAATCTTCTGTTTGATTCAAAGTATACTCGTACACATGCAAGTTTCCATCGATATCGGATATTACTTGTGAGTATGTATTGAGAACACTGGAGAAAATTAAGGGGGAGTAAAGTGAGAGTAGTTTGGTTTTTGCAAAACTAATGTGGACAGTATGTTCCTGTTTGTTTTAAAGTCTATGTGTGCAAAGTTCCTTCAAAACCGGCTGGAAACTGTAGCTTTGTACAAAGAACAGGACAAAAATTAAGGGAATGGAAAGGAGGAGCGGGATTGGATTTCTGTAAAGGAAATATAGATAGCATTTTTCTATTTGTTTTAAAGTTCACTTGTGTAAACCTCCTCCAAAATCGGGTAGAAACTGTAGCTTTATATGAAGAACATTAACAATAATTAAGGGGGTGAAAAGAAGGAGAGAGATTGGGTTTTTGTAAAACTAACGTGGGCAATATGTTTTCATTGTTTTAAGTTATACGTGTGGAACATTCCATCGAAATCGGATAATAAATGTGAGTTTTGGATGTAATTGGGGATATGGGGTGGCTATTGGATTTTTTGGATCAAAAACCTTCTCTATGATAAAATAACATACATGTGCCAACTTTCATGGTGATCGGTCAAACGGTTTCGACTGTAGCCTTGTGTAAAGAATACTGACAAAAATTAAAAGGCTTGAAAGGGGTTTGGGTTTTTACAAATCAATTTTTTGACAATATTTTTGTCTTTATTTTAAAGTATACGAGTGAAAAGTTCTATAGAAATCTGATAAAATCTGTGGGTTTGTATAAAATTTAAGTGGTGGAAAGGAGACGAGTGGGTGGTTCTGGATTTTTTTGATCATAAACCTTCTCGGTGAAAAAATACATAGCTATCTGTGCCAACATTTATGGTGATAGGTGAAATTGAATCGGCTATAGCTTTGTATATAGAATATTAACAAAAATTGAGGGGGCGGAAAGGGGAATACGGGTTGGGTTTTTGCAAATCAAATTTTTACAGCATTTTTCTATTTATTTTAACTTATATGTGAGCTAAGTTCCATAGAAACCGGATAATAAATGTGGTTTTGTACAGAAATTAAGGGTTGTAAAGGAGAAGAGGGGGTGGTTTTCTTTTGTCATAAACCTTCTGCATGGAAAAGTACATGTGCCAACTTTCATGATGAACGGTCAAACGGTGTCGACGTCTATTAATCTCGTATATACCAACATCCACTTTGATATATATCATCAATCTAACTGTATGTGATTCTTCATCAGTGTATAATTGCTCAGACAAGACATGACCGACACAACGCTAAATTAAAAACTCCTCACCGAGCACGGTGGGTGAGCGGTTAACGCTCTGGCCTCGCATTCCGGAGAATGCGGTTCCAAGTCCCCGTCCGGTCATCCAGATTTGAGATTTCCATGGTTTTCCGAAATAACCCCATGCGAATGCCATGATTCTTCCCTTAAAAGACCAGGGCTGAATTCCTTCCCGTTGCCTACTCCCAGTACTTTCCCGCCTATAATGATTTCGACGACAACGAGACGTCAAGCCTTAAAACGCCCCAGCCTAAGATGTACCAGATCCATCGATCCCTGCAACTCAAGGCAAACACACTATCCCCTATGCTGCTGAGGTCGGTTACCTCCCAGTCCCGACCATAAAGATACAAAGCGCAAAGTGATTTGGAGGGATTAGAAAGGTGTGGTAGAAATTAATTTAATGTTCATTCAGAACGGCATAACAATCAACGTCACAACCTGGCGGCAGGGTAACATTACACAAAAAATGAATATGATGTAAAGCAATAATTGCAAGACTGCTAACTTTTCTTTGCCTTTACCTCGCTCTAATTATTGGGTTTCTGAATATTTCCATTTTCCAATAGTACTACCTATAAACTACTTTTTTTAGTTTTCCTTTTTTTTCTTCATGCTTTACGTTCGTCGAAATCGAGGTTAAGAGGTTGGAGAGGACTGGGGACAAAAAACGGAAAAAAATTCAGCCATGGCCTTTTTTGGAACCATCACGGCAATCGCGTTGTGTGATTTCAGGAAATCATGGAAAACCGAAATCTAGATGGCCGGACTTGGATTCGAACCGGCATTCTCCCGAATGCCATGCCGGCGCATTACTGTTTTCCACTACTCTCAGTCTGCTTTCGTTAGAGTCAGGAGAGAATTGCTGTAAAAGGTCTGTGAAGGAAATCTTGGGTAGCCTGTGTTAAGAGATTGTAAAACAATATGAAAACATATTTGGATTCCAGAACAGAGGTATGAAGCCTGACCCTCCCATCAAACAGGCCTACCTGCAATGCTACAAATAGTCCCGTACCAAGCCGGTTTCAGAAGGGTGTTTACTCTATCTACATTTACATTTCTTGAAGAGTAATCTGTTGAATTAGGAAGTAATCTTTTCTCATGTCATTTAGTGCAACTTCTTTGGAGGTGAATAGCATAAATCGGACATAGTGAACAGTGCTACCTACTGAAAGAAAAGTGAGAACTGAACCCAATATCGTATTAAAAAATAAATAAGTAGCAAAATTAACTGTAAAACTAACCTTACATTTCTGCTAGATTGAGAACTTAAAAAGTGTAATTTCTTAATACACCTTAAGAATAATAAAAAATGAATATTATATATAAACTTACGAAAAAAAAACACACACACACAGTTATGCACATTATTCTGCTCCGAGATGTTGTCTGCCGCACAAAATGTTTTGTCAGAGAGTACTCATGCAGGGATTCGCCCATGTTGACACTGATACTTCCAAAAATGGACGTTATCTTTAGTACGCAATGTTTTGCAGCCGGTCGGCGCGAACCAATGAGTCGGGGTCAGCGACCGCGCCTATCACCATACATCTCGCCTTGTCCTTCGCATGGACCGGTCCTGGAACTGACATAGCTACAGACCACGAACATGCGATTCGCTACAACTGTACATTGGTATAACCGCCACCTTTTCCGTTTCCATATACACAGTCAAATAATACTGTGGAAAAAATACAAAATTGATTTGCAACCTTTTTTGTAAATGGTTGTTTCGGCTCATATTTTGAGAAACCAGGACGGAAGATGAGATAACCCAACACAGGAGAGAAAAATTATTTTCATCGCGAACTGATGCTTTTTAACTTGTTTCGGATATCAGAAAACACCAAAAACAGGATCAGATTTCGCTAGATTTTTGCCTACCGCTCAAGATTTTTCGTGATATATTTTGTGGTAGTATGTTCGTTAAAGTTGTTTTTGTAGTAACAAAATGGTGATCCCACTGTCTACTGGGAGATAAAGATCTGAAAGCCAGGATGCCATCGATTTTAAACTGGAATCGGATCAAATAAAACCCTTTTATCATAAAAGGATAAATTTTTTCTACCACTGTTGCCGTCTTCAATGAAGAAAACCAAATTTAAGCTATTATTGTAATGCAACTGGAAATATTTTACCAGAGAACAAACAGATCAAAGCTGCCTCCTGAAGATCTTTAAGTATCCTTGGTCGTAGTCACTGAAGGTACAACCAAACTTGCCTGTAATCATCAGTTTTACGAGTATATGGCTACCACATTCACATGTATCGTCATATAAGGGCAGTGAGCGCTTATGACTTTATTGAACGTATGACTCAAACAAGTTACGAAAGTTAATACACAATTCATGCAGTTCACTTAATATTTTGAAATAATCCAAATAAACACGTTTTATGAAATCAGATTGAAGCAGACCTATGCTCAAGTTATATCGACTCTTCAACAGCAATAAAACTTAGTAACAATACTAACTAAAGCAATGTAGTCTTCACAGATGTGCAGCCGGATGGTGTTTTGGAAACACAACGTTTCGACAACCAGCTCGGCTGTCTTCATCAGGTGTCCGGTGTCTACAGGCTGACGAAAGCTGGCAGTCACCGCGTGGATTGGCTTAGCCTCCCAGACGGGTCTGGTGTTTCCAAAACACCATCCGGCTGCACACCCGTGAAGACTACATTGTTTCAGTACGCCTGGAAAGTCTCCACGCAATACTAACTAAATATTTTAACAGAAGGGGACAAATGGATTAAGATTTCAACTTTAGAAGAGGGAGCATGACAGGCAAATGTAACTAGTAACTTAAAGTTAAATAATGTTACCCAGGGGATGAAGACACGAGGTAGTGAAGCTAATTGACTGAACTTTAGCCATTATTGCAGACTTAAGAGTCGCATTCCGGCTAACTTCTTTACACAACAACTTATGCCATACTGCGCCCTCTTCATGTACAGCACAATTCCGCAAGCTAGCTGTCTAGTCAACAAGTGCACTGATTTCACAATAAAAATACTAGCATGAAGGAACTGCAACTCAGCTGAAGCACAAGATTTAGCACCAGTTGAGGCCGGGAGCTTGATACTATTATTTCATTAACGTTCTCACGTGGTTGTTTTATGGAATCAACAATCAAAAAATTCTGTAACAGTGAGTTTCACGACCTTATCAATCTGGAAATGATGTAAAAAATGACACTTTTTCCGGCTACCAATAGTATCAAAACGCAGAGGACCGGAAATTTCCAAACTTTCTCTATAAACTTCTCCACACCCACCCCGTTACCGTCAAAAAGTAATCGAAACTAATCTGGATCGGGAGTTTTGTAGATTCAATATGGGCACCTAAATGTATTTTTCCGGTTGGGCTCTATTCCTGTAGAGGTAACGCTCAGGTCTCGCATTCGGAAGGATACGGACTAGAATCCCCCTCGGCCGCCAAAGTTTTGGGTTTTTCTCATGTTTTCCTGAAAACACTACAGGCGAATCCTTGTATAGTTCCATTGAAAAAGACCATGACAGAATTCCTTCCCGTGCCTTGCTCTAAGTGCTTTTCCACTTCTATTAGAAGCGGGAAAGCACTTGATTGTTGTGATCATTAAATAACCAAAAAGAGAAAAGAAAAAGAAAAGAGACAATGTGCACGAATTTCCAGAATATTTGAATGTCTTCTGTCTAACAGCGAATTACCTACAGAAAATTGTACGACCTCATTGTACCAACAAAATGAAGATTTAAATTCAGTACTGATGATAAAGATTCAATAAACAATGATAGCGAGTAATAAGACTTTTTTGGGCCACTGGACCAGGATTAAGATTAACTCTTGTGCCTAAAGTACTTAAAGCAACTTTTCATTTTCAGACGAAACGCGTGTACATAAGGAGTAACTATGAGCAAGAAACTAGTCTGCTTTTTCATCGTGTTTCGTCATTTCAGTGAGGGTGATATGTGACAATTATTTAGTTGGTAACAATCAGCTGTTGAAGGAACGTAGTATACGCAGGTCACGTATCGTTTTCTGAAAAATAATGTAAACTTCCTCACTTTATATCTGAGTCAAACTTCCAGACTAATCACAACATTCCAAAATGTTTTTAAGGCCAATCACTCTCCCAGCTCTTGCAACTCTTGGTTGTTTACAGCTGTAAATACTCCAGAAAGTTACTGAATTTGAATTGTTACAGAAAGTAGCAAATCTTTTTGTAAACCTATTACTAAGATGAAATTTCTCATAAGCTCCAACGCGAAACGCTTGTACAAGGTTTTTAAGTCTTTTTAAAAAAAGTCTTAAGGTGGAGAATTCTTATACGACCCATTCCTGACAGAGGCTTCCGATTTAAATCCTGGTCTACTACCGTTTATTCTGATCAATTGTCTGTTCATAAGGCGCAACTCTGCATAAGAGATGCATGTACTATGATTAAGAGATACACTGGACAGTTTATATCTGAAAAGTTCTTGGCCTTAGTTACACATCTGTAACTAGACAGCTCACGCAATCGTTCTGCTACCTGACATTTATGAGCAATTATTGACATTTACTACCGGTTATCTTGACATCTTTACCACGGCTGCGGTGGGTGTTACATAACAGGCCAATTGAGTCTCAAGCAGACTGTATCCCTCTCCACTCGTCTTCATCCATACTATTCCACGTCCTTACACGGCGAGGCTAATTCTGCAACAATGTCCCACCAAGTGATTTTGTTCTAGTCAGCATACCAGTTGAATGTACGTGATTCAAAATGTCTTACCATTGAACTATCAAGAAACAAGATTTTATGCTGGTGTTGATGCTTTAAAAAGTTAGCCACAACAAGATTAAGTACAAGATTTAGCACTGGGGGAGGAATGGGGTATATTGGTCCAGGTATTTTATCTATTGTCTAATTTATTTAGCACTAATCAGCGTTTGACAACGTCGTCTCTTATCGAACTGTGTCTTTTGCAAAAATTATTTTTCCGCAATACGGATCCAGCCTGCTGTGACAACTGCCACGACTATGAAGAAGTTGTGGTATCACCAAGTTGTCAAGTTCTACAGCGAGTTTTCAAATACGTTAGTTGATGAAGTACTACATGAAATTTCTCATGCTACCCGTTTTTATCATGTAACTATTCTTTCCGATTTCCCCCATACCAAACTAAGTCCTTGGATTAAAAGAGGTTGCTGTTTTCTTCAATACATTTACGCCAGTACAACAGTATTCCATGTAGTTAGAGTCCAGAGTTTATAGTTTATATCCGTCCCTTCAGGTCAAGGACGATGAGTCACCTCTCTCTTATCTGCGAGTGGCTTATACCGCCCTTGCCACTGGCGAAATGTCTATACGCATCGACCATAAAACGCGAAGTTATGCGTATCTTTACAACCGGCTGGTCGATTCCTGCTATCTTTCCCAGACATATAGCGGGTTACCAAAACAATTCGTAAATGACAATACAACTTGAACCGCAGTCTTTAAACAGGACCACGAGAAACTCAAATACATTTATAATGACCATGTCAACATTTATGAAGTGCCATCCAACGAGTTTAAGTGGATACTGCTTAAATGCGAGTAAGCATGAATTCATGATCTTAACAAAGATTTCAACATGTATCACGCATCTGGAAGAAGTTGATGTTGCAACCATGCGATACATCGACTGGGCAAATATCCTTCTGAAGCAAGTATAATGACTGAAGTGAGTATGGTTGTAACATTTGTATCGGTGATTATGTTTCAAGATTCTGCATGCGTTTAGATACAGGTATAAATTCTCATCCTTTCAATAACCAAACCGAAAGGGGATGACATAAAACTGAATTGGTTAAAATTTGATTAGAGACACCCATTAATCTTTGTGAAACAACAAGAAAAACTTCGTATCGTTCCAGCAATTATGGACAGCAAACCCCAGCCACCCATTACAGTATATGAAACTGTCAGATATAACATAGTATAGTAAACACGTATAAGCTTAATTAAAATTTCAAACATGGAGGCGCCTGAACAAACGAGACATCATAAAGGCCAGAAATACAATTCGGCGAAAGACACTTGAATTAAAGATGGGCAATTTCGACTCTGAACAATTTTTCAATTATTCATTGAGACCAGTAATGATACATACATCGGCAATATCAACAGCAGTCTTCGAGACTGATTTAAAAACCCAGAAAAAAAAATCTTAGGACTTGAAAAATATTTTGAACTATTAAACTACACAAGTTCAATTACAACCCATCTAGAAAAGTTTGGAAAACGTTCGCAGTAGAAAAATATGCTGTCATAGCTTGTTCGTCATCAGGATTCATTTTTCTCTCAATGGATGAGAATCTGTAATCGTATCTTGTTGAAAGATTAAGGTCACTTGTATATCAGCAGGACATAAGGCGCACTCCAACGAAAAGCGTGAAAAGGGCATTATTTTGCAACGTGGATCAAGTTGTATAAGAACTACAAAGCAGATGACAATGAATTTCCCGAGAAGACGTGCAGTAATGAAAGCATTTGATGAACTATGGCAACATAGTCAGAATTTATACTGTGCGGATGCATCCAGACGCCACGAAATGAATCCAAAATTACGGTGCACTTCCCCATGTGTGCGCAATACGTTACGTTACTCACTTGCGTAAAAAATTCATTAGTCCCTGGGTTGACGAATGGTTTAATGTATTTTGGACGCAGATTCGAAGCTGCAAAGCCAAATTGTATCCCGCGATGTTGTAGTTAGATTTTCCGGATTGACCACTGCATGGAAGGTAATTTAATGACGTACTCATGTGAAACATCCTTTGACACTTAGTGAGATTTCATTAAAATCATACAATTTTTTAATTTGAAATTTGTCAATGCCAATATTATAATTTATGAGTAGCCTGAGTTGGAGAAAGTGATCACTCCCCATGTCACGTTGACCCAAGGTGAAATGCAAGGACTATTTTTTTTAAAAAAAAAAAATTAAATCTATGCTTAACTCATTTGATTCCAGGATATTGCAGAGATATTATGCTCAACCCTCTGATCTATGTGGTGCTGTCCGCTGTAGTGAGCCATGTACCGGAGATACGGTATACGATTCACGTGTGCCTTGCATGCAGAACTCAGATCTTGAAACTCACTCAACTCCGAACGGTTTCAATGTCAAACAGACGATAATAAATAAGCAGCCTCGTGCCAAGAAGATACTGTTCTGTGTTCGCCTTTTCAATATTTTCCAAATCTATTTGTGCCGCCTAACTATCTCGACCCATAAACAGAATACAGCGAATACAAGATGAATTACTGGAAACATGTGTTCTGTAGGCAGTCTGAAGTACTAGTTGTTACGCATTTATGGATTCAAGAATTAGAAGTACTATGTGGGAATTGTAAATTTAATTAGTTGAGAGAATACGGAAAAGAAATAATGTGTATCAAGGTTTATATGGGGTCCCATTGGGGAAAGGGTGGTGATGGTGAATGAAGGGTCTCAACATGTAACACAAGAATGGTAATAGTTATATACATTATGAAAACGTCATTTTGAAAATTGCAATTGGTTGCGATTTTTTTTTTAAGTTTTGATATTTTGCATGTGTTTGATAGTTTAGAAGACGAATGAGTAAGAACATACTGTGCAAATACAGAAGTTCTCATATTTATTTTATCGTTTGAACACAAATATTAATTTGCAATATTCTATTCCAACTGAATGCGCCGAAGTAATTTGCACAACTCCAATACTTAACACTTTCACATTTTCAGAAACATTTAACATACAAAGATTGTTCTAAAATGCTTCCACGAAATTTCCTATTTTTCCCATTAAAATAAAAAGCTGTATCTACCTTTTTTTTTAATACTACTTAAGTACTAGTGTAAGCCCCTGAACGTGTTTTTAGTATGGTCTCGAGGCTAGAATATATATCACGATATATACGTCCTGGCCCATGATTAAAATTATGTTACTAACAATTGTATTAGTTTGATAAATAGACAAAAATCGCAGTAAAGATAAACACACATCAAAAAAACACGATGAAGAGTTACATGTAATAACATAATGACCCAGCTAGCATGAACATATACACAACGTAGAAAGCAAATAAAACATAAAAAATCACCCACACTTTTATTTTTAATTGTTTTAATCTCAAGCCTGATGTAACTTAAAATCTGATGTCCAATAGAAATACATAAATACATGAAGATGGCTGAGCAACGTCCAGTAGTGACTGAAAAATGGTACGGACTTCAGTGAACAGAAATTACTTTTCATTTTTCTTTAATTTAATATAAATTGAGATGCTCCTATGTTGACGTCCCCACACCCCCACCTTCCCATGAAATAATTTTTCACCACCCTCCTACTTTTGCCCTTTACTAATTTCAGCTTTAAAATCCTTCAGATTATTTGGTAAATTATCATAATTATTCCAGTCCGCCTCCCTTACGTGCAAAAGAAAATTCTCCCACTCCCTTTTTCCTGACATCATCAGAGAATTGGTCAATATGGCGTGTTCATATGTGTATATATATATATATATATATATATATATATATATATATATATATATGTCTTTCGGAATGTGACTGAATTAAAGCCGTAGAAATTGTAATATTGTTAAACCTGAAGAAAGTGTCGAAAACTATGAATCTAAGTTAGGTACTAGGACAAAAAATAATTCCAGAGTTAAGAAACATCATCTGTTGTTAATTTATACACAACGATTTCTAGGTATCATGAATTGTGAAACTGACATAAACATCATCGATAGATTTCATCAAATTTGCGATATCAAGTCCATAGAGAACATTGATTCATAGAACAAAATTTTTTTAAAATATAGAATGGTATTCGATAGTTGGTGTGCATAGTCATCTGGTAAAATTTGATGATGTTCAAAAATGTTACTATTCAACAGGCCAATAGATGGAAAAGATTTGTGCATTCGTTTACTGAAAGAATATGACTGCATTTGTGCGACTTGGCGCGATTTAAAACGCGATAATAACACGTGGACTAAGTTGCGAAAGATGATGTAGCTGCAATGATGTCGAATTCATCAACTTACGTATCGACGAAGAAACAGTTTAAAAACATAAATACAAACAAATGTTCAAGCAGCAGTCATGGTAAGAAAGTGACCATCTTTTAAAAATTGTAGAATAGGTTTCATTTGTTTTAAATTCAATAATAAATGGCGTTTATAAAGTAGTCTGACTACTGTCCGATAGTTATGAATTGTAGACTGAAATTCATGGAAATAAGAAAGCAACACAGGTAAAACAAATTTGATGTGAACAAAATGAGGGAATCTCACATGAGATAAATATTTGGAGAGACTGTAAATGTGAGTCTACGAAATAACTATGAAAGACATTCAACAGATGATGAATGAAATGCGCTGAAGAGAGAGATATTACCAAAGCTGGGAAATAAAAATTGGGTATTACGAAAGAATCTTCCGAAAAACCTTGAATCAAAGGAGAAACCACAAGATAGAAAACTCCAACCGAAGCTGGAAAACACGTTACAGATATTTTAGAATTCATACAACTAGGGTAACGCTCGTGTTTGGCATTCAGGACAACGCTGGTTTTAAATCTCCGTCCGGCCATCAACATTTCGGTTTTTTATGGTTTTTCCGAAATCTCTCCTGGGAAAGGTCTGGATGATTCCTTCAAACAGTCATGGCCGAGTATCTTCCCGTATTTTGTGCCATTCGTATACCGTCCCTAAGAAAATGGAAAAAAAGGTAGAGAAGGGATACATGTTGAAAGGTTTTCTGGTTAACCTTTTTGAGTAGAGGTTCTACATGGTCTTTCCTTCACAGCTTCGGAAATTAAATTGCAGTAGTGGATTTGCTGATCATCATTACTATTCGGATGTTCGGGATCCATTATTTTTTTTTTTCATCTCATCGTTGGTAAATGGGTTTGCAAAAAAGTTTTCTTCATTCTCTTCTCTCATGCACTCGATACTGTTCGTGTCTTCTACAGTACCGGATAAGTCACGTAGCAAGAATTAAGAAATGCTACGGGCCTCGCGCCTTCGGGGGCCTCTAATCTACGCGTAAAAATATCTAACTCTGAAATATTGTATGATTTTAGAATTTCCTTGAGGTTGACAGTCACCAACTGCAGCGGAGAACGTAGTTTTTAAACATTAAAGCGAATAAAAACTTAGCTAAGGAACAAAATCGGAGAAGTACCTCTAAATGACCTGGCTTTAATGAATATAGAAAATGATATAGTGAGAAATATTTATTTGTCTAGTGCTGTCTCTGAATTTACCCAACATTAAATCACGGAAGGAAGATTTGTAAATGTGCTGTTTGATTTTATTTCCTAAACTTTAGTACCAAGGGCATCTTGTTCGCATCTGCTTCAGGTCCCGTGCTGTCTTGATCCGGGTCTGGTCTCCTCCCCTTCTCGTTTTCCATTAAGTAGATACTAGTGGCTTCTTTGATTCGATTATTTCATATCAATTCCTGTTCCCTCATGAGCTATCACTAGTTCTTTCTTCTAACCTCCGTTATTCTCGTTAGTTTCTCACCAGCGGATTTTTTTTTTTTTTTTTTTTTTTTTTTTTTTTTTTTGATACTTTATTTATCAACTCAATTACATCGATTTGATGTATCCTGCATCTTTTAATAGAGAGTGTGATATTAGATACATATGACTTAAAACGCTGAACGCGTTCTCCGGAAAAACTATTTTTACACATACGGTAACAAAGATTAAATATTGTAACAAGCAAATTTTCAATGTCTAAACGTCACAGAATTTCCTTTTGTTAATTTCTTGGTAGCAGGTTTGATTTTATCTGCTGTTATAACAACCAGACTTTCACATAGGATAGTTTTTATGAGCAATATGAAGTCTCTAAAAAAATAATTAAGTTTATGCCAGAGAAGACAGTAACACAATTTTTACTTTTCACTTCTTCTTCTCATTTGAAATAAACCCTTCTTGCTTTTACGTACAAACAGTACATTGGCTGATTGCGACTTACGATTCCACACCCGCAAGTATCCTTTACTGTCGGGCTCAGCGTTTTATATTACCTTCCATCCTTCGTGCCGTTGGCTCAGTGTTCAGCCTTAACAAGGAATTAGTTGTCAGTACTGGTGGAGAAAGAAATTTTCGCCATCTAAATTGAAGAAGTGGTGATGCACAATTCCTGGTCACCAGATTGTACTCCATAGTCCTGGGTTAAATCCCAAGCCTCTCCGCCGTGAGTATATAAGACACTGTTGATGGTGATTTGTCCGTGGGATGGGGATGTTAAGTCTTGTAGCCCGGTGTCTTTCAGAAGAGTAGCTCGGAATGGGCCGCCACCGGGTTTCGGCCTCTCCCTTCTTTCATCGGAAGCAGACGTTCCCATGAAGGGATAGTCAGCCCCCATTGCAACCGACAAAGTTAAGGAGTTCATAAAACAGCACCCATAAGCTACGTGGCTCGGTTTAAGGGGGTACGGGTTGGCTGGAAAGCTGGGCTGCGTGGGAAAGGGGGGGGGGTTCCGTGCCAGGCCACGAAGCTTTTCATTCATATTATTTATCACAGTTAAAATGAGGTACAGAACAAACAGCAGCATGTAAATATTTATTTCCGTCATTTAAATATCTCCGTAATTAAATCACAATAGTCTGACAAGAGAAAACAGTACAAAATGTCTTCTGGAATGAATAGCGAAAAAAGCTTCGTGCTACGCGGGGAGGGGGGGGGGGGGGGACGTATAGACGTTGAGGGTTCACAGGAAGCCAAAATGGAGCTACGTGATTTATCGACGCTGCCTAAGAAAATTCTAATCGGTGAGTTCTTATAGCTAGATTTACAAGTAATGTCGACTCAATTACATTCCGTTGCTGAGATTTCTAATTTAATTTCCTACAATTAGGTCCTTTGGCTACAGAGCTTTCGTTCAGAAGTCTGCCTTAAACCTGATTTTTTTTTTAACTGCTTTACGTCTCTCAACAGCGAGGTCTTTAGAGGAATGGGAAGGAATTCGGCCATGGCCTTTTTAAGGAAGCATCCCGGTATTTGCCTGGAGTGATTTGGGAAACCATGGAAAACCCAAATCTGGATGCCCGGACGGGGATTCGAACCGCTGTCCTCCGAATGCGAGGCCAGAACGCCTTAAACCTGAATGCACGAAAGTCTCGTCGACTCAGCAGGAGGCTGAATGGTGGGGGAGCGACTAATAACGTTCTGTCATGTTATTTGATCCACGGTTGTCGCAATCCAAAGTACGTTTTTACATGGTTTCCTCAAACCACTCCTGGCGAATGTTGGGATAGTTCCTTCATAGTTCACCACTCCTCTCCCTCCTTCAATAATAAGGAGCCGTAAAGCCCTAAGGAACGAAAATATACCCCTACCAGTAACCTCAGACTTTGAAAAGACAGAGGAAGTGTTGTAGGATACAATATTGCTAGTAACCAGTTTCAAAACACTTGATTGAATAAACGGAGTGATTGGCTTATTGTGGTGTTAGTGGCATTTTCTCTTGGTAGTAATGTTACGGACAGTAATCAGCCAATTTCGTGAAAATCTTCATTTTAATCTCTACTATTTTAATTAAATTTCGGTTTTTAATAAAACAAAACGATTTAATACTTATAATTTTACAGGATAGAAACATAGGAATTTGATGGTTAAAATGATATGGCGGATAACTTATTTTATGATCACTCAGCAAGACAAATTTATTCGTTTATGAACATTGAACTAATACATGAGAATGGTCATTAATATATTTCACTGATTTTGATCAGAATTAGGGCAACAGTTGTTAACAAATGAAAAATGACTTGTTGAAAGTATAAGTCAAAGTAATGGTTTGGCGTAGATGAATCTTTTAAATACTAGTATAGAAAACTGAAGTTGAAGACCTAAGATTTCTAGAAAACAAAATTCTGACCCTATACATATTATCGAAAATTACCCGTTTTTTAATCTTTTTGGTTCTATTCTTCCATAAGCAAACCTTCAACCAAATTCTTTTATGGAAATACAGAGAATCACATCAATTTCCGATCTCAACCTGCTTAGACATTTACGGATTATAGTGCATGTACACTGCCTAACAAAGAAAATGAAACATCCAGAAGGGGTGAAGGAAACGAAATGATACGTCATGGGGTGAGATGTTATTTCAGTGATCACAAAATCTACTCAAATTTACAAAGAACGTGGCTGTTTCAGTCCATTTATCAGTAAGACGTTGCATCCCCTCTAGATCCAAGCAATGATTCGGTTGGTAAGGGTGTGATAAAGCCGTTTTATCCTATCCTTAGGCAATCTGGCCCAAAACTATTGTAACTGATCCATGATATCATGAAAACTGGGACGGAGTTACCGTCCGAGCTGGTCCCACACATTTTCTATGGGGGCAGATCCGGGGATATTGCTGGCATCGGGAGTTCCACGCATACTGTTCATAGAGACATGTGCCATGTGTGGACGAGCATTGTCCTGTTGAAAAATGGAACCGCGATAAAGTTAATGAGAGGTAACATATGAGGATGAAAGATGTCCATGTCATACCGTTGTGCAATCAGAGTTCTCTCAAACACTACCAGGCGTGGCCCCCCCACACCATGACGCCAGGAGTAACGTCATTGTACCTTTCCAAAACATTGGAAGATGGAAACCTCTCCCTAATTCGGCGCTCGCCTACGGTGGTCATCCGGGGTATGCAGAACCACAATTCATCGCTGAAAACAATGCGAAGCCATTCATCAACAGTCAAGCAAATCGCGGTTCTATACCTGGACGAAATCCCTCGAAAACTTGCTTTATTTACTATTCTGTCTAATCTTATCTGAAAATTGTTTTTGCTACGTTTTTATAATTATAATAATGCTTGATGAATATTGGTGTACTCGTTCCACCGGAAAACAGTTCTCAAACACTTTAAACAACATCAGAAGAAACAACGACCACTGCCAAACCATCACCAGTGGAAACATCACAGCAATGCCTAATCGCCGTCTGTACCTCCGTAAAGAGAGATACAAGACTCTCCTGAATCGCTAGAACAACCTTCGGCACCTAACAGTCCAGTCCATGAGGAAGCAACAACAACTATCGAGAAGGATCTAGTGCAGCCAATGATGATATACTCAGCAGGAAACTGCTAGCTGCGGATCTGTCCTTTTTCTGGAATCAGGACCTTGGTATCACACCTGTCAAACATAATCAAGATAACAAATATACATACCTCAAGAAGATAATATCAATTTCGAAATACAGCAGCCCACAAGAACAGTTCAAGAGTTGTCACCCACGGAAGAGGCACTGCCGGACCAACGGGCTCGGGTACGGCGAGAAAACAAGAAGAATACCTCATCCTCCCACTTCCAACAATGCTACAAATGCTAAACTTCCGAGCGTTAAGCGTGCAACTGGAGTCACGTGCAAAGATGCGTCAGGTACGGAGATGGACACCGTGGAACTGTTTGCACGAAACAACTTTTTGAAGCAATCTGCTGCCACTGTATAGAATCCCACGCGGCATGTAACGCGTGCTGTCCAGCGAGGAAGATACACATAGAAAGAGGGAGCAAAGGATCCAGGAGAGCTGATCAAAAGACACTGGCACTCAAAAAACAGATTCGGACGCAGACCACTACAGATGTTTTCGCATCTAAGGAAGACGGCGGATCTAGTCGTAGAAATATCGTGTTTTCACAACAAAATCCGGCGTCACCTGCGAAGATTTAATTGCAATCATAGGATATCATAGTTTTCTATTTAATGAGCTCTAAAAATTTATAATTCACACATTGGGATACAAAAAAGTATTTTTGGATCCCTTTATTTTTATGAAGAACTTCCAGAATGTAATTTTAAATATGTTTTTCATTTTGTCAGCGAAACGCGTAAAATGTGAAAATTTGAAGTCTCAAGCTTATTTTGTTTAAGTGCTAGAGGCCTGTGACAGACGGGCAGACAGCAATAGAATTCCATTTCCTTCTGGATACGGAATCCTGAACAGCGTGCGTTCTGCTAGAATTTACTATATGCACCATTTAATTTTGAATACTATTTTTATTTTTGTCCTCTAATAATACTGCCGCTTTATCAATAACGTAACGAAAATTCATAGCTCTTGTATTTGAGTCACATATATTTATATCGTTCATGATAACCTGATATCTAAAGTATGAAACTGAACTAGTTTCGGTGCAGTAATATTTCTTTCTGTCTTTCATAAGTATTCTTCGGATACAAATGATAACTGCATGTAAGAACTTCTATTTTCTTAATTGCGTATTCGTTATTCACTCTCAGTTTTTTCAGCAAATGATGGAGACAGAGTTCTGCATTTCCACTTATGATACAATAGGGGAGAATATAATGGTGAAGGCAGTGCCACTTGGCTTTTGCAGACGTTCTCTTCTTATTGGATTTCTTATTCTAGTCTGACAATATCCTAGGAGATTAAACGAGCTGCTTCTTTCAGAAGCATGTAATGCCAAAGAACGAGCAATCTTGGCAAACCGTCATGCCAAAAATGGTTTATCTTCTATTTTATAGTGTTAGCCACGCCAATGTCAGCTCCTCATATTTGGAGAAACGTCGGAAATTGCTCTGTGACCAGTTGGAATTTCCAATTCCACATGGTTACCATTCTACTAATGAAACTAAAGAAATATTTAACAAACATTTACATTCCGCGGGAGGGGTACGGTCTACGTAAGGGTAAATAAATTTATAAAGATGATACAACTTATTCAAGCGACAGTAGAATGATTGGGCTGATAAAATCAGTAAGAAGTTCAAACATTCGCGTAGCTGTGTCAATATTTCATGTTAGTTAATTAAACCTATAAACTCACTTACACTTGTAATGAATCCTACTTTGAGCGTATAGAATAAAAAAAAAAAAAAAGCACTTGTAAAACAGCTACTTTTTTTTTTTTTTTTTTTTTTTTTTTTTTTTTTTTTTTTTTTTTTTTTTTTTAAGAAAGGGGAAGAGATGTTAAGAGTTAACTACCTCCCCATTTCTTTAATTCTACCGAGCGTGGTGGTGTAACGGATAGCGTTCTGGCCTCGCATTCGGGAGGACGGCGGTTCGAATCCCCGTCCGGGCATCCAGATTTGGGTTTTCCATGGTTTCCCCAAATCACTCCAGGCGAATGCCGGGATGCTTCCTTCAAAAGGCCATGGCCGAATTCCTTCCCATTCCTTGCCCCCATCCTTTCCCGTCTCTAAAGACCACGTTGTTAAAAAGGGACGTTAAACTGTTACAAAAAAAAAAAAAAAATCTTTAATTCTGATCCCTCGAAACATTTGTGTGTAAAGGAGTAACGATATAGATTAACTGTGATGTTTTGATTGTTTCTTAGTTTTGATTCCGGAAAAGGTAATCTACAATCAAGGTTACATATTCTTTCATTTGAATTGTTGATTAAAAACGACGTTAGATAGAAGTTTACTGATTTATGAAAAGGTATCACAACATCAATCATAAATTTATGTTGAAAAAATTGGAGTGCTATGGCACGCATGGAACATCAGTTTAATCATTTAATTCCTACAGAGAAAACCGTATGCAAAAAGCTTCTTTTTTAGTTCTAAAAAGGGCAATAAAGATTCTCCTACACGAAACAATCCTTACAAATTTGCATTCCAGTAAGGATGGTTTTAGAAATCCCACGCTTTTTATTGTATGCACAATTGCTAGGAGTGTGTTATATGCTGCAGGCACTCACCTAACTGTAGAGAAGGCTTCAACAAACCTCTAGCAGTAAATATTTTTTTTATCTGCTTAACGTCTCTCTAACAGCGAGGTCTTTAGAGACGGGAAAGGATGGGGGCAAGGAATGGGAAGGAATTCGGCCATGGCCTTTTGAAGGAAGCATCCCGGCATTTGCCTGGAGTGATTTGGGAAACCATGGAAAACCCAAATCTGGATGCCCGGACGGGGATTCGAACCGCCGTCCTCCCAAATGCGAGGCCAGAGCAGTAAATAAAATCTGCACCTTCCAAATCTATCCTCAGTTGGAGTCTATATTTTCCAAAAATATAAATTAAATATTAATAAAATACATAATCAGAAGAGAAAGAAGCACCGAGCATTGTGGCTGAACTTTAACGCTCTGGCCTCGCATTCGGGAGGACGCCGGTTCGAATCCCCGTCTGGGCATCCAGATTTAGGTTTTCCATGGTTTCTCCAAATCACTCCAGGCAAATGCCGGGATGCTTCTTTCAAAAGATGATGACCGAGTTCCTTCCAGTTCCTTGTCCCCAGTCCTTTCCCGCCTCCAATGACCTCAGCGATGATGATAATGTACCATGCAGCTTACGGCTGATTGTATAAATATAGTGCTAGAAAATACAATTTTGTTTTAAGAAATTAATTTCGGTAAAGGATCTGTCCTAGCGAATAACGACCAATCTTACTAGGATTTTTACTGTTGACTACAAACTTCACTGATCTGTGCTAATATGATATTTCTACTGGTATCTGTAATAACGTTTCAATAGAATTGATAGCGTAAACGGTAATGAGTTTTTAATCATTCCTAACTACAAGCTGATTAATGACAGGAAACAGCTATACTTTATTTTGGGAGGTCAGACGTTAATCCAAATAACCTTTCTTTCTGCTGTGTAACACTGTATCAAGCGACAGTATGATTAAAGACAGTTAATGTCACGGGAGAAAATTGAGTTTTTCCACCTGCCCGAAAGTTTGTGCTAGTATTGATTAAACGTAATCAGTGTGGCTTTACACCATAAAATGTACGCCCAAGAGTACAATATGGTGTCTCCCTAATGCACTCAACCAAAATGCTAGGTAGCTCGAACCCAGAAGTATGCAGTTTTTCTTAATCATCTCAGGGGTTCTGGATCTACGGGGAACGCAACCCTAGGGAGGCGTGGCGTGTAAACTTAGTAAATACATAAACGATCGAGAAAAAGAACAAATAATGAAATTGCTGTATTTGTTGATTAATATGTTGAATAACCCTTATCAAAGACATTTTAAGTTAAAAAAAAGGCACAGTATTTTTTTTGTATTTCGAAATAATATTATGGGATGGGAGGTGTAAAAAACAATAGTTCGGTGGAGGGAGGGGACGGATGCACTAAAAGAAATGAGATTTTCTGATCTAAATAAATTATCAAAATTATCTTTAGCATCCACACTAGAAGTATTAATAATAAAGAAATGTATGCTATTAGCAAACAGTTGACGACGGATCTTTGCCTCCCGTTTTATGTTACCCTTAACGATCTTCATTATCATCATCATCTCCAGCTGGGTCGGGGAATATATAACACTTTCCCTCCTCCCATCCATCACTCTTCATATGGATTGTGTTGCAATCCAGGATTTTTGTTTTGTATACTCTTGTTCCTTATATTCAACTCCGATTTCTTTCAGTTATTTAATCCTTTGTATTGTTACACTCTCTCACCTCGTAATGGCTATTGTGTTTCTCAAGAACGTCATCTCGCTAGATTGAATTTTACTCTCCTCTCTCTCAAAGTAATATCTTTATCTGCACATGTAAACATGAGAAATAATAGATTTTGTACATTATTTCCCCTCGACGACCTTATCAGTAGAAAACGGAAAGGTCAAGCTATTCAGTGGGATTTATGGGTCCCCAGTTAGAACATGATCTCGGCAGGAATCTTATGGGCGCTAAAGTACTAAAGTAACATTCTCCTGTGGAAAAACACAGCTTGTTCACCTGAATTATTTTAGGAAATGCCATAGTTCGGATTTCAAGCAACGGAATCTTATGCGCGCTAAAGTACTAAAGTAACATTCACCTCTGGAAAAACACTGCTTGTTCACCTGAATTATTTAGGAAATGCCGTAGTTCGGATTCCAAGTCACATGGTCGTAATTAGTATACACTCCGAATTTCACCTCTAATTTCAGTCTTCCGTTCCGTTTTTTCTTACGTTGTGCATCCTACAAATGTGACAACCTGTGACATGGAGGGGGGGGGGGGAGGGAGGGGTCCAAAAGTCATGAAATTCCTGTGACGTAATTTGTGGATGATCCCTTACAAAGTTATTCTAGATTCGTCTTTTCCTTTCAGCTCTTAGTAGCACTTCCTTGTTTGTATTCAACTAAATTTAACATCTTTCTAAAGCAATCAGAAGATTTCAATCAACTGTTTCCTTGCCGGCAGGATAACATTGTTGGATGCCAAGAAGTTTTTTCATTACTAAACACACCGACCATGGTGGGTGAACGGTTAAAGTTCTGGCCTCGAATTCCGGAAGACTTGGGTTCGAATCTCGTCCGGGCATCCAGATTTGGGTTTTCCATGGTTTACCCAAATCACTCCAGGCGAATGCCGGGATGCTTCCTTCCAAAAGGCCATGGCCGAATCGCTTCCCGTTCTTGTCCCCAGTCCCATCCCGCCTCTAATGACCTTAGCCGTCGAAGAGGCGTAAAGCAATAAGAAACAAAAATATTACTAAACACAAGTTTTGCTTGATTTATTCTGTTGCAAAATTTTATTTCACTTCTTCCAATGGAAAAGATGTTTTCTTTCCAAATAGGCGAAATATTCAACTTTTGGTTAGTTAATACGTAGTTCCTCATCACCCGGTAGGATGACTTAGTAAAAACAGAGATGAGTGCACGGTAAATTGATTATTTTTTTTTTACTCACAGTTTTACACCTTGTCGACATCATTAGAGGCGAGATGGGACTGGGAACAAGGAACTGGAAGGAATTCGGCCATGGTCTTTTAAAGGAAGCATCCGGACATTCGCCTGGAGTGATTTGGGGAAACCATGGAAAACCCAAATCTGGATGCCTGGACGGGGATTTGAACCGGTTTCCTCCCGAACGCGAGGCCAGAGCGTTATCCGCACACCCACCACGCTCGTTTGGTAAATTGAAGCTTTGGGTGACCGACCAACCCTAAGGAGTCTCCCTGCCATTTTTTTCTGAAAACAAATTTTTTTCCGAAAAAAAATTTCTATCAAGCCGCAAATCTCCGCAAATTTTATGTGTTGCTAAACTTCTTTGGAAGTTCCTCAACATTTTTAAACATCGAGACAAACACTACGTACTTAATCAGTGTATTCAGTGTCATTTTATTTCACCGAAAATGGCCAAGAGAGGCATCTGCATTACTTCATTTTAGTACATATATTTTTATCAGGTTAAAATTTGCACACTAATGATCGCTTCACCAACACGGACGTACTGTACATCATTAATGTGGCAAAATGAACGCACTACATTGTAAACTATTTCTTTAAGAGAAGACGAATGCAATGTTCTCTCCCACTAGCTTATTTCCAAGGATTATCGCGGAAACAAACGATTAGTCTCTCCAGTTTACCCGTCAGTTCTCTTAAGAGAAACAACCAGAATATTCTATAGTTTCTTTAAAGAACGTGAGTACTGGTTAGCTCGTAACGGTGAAAGCATTCACGTACCGCTGATTGCATACGAAGGTCATTATTTTTGCTTAAAACACGTGTCGCTGTCTCCAAGGATTTTACGGCGAGCTGCTGAAACGTGGTGGTACATAGAAAGAAACAAATTAAAAGAATCTACACAAAATTTGTTCAAAGACGAAATTTCAATATTTCATTTTCAATCATTTTAATTAGAGTCATAACCTACCTTGAGCATAAATTTTCTGTCAGCACTATCAATAAAAAAGAAAAAAAAAATAGAAATCTGCGACTGCCGAAAAATAGTGAAAGTTTGATTTCTCTTCATTTTCACATATTCTTAGAGTCAGATACTTACATACGTTTAATGAGGCACAATACGTTTAATGAGGCACACAATTTATGAAAAAAAGCAATATCAGCTTTCTAAACTGATGTTGGAGATTAAGTAATGTAAAAAATATATGAAATTATTTGTAAAACATTCAAATTTCACTAGTTGAATTTACTTGAGAAAGAACTTCAAGTTCGTTTAAATTAACATACGAAGTTTCGAGTTATTGTATACGATATTTTTAAAGAATTGTTCAGCTACAAAAGTTTCTCAAACAATTCGCATGTTACGCGACAAGAAATTTCCAAGAAATGTATTGCCACACGTCTTTGGAAACTCTCCAAGAACTCTGTTAATCTGTCAAGGTTATCCTCTGGAAGTGATGTTCAAACGTGACGTCCCCAAATGCCACGCCGTCTTCTTGGCATCCCTGTAAGAAAATATTGATTTCTAACGTGCTACACAAACCGGATCAGACCTAATATAAAAGATAGAGTACCAAACACAGGAGCGTGCCCTGGAAAATTATTGTAGTGAACAGTAGGTCGTTCTGTACGTTATTCTACATTCCAATGAGAAATTTTTATTTGTTTGTAGAGAGTGAGGATTGACAAAGCTTAGCACTTTTTTGTTTCGTACATTGCTGATAGCCTCGCCATGTATGGTTGAGGGTGGGAACTTTTCGGACCACACTCATGTGGAATGCAGTGCATGTCTTAGGCCGGGCGCACATTGACGCATGGTGTACACAGGCGGCGCAGCACAGCAGGGCTGGCGCTAGGATTTTGGGGGGCCGGGGTTATCAGTTGGGGGACCCTTGGCGAATTCATCAGTTAGGGCCCTCTCTTAGACCAAATGGGCGACCCCTTTTATTTTTATGTTTTAGCTCTACAACTTTTCGAGTGGGGGTCCTTACAGACGCTGATCGGGAGCCCCCATCAGCCGGGCGGACCGGCTAGATTTGACCCGCTTACCCCCCCCCCCCCTAAAGACGGCCCTGCAGCACAGTTTCTGTGTCTCTATCTTTTGGGGCGGAACAGCGCGTATTGAGACGCAGAGCAGGGCAGCGCAGTACTGCGCCACGTTGTGATCACCACACAGAAACTGTGCCACGCAGCTCAATCGAGCCGGTTTTTGCCGTAACACTTCTTGCGTTATTTATAATCTTCTTTTACTTTAAAATCATTTTCAACTATGGGATAAGAAAAAATGATTAAACTGGTGCATAACCACCCTGCGATTCACAATACCAGTCATACTAAATACATGAAAATTAAACTTAAACAAGAAATTTGGACAAGGATCACCAATGAGCCCAATAAGTGGCGAGTAAATTCAGCTTATTTATCATACTTACAATTTTCACTTTTATTTTCTCTTTTTAAATTCATTTTGAATAAATCTTTAAAAAATATTGATATATAGGCTATGATTACGTTATTTGTTTTCTTATTATTTGTACTACATCATTCAGTAGTGTCCCCTAGAAACACTTTTTTTTTTCGACTGAAATTGAGCTCTTCCACTTCTTCTCCCTCTTCAAGGCTAACGAGAGAGGGAAGATTCTTGTGAAGACAATATCCCGAATAATTTGTTGAACACTGCTTTTTTGGTTCCAAGTGTTTCTTATGTTCTATTATGTAGTTTTATAAAAAATATAATATTAAATAAAAGAGAAATACATTCTTATAAATGTCATGTACCATCAAACGCTAAATAATGAAATAAATAACCACGAAAATACTGCCAGATTTTCTTCAGTTCCAAAAGGTACTTGAGCGTCGTCGAGAAAATAACAGGTTAGATTATACTGTGAATCTCCGCTCGAATCATCCGGAAATAATGCATAAATCTTTTGAGAATTCTCTTGTCACTGCAAAAGCCAGATGAGAGTTTCCTCTTTAAATATTCTCACTTTTCCATAGTTTTATATAACTCAGCTTCTGATAAAGTAATAACAATTTTCCAAGCACGGCATCCTAGTCTGATTCAGAAATCAAAAATCAAGTTTTTACTTTGACATTTTGCTACTGCACCACGCAGCTCAATGTGCGCCCCCGCTTAGTATTGGCTTGCACGGCTACCAAGTTGTTGATACAAGCAGCATTGCGATTTACCATTGCCAGCTAGAATACAACCTCAATGGGAGTGCAGTTGTGTTTGAAAAGTCGGCTTTGTACACGACGAAACAGAACAGCCTATAAATCATCAGCACCTGTCACGGAAGCCTACTGTGGATTCACTGAGCTTTGTCAATACAAAGACGATATTAAGACACCTTCAACTCTGCTTGAAGTTAAAAAATTAAGGCCTCCACCTAACCTCACCAAAGCAACATAATCACGCAACAATTTTTATCGTATCGGAAACCTACGATACGTAAGTCGGAGCGATAACCTGCCAGGTGTGTGCTTTGTTAAAATGAGTATTATCAGTTACACTATTAAATATTACATTCTATTGACTGAAGTGATCGATTGGTGATACTGATCGTCGTACCACAACTGTTCAATAATTTTGCAGTTAATATTCATATCATAATCAGTATGATTGGCTGACAAAATCTCACTCTACTTCTCTCCACATCATATATATTATTTCTATAAGGTATCTTTTTGTCACAAGCCTGTATCTTCCTTCATACTTAACCGAAATCAACGAATGAGGTGTCATTTTAAAGCTTATGGTCTTCCCTTTGGTCACATCATATTTTAAGAAATGAAGTTTTCGGAATTCGGCCCTTAAAGGTCAAAAATGTCAATATTTCTAAAATGCTGTTTTCTGTGTTATGAGTCAAATATCTCCCTGGATACCTATCTGAGATCGTTTAATTAAGTATCATTTTAAAGATTAAGATATCCGCTTTAGTGACGTCATATATTAAGAAAGAAATTTTTCGGAATTTAACCCTTAAAGGGCAAAAGTATCAATATTTTTGCAATTCGTTTTTGTGTCACGAGCCATTTGTCTCCCTTAATATCTAACTGATATAGATAAATGAGGTATCATATTAAATAGTAAGGTCTCCGCCGTGGTAACATTATATTTTAAGAAAGGAAGTTTTCGTAATTCGACCCTTAAAGGACAAAAATGTCAATTTTTCTAAAATGGGTTTTTTGTATCTCGAGCCATTTATCTCCCAGGATATCTAACCAAAAAGAATAAATGAGGTAGGATTATGAGGAGTATTGTCTCAGCTCTGTGACATCATATTTTAAGAAAGAATGTTTTTAGAATTCTACCTTTAATGGGAAAAAGGATAAATTTGTCTATAACGCTTTTTTGAGTCACGAGCGATATATCTCCCTTAATATCTAACCGATACAGATAAATGAGGTATAATATTAAAGAATAAGGTCTGCGCCGTGGTAACATTATATTTCAAGAAAGGAATTTTTCGTAATTCGACCCTTAAAGGGCAAAAATGTCAATTTTTCTAAAATGCATTTTCTGTATCTCGAGCCATTTATCTCCCAGAATATCTAACCAAAATCGATAAATGAAGTAGAATTATAAGGAGTAATGTATCAGCTTTGTGAAATCATATTTTAAGAAAGAATGTTTTTGGAATTCGACCCTTAAAGGAAAAAAGTATAAATTTTTCTATTACCGAATTTTGTGTCACGGGCGATTTATCTCCCTTGATATCTAACCGATATAGATAAATGAGGCATCATATTAAAGAATAAGGTCTCCGCCGTGGTAACATTATATTTTAAGAAAGGAATTTTTCGTAATTCGACCCATAAAAGGGAAAAATGTCAATTTTTCTAAAATGCGTTTTTTGTGTCTCGAGCCACTTATCTCGCTGGATATCTATCCAAAATCGATAAATCAAGTACAATTGTGAGGAATAATGTGTCAGCTTTGCTGACATCATATTTTAAGAAAGAACTGTTTGGAATTCAACTATTAAAGGGAAAAAGTATAAATTGTTTCTACAACGTATTTTTGTGTCACGAGTCTTATATTTCCCTTGATATCTAATCGATATAGATAAATGACATATCGTATTAAAGACTAAGGTTTCCGCCGTGGTAACATTATATTCTAAGAAAGGAATTTTTCGTAATTCGACCCATAAAGCGCAAAAATGTCAATATTTCTAAAATACGTTTTTTGTGTTTCGTGCCATTTATCTCCCTGGATTTCTAACCAAAATCGATAAATGAAGCTGGAGTATGAAGAGTAATGACTGAACTTGGTGACATTATATTCAACTTCACTATTCATCGCATTTTATTCGAGAAATTTTCGCACGGGTCGTCTAGTAGTACACATATTGTCAGATCATTACACGGTCCTGTTCATTCTGTAGCAATGTTTCACAAGTGTTCCTGTTCGCGCCAGCGTACAAGTTGACCGCAAGTGATATAAAACAGCAAACTATCGAACTATCGGGAGAAACAAGAATTTGCGAAGGTACTACTAATTTAAAAAGTTGGAGACAACAATGTTAAGCTATTGTATGAAAAATGGGGTTTGTTGATCCTGGTGTTGGACATAGTGACCAATTTATTTAGCGCAAATCAGCCAAAGAGCGTCTCTCTCTGCTACTACGTCGTCTATTATTGAACTGTGTCTTTGGTGAAGAGTAAATGTTTATTTCGCAATGCGAATGCTGCTGAAACAACATATTTGAACCCACTCGATTCCCAGCCTGCTCGACCAACGTCATCTCCGCCAAGAGATTGTAGCATCTACAAGTTCTGAGATACTGCACAGAGTTTGTGGACACATGAACTATAATAATAATTCCGTGTTATCGTAATGACCCGGCGACGGGTTTCTATTGCTTCGCATTCCACCCCTGTCGTAGGCACCTTAACCTAATCCGGTAGGACCGAGCGAGGTGGGTGAGCGGTTAACGTTCTGGCCTCGCATTCAGGAGGAAGCAGGTTCGAATCCCCGTGCGGGCACCCAGATTTGGGTTTTCCATGGTTTCCCAAAATCACTCCAGGCGAATGCCGGGATGCTTCCTTCAAAAAGGCCATTGCCGAATTCCTTCCCATACCTTGTCCCCGCCTCTAATGACATCGACGTAGACGAGGCGTAAAGCCATAAGTAAAAAAAAGTAATCTGTTAGTCCTACGGGGTACAGAGAAATCTAACCGACGGAAGCGTGCTTCACACTACATAGCAAGCTGTAATAGAGGTGAAGGTCAGGTTAAGGGCCTATGAAAATTCCCGCCGAGACAAGGATTGGAGCCGGGAGCCTTTCAATCCCCAGTTAGGCACTTTAACCACCGAGCCACCAGATCGGTCGACATATGAACTGATAAAGTGCTACATGACATTACACGTGCTTATTTTGGTTGTATGCATTAGTGGTATGTTAAGACTAGAACTCACTGAATACAAAAAATTTCCTGGTACTGTATTTGATGTCAGCTGTAGAGTTGAAAAAATAATTTGGAGCACCATAAATCTGGATATGACGAATGTTGGATCATCAAGATATGAAGTTGCAATATTACAATTAAAAATTAAATTTATAGTTATGTGTAATAGTATAATAAAAACATTACATCTCATTTTGTTGCTTATTTTCAATTTTTGTTTACCCCACACTGGATGATTCAAAAATGCATTTTGAGCTGCTTGCATTGCGGTAGTCTGCAGTTACAATAAATACTTAATTGAGAGTAAGAATAACAAAGACAATAATGCAATTACGTACCCGAATATTCCTGAACCAATCAAAAATAACACCCTTGTTATTTTTTACAAGGGCCGGGCAGGATTCTTCTATACAAGGAATGCCAACAAGCTCTGTCCGGGGTCGTATTTCCAATGAAAGGACAGGAAGGAGGGGTGAGAAACGCGGGACATTCTAGCGCCAAGTCCTGGAGTTTCACAAGAATAGCGTCCCTGAATTCAGATAATTATTTCGACCATTTAGAAAGGACATGGTTGACAATAGGGGGAAGTCAGTTTGAAAACACAATGAGACAAACTCTAAACTGAAGACTGCCAACTGATTTATGTAACATATAAGAAAGCTCCATATTTCGTGTATTTTCAGCGCGTACCATATGGAAAGCCGAGAAGAGAAATAAAGAATAAGAAGTGTGTTTAAAATTGAAAAATGCCATGATTGGTGGAATGTATGATTCTTTATGCGATCGACAAGGGGTACACATGTCTCACGGCGGGAGGAGAGAATTGGGTGTGCAGCCAGCGAGTTGAACATATGTTCTGACTGGTGGAGTGAGGTAACTCCATGTTTTGCCATGGAGAATCCTCCATTTATATCGAGCAGATCTATCTTATACTCGATATTTGACGTGAATAATTGTAGAGAGAGGAAGGAGAATCGCCGCCCTAGCAATCTCTATGAAACAGTTGTAAATGAGACCTATAAATAATAGTTCTCAGGGAAGGGCCAGCGAGAACATCCACATTCGGTTTCAGAAGAGGCTGGTCCATTGCGGTCCAGGCGATGAACCAGCAAGATGCGGGCGTAGGCGACACGCAGAAATATTGGTAATTTGATCTCCGAATATTCGTAAATTACGAACTGCCCAAATCTTAAAAACCTTAAGTCTCCATAACATCAATTAAATCTCACAATTCTTTGCAAAACCAAATCATATTGCTTCCATTCATTTCTTGTATTTTTAGGTGAACTTAAAATAATGTAATTTTTGTATACAATAGTTAATTATTTTAATTGTTTAATATCATGTTTTGTGATCAATGTCACTGAGCGTTGTGGATGAACGGTTAACGTTCTTGCCTCGCATTCGGAGAGACGTGAGTTTGAATTCCACACCCGCCCATCCAGATTGGGTTTTCCCCAAATCATTCCAGGCGGATGGCGGGATGGTTTCTTCAAAAGGCCATGGCCAAATTCCTGTCTGGTGCCTGCCCAAAATCCTTTCCCTCCTCTAACGACCTCAACGTCGACGAGACGTAAATTCACCATAAAAAAAATTGATCATTGTCGATTAACGGTAAAATGATGGTGTTATATGCTATATTAATCTTTAAAGAAATTGATTTTATGATTATTAGTCTTAATTTAATAATAAACCAAAGAAAGAGAAGGGAATTAATATAACGGAGGGGTGGCCGCGAGATTCATAACACTTTTATAAAATATATTTATTTTATAATGGCCAAAGTAGTGAAAATCAATTTATTGGAAAAAAATACATTATTTGTTCATCCAAATATTCAAAAATTAACTGTCAAAATTACGAGGAAAAATATTCTTAGGAATATATGATAGATATTGCCTGTTTTATTTATGAGTTCCAAGAGTATTTAAATTATACTCTGCGAACTAATGATGCGCTCGCATCTTGGAACATGTAATGTAACAGGTTCTATGTTTCACTCTTAAGTGACTTAATCTAAATCTAATATGGGTTTATACAGCTTTATATGTGGCCCGCGGAGTTATGATGCATTTCCAAAATGGCCCGCAAGATCATTTGGGTTGGCCACCCCTGCTATAACGTATAAAATGATTAGACTTTAATGGAAAGAAGCTGTGTACGTTTATGTTATTTTTGAAAAAAAATCTGTTTGCGCCACTAAAAGGTAACAACTTTTTTAAAAAAATTGTCTGTTTATCTCTCTGTTTGGATGAACATGATACACGCTGAGACCACAGGTCGAATTTGCTGGGATTCTGAATAATGTACAGCCCATGGTCCCGGGGATATACAGGGATATGTTCCATTTTGGGTGCAGTCGGAAAGCTGTGAAATTTAAGATAAACGTGTAGACAAATTAGTATCCATTTTTCGCTTAATGCAATTCAAACATGAACTACTGATAGGACTTACTTAATGCTTGCAGTCAAAATGCTTGTCGTGATTTGAGCTTACGAACGGTATCATGTAATTATGAGGAATAGGGTAGTTGACTAATTTTGGAAAAGTATTCAATTCTATACCAGTGCGTCTACTACAACCAAAAAAACTATTTCTGGAAAAAAAAAACGTAAAAATGGAAAATTTTGCAATTTTTATGTTAATTTGAATAAAACGAAAGGTTGTTTTCGATTGTGGAGTAGGAAAAGAATTGTTTGTAGAATGCTTCTTTCATATCGTTTGATAGTTAACTCAGCTGGGCAGTACACACTGGGTAGTGGTAGGAAAAGGTTGTAAAATCCTTAATTTATTGGAAAGGGTGATGAGGCGAAATACCAAAGAAATGAGGGAACTGGGCTTCAACACTTCAGTCAGTGTATTGCTTTTTTAATCAGAATATCAAATATAGAAGTTTGAGGCGGTGGAAAAGACGGCAGCAAGAGTTGTCTGTGGAAAATACCGCAGAAAACAATCAATAAGTGATATGAAAAAGGATATGGAATGAGAATCACTGGAAGACAGGAGGAGTTCTCGGAGTGCACAAGACATATGCAGGCGATGAGGCTGGGAAAGATATTGGTGGAAGAATTAAGGGTAGTGAATGGAAAGGGAAAGATGACCATGACCACAAGCTAGCGTACGAGGTATAAGAAAGATGAGAAAATATTACTTTGTAGGTGTAGGAGTCAGGGATTAGAAAAAATTAACAGAAGTGCCGAATAAATTACCAAAAACGCTGAATATTTATTCCTAAGAAAGAAATGCAATACTCGAGACTACCATTTGAACAGCTGAGTAAAATATTTTTCAGATTTTTTGTTGTTATTTGCGATTTTTAAGTGAGAATTTACAAAATAGTAGTAGATTCATCATCGAGCACATGAGTAATCAGGTTCTGAAAATTATATTTAAACCACTTTCATAAGGAACCTCCAGAAGTTGGTAGAATTGGTAAATGTGTTTTCACTCGACATGACCTACATCTTAATAGAAGAGAATTATTTTCTGAGTTGGTAGCTGAAGCAGAGAGCCCATTTTCGGTAATGATGTGGTTAGGACTGCGGCTTTTTTCGGTTAGAGGCTACTGGTGAAAGGATAAAATTATATGACTATAGGGATACGGAATAGGAAAAATCGTAGTTACACAGAAATACTTGAAGCTGATGAAACAATGAAGGAAAGGTGATCGCAACAAGCAAGTTCAAGAGTAATGTTTAGAACATGACAAAGCCACTTATAAGATTGTTAATAGTGAAAAGTAGGAGTATAATAAACAAAGGTAGGTATGGAGTCAGGGATTTCAGTAAATTACCAAGGGTGATGAACAATTTACTAAAAACGCTAAAAGAATTTAAAATTAAAATTCGTACTGGCCAAAAATAGGCGGGTACAAAAAGGAGGTAAAACGGGAGTATAGCGAAAAAGCGACCAGGGCGTACGCTCCATTGCAATTAATTTAAATAAATTCTACTTTTTCCCACCACCCAAGATTATACACTGTTTGGTTAGAGCACATTTTGAGTTTACGAACCCGGCAGACAGACTTACATTCTTAAACATTTTATAATTCACGAAATAGAAATTTTTGTTCGGGAAATTTTTACCTCTGAAAGAGAAATTCTGATTTAAGAACAAGATACTGTCAAGAAGCATTGATCTGTATCAATTATGTCGAATATAGTCCGAGAGCTGTTAAAAATTTAGGGTAGGTAATTGAGGCACCGTGAAAATTTATAATTCGTAATTTCTGAGTACAAAAGACCTGGCTCAAAGCTATTGGGGCATAGTCCACCTTTGAATTTTTAACTTTACAAAAAAATGTCCTTGAAGGCATTTTGAAATTTTAATACCTTCAAATTTGGTATGTAAAAAAATTAAAAATAAATAAGCCAGATTATTTAGTCGGGCTTAAAATTTTGCCAGCCCGCTTCAAAATTGTATTTTTTAAATTTCGAAAATTGTATTTGTGGCACGCTGAGATTTACACAGGATAATATTTACACATAGAAATAAATAATTCTGAAAAGACAGGCGATTTGGGTGGGACTTTACACCTGCCAGGTGATCGGAAATGTTATACGATAGCGCCAGTAAATTGTATATAGGCGGCCGGCTGATTTGAAACGTGTTGCGGTGCGATTGGCCCTCGCCATACCACGTGAATCAAGCAAGCACACAATTGTTCAAAACGTTTTTGGAGCACTTGATAGTATAACGTGTATTTATAAAAGCGCTATTTTATTTATGTATATATAAATAAAATAGTAATATACACATTTATGTTGAAAGATGAACATTTAGTTTGCGTTGTTTGCTCAAAAAATAAACGAAGAATTATTGTTTTTTAATGAAAAATCTTTACAAAATGTTGTGACGTGTTGGAAATTCAGCAAAAACATGGGTTAAAATATAAAGATGTTATTTTACCACCCAATGTTAACAAAGAAGAGGTTTATCACTCGTTTTGCTACAAAAATTTTCTTGATATATAAATGAAGAAATATTATGACGAAAACGCATCTCAAAAATCCCATTTGTCTTCCTCATTAGGTATAGCATAATTTTACTTTTTATTATGCAAAATAGATACTGTAATAACAAATATCTTAATACTTATTAAACCGATTAAATATATATTTAATTACATAAAGAACATACTGCTGCTCAGCAAAGCATGGGTGAAGCATCAACATCTCGAAACAACGTTTGTATTGGTAATATATGATGTATTGCTGGGACACCAAGCATAAATTATAAAGAAAATGAATTAGAAGATTATACGATAGCACTTTCAGTAAAGCTCTATTTGAATCAAAATTAATTTAAAAAAATATATAGAAAAACTACAAATTACATTTTTGAATGAGAAGAAATCGTTGGTCTGAAATGTTATTGGGTTAATGAGAAACTATTATCATTAATAGAAGAAAAAGATATTCTCCTAAAAGCTGCTTTCATTTTACGATGAACAATTTTTTATATGGAAAACACTATTACCGGAATATTTGAAAACTTCAGATTTAAAGGGTGAATGTATGACATCACAAATAATAAAAGACTTTTATTAGGTAGTATTGTGTGGTTGTCACTATAGCAGTAAAATAAAAAATGAATGTGAAATGAAAAGTCCTTCATTGACTGAAAATTTAATATTCAATGTTTCACGCCGGAAAATTAAAACAAATAAACACATTACACTACCTATGTCTCTTAAAAAGCATAACGAGCTCTCAAAAAGTTGTTGAGATCATACATTGGTATGGTCACTGCTGCAGCTACCATGCGATTGAAGAATTACTATTTTATCTATATATACACAAAATAGCACTGTTATAACTACACCTTTTACTACGAATGTGCTCCAGAATTGTTTTTAACAATTGCGTGCTTGCTATGAGTCACGTCGTCTGGCTAAAGAGCCAATCGCACCGCAACACGTTTCAAATCAGCCGGCCGCCTATATACAATTTACTGGCGCTATCGTATAACATTTCCGATCACCTGGCAGGTGTAAAGTCCCACCCAAATCGCCTGTCTTTTCAGAATTATTTATTTCTATGTGTAAATATTATCCTGTGTAAATCTCAGCGTGCCTCAAATACATTTTTCGAAATTTAAAAAATACAATTTTGAAACGTCCTGACAATATTTTAAGCCCGACTAAATAATCTGGCTTTTTTATTTTTAATTTTTTTTACATACCAAATTTGGAAGAATTAAAATTTCAAAATGCCTCAAGGACATTTTTTTGAAATAAAATTTTGCAAAGTTAAAAATTCAAAGTTGGTCTATGCCCAATTACCCTTCAGTTAGGTCTTCGATTTTGTACTCAGAAATTACAAAAGAAGTGTTATACATAATTTTCACGGTGCCTCAATACCTACCCTAAATTTTAACAGCTCTCGGACTATTAAATCTAAGGTGGGTGGGAAAATTGTTTCATGAAACTTTGTACCTCTGTGATTTCCAGTGCGCTCTGAACTTTTTCCGTTTACTGACACGTATTGCCTACGTGAAATCAATGTGAAACTTTTTATTTACTTAATTGGAGAGGTACATTTGAAATTTCCATATAAGTGATAAGTTTACACCCATTAAAACTAAATGTTTGGTGTAATCTAACTAAAACTGCTATGTACGTTGTAATTTTCTTTGCTGTTAAAGTAAAACGAAGTCAAAATTTAAACATCAAATGACTTTCTGCGAATCTTTGCCGTAACATCGATATCCGTTCTGTTCTTAATGACTATTTTGTTTCGCCAGACAATTGAACTGCTACCCGTTTAGCGAGTGTTCACGATATTATTCTGCTTGAACCAATCATGTGATAATGTCATGACGGTAGTGGTCTTTTAACCAGCCATATAAGACGCTTAAGATATGAACTAGTCTCACCGGACGAGCTGCAAGTAGAGAAGTTCGCTGGTTGGCATACCGGAAGATAGATACTGTTTCGAACAAAACAGAACCTGCAGAAAATGGAAGATAAAAATTCTACGAAATTTCAGTGGATATAGATTAGAACCTACGGGTACTTCTATTGTTGATCAGTATCATTTCACTGTCTTCAGTGGTTCATCGAAAAGCATTGTTTTCTCTGATAATCACGCTGTGATATTTAGTCATGCCGGGATTTAAAGCCCTGGGAGTCTACGCAAAGATGTAGCACCGAAATGAAAATGGAAATTATCCTAGAGAACAGACGTAATTGTTTTAAGACACGTTTTAGTTGCTGATCCTGACACCTCAATGTATGTTTTAGGTATATCGGTTTGAGTATTGTGCTCTACAACTTTCTCCCATGCCTTGCAAGCTTTAATTTGCAAAACACATAGCATTGCCAGTACCCCTTTACAATCGTTAATTAATCAACATTGCACCG
The DNA here is from genome assembly GCA_031002005.1 of Vandiemenella viatica. Lineage (NCBI taxonomy): Eukaryota > Metazoa > Arthropoda > Insecta > Orthoptera > Morabidae > Vandiemenella > Vandiemenella viatica. Next base: position 307,691 of record JARYHS010013631.1, read on the forward strand.
ACAAAATCAGCCACGTCATCTCTGCAAGCCTCTGTACCATTTAAATGTCATCCACATAATCTTTGGCGTTGTAATCAAAAATAATTTAAAACAAAACATATCGGTAATGGAGGGACGAGGGGAGAAGGAGAAGATTTATTCATTCTGAGTAAAGTGAAAACCTGTGATTGAGACTATTCCTCCACTGCAGGGTTGAGGTCATAAAAAAGAATCGCACTCCATCTATCTCGTAGGGTGGACAGCTACAACCTTTACATTAATCATTATTGAAGTTAGCTTTTACCCTCTGTTACCGGTCTCCCGACTAGCCTGAAGCCTCTACCTATTTCTAAGTCAAGTGTTTGCCATGCGTGTATTTCCGGGCATTGGTTATCACGGCGTGTGTTGCCCTTCCACAGGAACTTCGTAGGGACATGTAATATGAACTGACGTGTCGTTGCGTTTGCGTTGTGAATGTGTATGTAAGTGTTACTGCATATGTGTACTGCTCTGGTGTGGAGTTTTGTTTGTATTTTGTATGAGGAATACCATACTTACGTTGTCTTACGACCTAGTACAGACGTCAAATTAGTTCCGCCTCTATAGTGGCCGGTCCTAAAGCTTAACGTGAAAAGCAAACCACGGAGCTTCCCGGCTTACCTCACATGAAGAAACAGAGCGGCGGCTCAGCTAGGACTGTTCCTTCGAAACACACTAAGAGGGTCACAGCTATTTACATCCCCATACGATGGACGAATCACCATCCTCAGCACTGTAACCGAGCCCGTGGGTTAGCGGTAACACCCAGGCCTGGGACGTGGGTTCAAATCCTCGCCCGGCCACCCAGATTTCGGTATTCCATGATTTCCCGAAATCAGTCCAGGTGAATACCTGAATGATTCCATCGAAAAGCCACGGCCGACTTCCTTACCGTTCCTTATCCCCAGTCCTCTTCCGCTTCTAATGACCACGGTGTCAGCAAGGCGTAAAGTCATGAAAAAAACAGCAATGTCACTTCATACGCATTACGGAGAGGTTTAGCATTTAAACCACAACTTTGGTACTCAATCTCATGGTTTGAAATCATGCACCAACCCCTCTAATACAATGTTTGCCAAGATGCCCAGATGTTTTAGGCAATAGTTTGATAGTTGATAAATTAGTTACTGTCTTATGTATAATGTTAGGGAGAGTGGCGGGAACTGAAAAGAAGCTGACTTGACCACGTCAGAGGAGCAGAGGAAGGGGTAACACGAGATTTTAAGTGAAGGAGAAAGAAGATTCTTGGGGTCCTTTTGGTCTTGCTGGTTTGTGCCTCGACTTGCAGCTTTCACAGGGCACGAGATTGGACAAAAGCCGGGAGCATATCAGGCGACCGGATATCATTGATAAAAGTCTTTATCCAAGTCGCAGGGTTACATATAAATTCAGTGTGTTTTTTTTTTAACTTATGGCTTTACGCCTAGTCGACGTCGAGGTCATTAAAGGTGGGATGGGACTGGAGACAAGAAACGGGAAGGAATTTGGCCATGACTTTTTAACGGAAGCATCTCGGCATTCGCCTGGAGTGATTTGGGGAAACCATGGGAAACCAAAATCTGGATGCCCGGACGGGGATTCGAACCGGCGTTCTCCCGAATGCGCTCACATATCCGCTCGTTCAGTACAGCCTGACAGCAGTCTATAATGTAGAGGTTGCTTTCTATTTGTAAGCCGATAAGACGGTAAAAACTTTGCTAATTTTCTGAATTGGTGTTTGCTCTTAAATCCTTCATGTGGCAGCGCAAACTAACACCCCGAGCAAAGAAATCTGCCCAATAAGAATCTCTAATCTCCGAACTATAAACTGAGAAATTTTCCGTAGCATTTGTGTATCAAAGTATAATTCAGTTGCTTCTGAAGACGTTAACTTTCACTGAGTTATTCCATTACGTGTTCTGCTTCAAATTGTGAATGTTTGTTTTTGTTAATAAATTCAGAACTGTATTAAACGATCTTGGTCGTGTATTACTTAAATAGTTATGTTTAGTGGCTATTGATTTAGGACAAAGGTGTTGCTTCGATATAATTTTGTTTACTGGCCGTAAAATTAAATTCACCTTATGTCTGTGGGCCATGTTTTAAAAAGAATAAATCGTCAGGTTAAGACATGTTTTAATCCTACATCTGTTGGTACAATCATTTCAAGCAACCTTTCCAATCAATAATTTAACTAATCGATCACATACATATTTGGAAAATGAAATTATTAATAATTGCCATTAATTAGGGACATATAGCTTTACCGTTTCAATAATGTTAGAAGGTTCCTTTTGAATCATAGATCAACGTTTGAAACTAAAATAATCATCTTTTTGAGGAATTTTCTTTACGCTAATGCTATCCTGGGATCGTTCCAAGCTAAGCCTGCTGTTATTATTACCATTTTCTTCTATACTTCACGACTTTTGTCTTGTTTCGTTTAATTCCTGCCATTAGGTTATTTTTCAATCTGAACCTTCTAGTTTAACAGGACATGACGATGATCAAATAGCAGCGCAATGTTTTTTATTCCTTGAATATTCTTACCGCATCCACATTTTTTTGTTCACTATTTTCTTATTTAGTATTTGACTTGTTTAAAATTGTAAACATCTTGACCAACTAATATGGCTTTTGTTATGTTTGGATAAAGCCCACAAACGCCATAAAAAGTATTCTTGTTTCTATCCATGATTTCATCATAAATCTTAACGCAAAGATTACTTCCCCAGTATCATGATTTTTTCTAAACCCGAACTATTTGTTTCCTACTATCTCTTCTATTTCGCTTTCTTTTCTTGTTTATTAACACATCTTGTGACTAGCCTTCTCGTGGTACAACCCGAGCAACGTGCTTGCATGGCTAAATAGTCTATACGGTCGGCTTGCCAATCCAGAGCACAGTAATTTCGATGGTCATGTGCTATGGCCATAAGATAAATCATAGTTAACAATTTTTAGACATGTGATGTGAGACTTAGGCCTAGTGAGCGATAGTTTTCACATTTTCAAATTGTGTTTTCTTTGGAAGCGTGAAGATAATAATTCAATTAAAATTCGTTGAAAGCTCTACTATTTCATATTTTATGATGTCGGTTTGAATATTTTTTTTAACTATTTCTTCCTTATCGTCAGATGGTAGTTGGAGTCGATTTTATTTCTCAGGTATGTTGTTTGTTAGAGAACATTGTTTCTGGATCTCTATTAACCAATACATAATCTAGCTCTTACTCACATAAACATTTCAAATCAATGTTCTCCTAGTATAATTCTTAAATATCGAGATCTGTATTATAATTAAACATTTTTCGCAAAATTTATAGCCTACTTTCTTGCCTATTTCTTTCCTTTAGACCGAAATTCTCTACGATATTTCATTATTTTCATTTTTCTGCCACCGCATTCCGTACATCTCCCTTACATTCCATATTCTTATGAAAGCAGAATTCCCACTAATCTGACAGACAAATACTTAGTTTTGTTTCTGCTTTTATCAAAATATTTTTGTTGCTAAACTGTTCATTATAATTATCTCTCTTTCTGACACTCTTGCTCATAATAAATCTTAACCTGTAACTGCATTGATAACCTGAGTGTTGGTTAATCTACGTTCCCATAGTGTGGATCCTACCATTTGATCTCACTAATCCCAACATCTAACTGAAGTCGTTTCTATAACGTAACTGCCATATTCAGACTTCTAACATTACGTGCTCTGACTTGCAGAATATTTCTGTCAAAATCTGATGACTCAACTCTCTGAGCATTTACCACCCGAGTCTATTTTACCTCCGGAAAATTTTACTCAGGAAGTAGCCAAGGTTCACATTATTATAAGATTATTGGTCTTTAGGATATACTTTGGGGTCTATAATGCAGTGGTTTCATTTTCATTCTGCTTCTCCATGTAACTGATCATTTCTATTTCATCCACCTTTAGGGAAATTTTCAACTCCAAGGGGCAAGTGGATACCATGGACCATTCCCCGTTCCTTCGCCATTCTTTCAAGAGGCAGTTGCAACTTGTGGGAATAGCTTATCATCAGAATCTCGTCCGTCGGAACATGTGCACAACATGAACATGAGAATGACTTTTGTCTTGGAAGGTTTTTAATTCGCACAAGTGTACTCACATTAAGCTCTGAAAACTGCACATCTAAACAGAAATTTCCTGTAATTTTGATTGTAATTTTTAAGTGTAACAGGCAGACACATGGATATATCTAAAGCAGTAAGTACATTGTCAAGAGACCCAAACCATAAAAAATTTAACATATCTAATGTAATTTATTACAACATTCAAGAAGGCAGAAAAATAAGTAGAGTATAATGAAAAGAATGTTAGAAAATAAATGATTTCTTCTGTCATATTGTAAGATATATTAAGTTAATGTATTCATTTCTGTCTCTTAAGTGTGTGAAAGTTTGCTTGCAGCAAAAACTCCTTACAACTCCTGCTCTGTTGCACGTATAGCTCAACAAATATGTAATTCGTTACGTCTTTGCAGGTCCTTTTATGTGCGAAGAATGGTGAGGAAGCTTCAGTATGAATTTAGAAAAAATGCACGTAACCATTTTTTCCGAGGGAAATAAAGCAAACATTAAGTTGTATTTAAAAATAAAGTTTACGTATTTGCGTTTCACTCGCAATATCAATCTCTGATCTCAGTATTAAGTTTTGTCATAAAATTGAGCTTAATCCTACAGTAGATTTTGGTGCGGTACGTTTACTGCATTCGATAAATCGAAAATTTTATTGTACAATTAGATCCGGCTAAGCATTGCATGCCTAATAAGAGGTTATTTTTCTCTTATGAATTTAGATTTTACGACTCTGTTAGTTGCCTAAGGTTAATGAGTTCGACGAATACGGATAATAAATATCTGATGAAATCGACCTTGATCCTTCCTGAGTATTCTACCAACTAGGTGGCGATTTCAATAACTCTCTTCCTCGAAATCAGAAAGCCAGGGGCTCCCCCGCTCATTGAGGAAATTTACAGGTGCCTAACATTATAAACAGGCATGTTTTACCCTGGCAGATATTTCGAGGAAGATTGCGTCGTTTGCTCGTGCCTATGAACCCAGTCCCTGCCGGCCTCGGTAGCGTAGGGGCTAGAATACTGGCCCCGTGTGCCGAAAGTCGCCGTTTCGAGTCCGGCCGAGGGCATGGGTGTTTCAGTGTTGTGTCTGTGTGAATGTCGTGTCCGTCCTTGGTGTCCATGTGTTCATACTTAGTTGCAACGATACACTGGAAGAATAATTACAATCACATTGAGCTGGCTATATGGCCTATGTAGCCGAATGCCATAAAAAAAGGTCCCTGCTTCTAATTGCTCCACTGTGTTTAAGGTTGCCATGAAGCATTTGTAATGATACGCTCAGCACAGTTTCAATACATTGCCACGTTTTCTATGTAGTTTCCTTTTACCTCATAGAACAATAGTAATAGTCGTCATTTCTATCTCAAGTAACATACATTTCGCAAAATTATTGATTAAAAAACTACGGGTACAAGCTTGAACGATTCGTCTATAGACAGCGACTATTCCCTTTCTTGGCATCGTGTCGTCGACAGACTGTAAAGTACTTTGAGAAAAATATTGTACTTGTGAACTTAATTTTGTCTTTTTAGAAAATAATATTTCAATTATACCATTACAAGCCAAAAAGCCCGTCAAAAATGACGGGTTTAACGGACTGTTCTGGCAATTGATTTCTTTTCGGTTGTTTACCTAAATAGAATTTTTATAAAATAAAGCTTCATATGCTATAATTTCTCGCCCCTTGTGATGTAGCAAAAAGTTTCAGTTGTCAATTTGGTCCAGGTTGCGTTTCAGCCTAACTACAATCTTCGCCAATATAGCCGGTAGAAAATCAAAGCTTAATTCACATGCGAATTTATGCATTCCCTGAATCGCATGTCAATGTCATGATGCATCTATACCAATCATGCAACATGCGATACAAACTTGATCCAAAATCTTCACAGTTTCTTACAACTTTCTTACTGTCGAAGATCGATGTTTTAACGCCTGACACAGCTTACATTCGGCTGAAATAATGACCCCAGTGAAAACGAAGGATGCTAAAAATAAATCTTAACTTCTTACGTCATGTAATATTAGTTTCAATTGTAGTTTAGGTTGCATAGATTGCGAACAATTTAGAACTTCTTTCATTCAAACCAAGTAATCATATCACTAAAAAAAGCAACTAATAATCAATATGACAATTTAAACAAAATTCATACTTTTCTTTCAGTACTGTAGCAATTCATTTCTTAGCAATTGTTGAAATAAATTGAATTGTTATAAAATAAATGCAATTCCTATTGCTTGGCGCTATGACAAAAGGTTTCGGTTGCTATCCTGCTCCAGGTTGTATTTTAAAACTAACCACATACGGGAGTAGTTTGCATCGTGATTCATGATATCTAAACGTGACATAGTGCTTATGAAACCTGCTTAAATAACTGATAATAGCTAAATTCAACATGCTATTGCTGTGATAAGGTTCATTATTTATTTTTGTCCAGGCTGAATTTCAACCTAACCACAATCTCGGGTAATACTGCCGCTACAAAATCAAAGCTTCAATCGCTCGCGCATTGATGGTGATGTAATGTATCGCGACATAAGTATAAAATAAGTTGTTGTAAGAAGTGAATTATACAACGCAGGAATATATTTATATCCTATCAAGAAACGTTTCCAGCTTTTTTATAGTTGTTGCTGTACAGATGCTATCTTTGACGTGAATATTTGAAGTGAATTGGCGGTTTTGTGATGTGTTAATTCGTAATTTTCATGTTGCTTCCCGTCAAACGTAAGCTGCCTTTTGCTTTCATGTATACTTTTTCTTAAAAGGTATGACCATAGGAACGTATGTGGTAAATTTCAAACGAATAGCACAATTCATTGGGCCTCGTTCTTATTTTACCATAGCCAATAATATCACAAAACGAACGTATGCAACAGTTTTCAGACCCAAACGACAATTCATTGATGAGATACATTATGCAACAACATAAATTTGGTCAAAAACATTCAACAAAAAAGAAAGGTAAAAAACCAAAAATCTGCAACGTGATTCAGACCGATATTACAACGTTCGAATAGCTGTCATAGTTACACATTGCGGAAATACGTAATAGCCTCAGTAATATTACTCAGTGAAATCAAAGAAGATAAAAATAAATCTGATAAACTTACATTATTAGTTGTAGTGTAGGCTGCACAATTCGAGATGAGTGGGCAACTATTTCGGTTCAAACGAATTAATAATTTCAATAATAGGGCACAGTTTAAATTATTTTGAAAAAAAAGCTAAATTATTCATGCCCTCTGCCGTAGCGTCAAATGCCAGTTGTAATTCTGATCCATCTTAAGTAATACTTTAACCAAACTTTTCTCAACATTGATGCTCGAAATACAAAGCTTTCATCTTACAATATCTATGGACAAAGAATTTAAGGAATATTTCAATATATCAAAAGAATATTACGTAAATATAAGCATCTAATGATTGATATATCGATTTTAACGCAATACATACTTTTATTTCAGTGTTCTGTGAGTTAATTTATTCACTGTTGCTTGGAAATGTTATTAAATAACGCGCACTCTCACAAATAATATCGTAAAGCGTGACGTCATAGCGCAACGGCATAGCTTGACGTCACCCCGTGACATGACGTAGGCATGACAGCTTGTCTATTATACTAATAGACTAGCCACAAAGCCCGTCAAAATTGACGGGTTTGGAGTATTCTGGCTATTAATTTCTTTTTAGTTGCTTACCTAAACAGAATTGTTTTGAAATAAAGCTCAATGTTCTGTAATTTCCCATCCCTTGTGATATAGCAAAACGTTTCAGTTGTCAACTTGATGCAGGTCGCAAAACGTTTCAGTTGTCAACTTGATGCAGGTCGCATTTTAGTCTCACCACAATCTTCGCTAATAATGCGATGAAGATCGATGTGTTAACGGATGACATAGGTTACATACAGTTGAAATAATGACCACAGTGAAAACGAAGGATACTTAATTAAATCATAACAACTTCAGTGTTCTGGCAAATCATTTCTTATCAATCGCTTAAATAAACATAAATATATATCATAATATAATTCCTATTGCCTTGCGCAATAACAAAATGTTTCTGTTGCTATCCTGGTCCAGGTTGCATTTCAATCTAACAACAGGCAGTTCAATCATTACCGTGGTGCCACAATCTGATGATGAATTCTTGTAGAACTCGACGAAATAAATCGAAAATAAAGAATAAAATGTTTTGATATCTTTCTTGGTTTTCGAGATAAAGCATGTTGAAAATCAATTATAACTGTGATTTTGGTGAAGTTTCCTCTGGTCCAGGACGTATTTCAACCTAACAACAACCACCAGGAAGAAAATAAAACACATATAGTGCATTTCCACCGTGTAGATATAGCGGTTTTGGTAATTTGTTTTTTCTTGTCCAGGCCAGATTTCACCCAAACCACCTAAATTTTGAGATACAATATCTCGAGAACTAAGCGAGATATGGAAAGAAAATGTATTATTTGTTTTCGATTTGTCTCTTCGAGTTACATACGATATCATCATCAAATTTGGAAATGTCGAAATTTTTCTTCTGTTCCAGGCCACATTTCAACCTAACCACGTCAGTTTTGAGATAAAATATCTCGAGAATTAAGTAAGATATCAAAACATTTTATTCTCTACTTTCAGTTTTTTTCGTCGAGTTACATAAGAATCCATCAACAAATTGCGGCTTCACGGTTATCGTAGAATCCCATAACTACATACAGTACTACGCTAAACCATGGAGGAAATTTTTCCTTCCTCCATACGCTAAGCATGCCGCCAGAGAAACAATACTTCCTTTACACGCATATTAATACATATACTTATCACATTTCAATGGTCACATTGCATCGCGAAATAAACCAAAGAAAAAATCTATAAGGGTTCTTCAATCCTAATTTTTTATATTCGTTATTCAGAATTATACTAACACATTTGAATAGCTGGCACAGTTACATGCGGCTGAAATAAGGCATCAGTAAAACCAAAGTAAATTAAATAAATCTTAACAGCTTACGTCATTCCAACGTAATATTAGTTTTAATGGGTGGTAGGTGATATTTTCCACCGGCCGGAAACTGGTACGGCCCTGTTGAAATGTGTATCAATTGCTTCGTTAAAATGGCATCTTCTTCACATTTGCACCCTCCTTTTTTCCGAAACGTCGCCATGAATTAAATTAAAAATTCTGAAACGTAAGACGCTCGCAACCGAAAAATGTTAGCAACACTTTCATTAGAATGAAGTAATGAATTAAGTAACAGAAAAAAAATTACTAAAAAAAAAAACAAAAAAAACACATGCCCTCTGCTGTAACTTCAAGTGCCAATTCTAATAACAATCTATCAAAACTGCCGCTAACATTGCGAAAATTAATTTACATATATGTGATATCAACGAATACTTCTACATAAACTAATATTAAATAAATCTAAGCAATTAATAAGTTTGTTCAGTCAGTTAATTTATTCGTGGATGCCTAGAAATGTTATTAAATAACGTGGATATTTCTCTGCAGTTGCTTAACTAATCAGAATTGTTACAAAATAAAGCTCACTGTAATTTATCGTTCATTGTGCTGTAGCAAAAAGCTTCAGTTGTCATCTTGGTCCAGGTTGCATTTCAGCTTAACCATAATATCCGCTAAAATTTCTGATAGAAAAGCAAAGCTTCAATCACGCGCAATTTAATACATTCCATGCATCGCGATATAAACTTGATCCCAAATCTTCACAGGTTCTGACACATTTCTTTCTTAATAGCTACCTATGATGAAGATCGATATTTTAACGGCTAAGAAAGCTTACATCTGCTGAAATAATGACTCCAGCAAGAACGAAGGATGCTATAACAACTTAAGCTATGCCATGTAATATTTCATTGTGGTTTAGGCCGTATATATCGCGAACAATTTGCAACTTCTTCCATTTGAACCATGTAATGTTTGAGTAAAAAAAACTGATGATTAATATGCTAATTTAAACGCAAATAATTTCCGTAATAGGACACAGTTTAAATTTAAAAAAAAAAAAAATTATTCATGCCCTCTGCGTTAACGTCAAATGAAACTTGTAATTCTAATCCATGCTAGTTATACTCTAACCAAACAGTTAGCAGCACTGATGCTCGAAATACAAAGCTTTTATCTTACAATATCTATGGACAAAGAATTTAAGGAACAATATATCAAAAGAATATTACGTAAATATAAGCATCTAATCTATACTATTATAAATCTGTAAGCAAGCTGCGTTTGTAGTGAGGCTTGATCTCTAATAACGCAAAAACTACCGCATCAATTTGCATGGTGTTTCCAAATTTTTAAAGCTAATGTTGCTTATCAACATCTGCAGAAGTAGCTAACGACTAATATGTACCATGGGAAGAAGCAAGTCAGTTAAAAACTTCAGAAATGTGAAACTGTAGACCACAGATAATTATACACATTCAGACGGTCACTCCTTTCATAAAGAGACCTGACAAAATTTAGGATTTCCCCTTTTTTTTTTTACTTCTGCGTTTCATTTTTCTGGACCGCAGTACTTCAAAATAAAAAGAATACGCGAATCAAGTATAATCAGCATTTACTTGAATCGTAACAGGTCTGTTGAATTACTAATATTGAAGACATGTACTGTCTCTGATAGACTGTTATACAGTTTGTCTCTGGAACAAAATTGCTACGTGAACGCTGTACAATACAGCCACAATAAGCCAATACTTAATACGAAATTCAGTTTTTTCTCGAAGAGCGATGTCTGAAAAACAGCTATTATAAATATCAGCAAGTAATAAAACATACTTCTTTCATAAAGACTTGTGCGGAATTGCACATATTTGGAAGTACTTTATTCGATTAATATGTCTCGTGGCTATAACGTGCAAATATAACTAGGCATCCGAAAATTGCGACTCAAATAATTACATAGAAAATACGGATATATTGAAAGAAACTCAAATAAAAAAAATTTCATATCCTAATGCTACACCGCGTAAATTATAAAGCTAAAAGCATCGTCCCTTTGGCCTATAACAAAGCATATCAGCTTTCATCACTGTCCAGGTTGCATTTCAATCGATTTACAACTTGTGATAATTTTGCCACTCAGAAATAATTGCTTGAGTTACATGCACATTAGTACATATACTGTACCGTGATCCATTTTGACATTTTTGAATTAATTATATCTGACTGAAATAATGATACGACGATTTTAAACCAAGATTAACTCCACGTAAATTTCTATTTTAAAGCAGGAATAATTGATGGTGTATCAACATAAAATAAAAACCAATACCCAAACAGCAAAAAATAAATAAATCAGAAAAATTGAGATGCTGTGATTATTGGTAACGAATTTTTATTTCAAATATAACTAGGCATCCTAAAATTCTATTCTACACCGCGTAAATTTAAAAACTACACCCGCTATGCCTGATGCTAAACAAAACGAGTCAATTGTCATCTGGTCCAGGCGGTTGTTTCGCCAGGTACTTACATGCGATTGAAATAATTACATAGAAAATACGGCTATATTGAAAGAAACTTAAATTAAAAATGTTTCATATCCTAATGCTACACCGCGTAGATTATAAAGCTGCAGGCATCGTCTCTTAGGCCTATAACAAAGCATCATATCAGCTGTCAGGTTGCATTTCAAGCGATTCACAACTTGCGATAATGTTGCCACTCAGAAATAATTGTTTCAGTTACATGCACGTTACTACATAAACTGTACCATGATCACATCTCGACATTTTTTGATTAATTATATCTGACTGAAATGACAGTAATGATACGATGATTTGAAATCAAGAGTAGCTCCAATTCACGTAAATTTCTATTTTAAAGCAGGAATAATTGATGGTGTATCAACATAAAATAAAACCAATATCCAAACAACAAAAAATAAAAAACAACAAAAAATAAATAAATCAGAAAAATTGAGATGCTGTGATTATTGGTAACGAATTTTTATATTTCAGCACACTTCCAAGAGGACTAAATCATTGCACAAAAACATCATTGAGGCCGTTATTTTAACAGGATGTAGACGAGGAGAAGAAGTATTCCTTCCACGAATACCATTGGTTCCTTCAAACTTCCCGTTCAAATTTAAGCGCCTACAATTTCCCGTAACGTTATGTTTTGCCATGACAATTAACAAGTCTCAGGGACAGACACTAGGAACCGTAGGCATTGATCTTCGGACACCATGTTTCTCGCACGGCCAGCTATACGTTGCTTGCTCCAGGGTGAGTGACAGATCACGCCTGTACATATGTACAATGAACAATCAGACCAGAAACGTGGTCTACACAGAGGCATTACAATGAGTGACCTACGAAGTATGCTGAAGATAGTATATTATTTCTCTTAAGCATTGCTTTATTTACTTATAACGCAAAAATAAAAGCAATCTAAACAATAAATGTTTATACTTCGCACAATAATTACAACCACGAATTACTACTGTTAATTTTTCAGGAACCTTTTCTACTATTGAATCAATTGCATCACGTTAAAATATGAAACAACTCTCTGACATCAGTATGAAAACCGAACCTAACGTATTAACCGAAAAAAACGAAACTATTCAGAATACATTAACAGTTCATGCCTTTCCACGTTAATGTCTGATAAGAGAGTAAAATCAGTAAATAATTTCTACACCTGCCAAGGCACGCGCGCGTGAAGCAGCGGGCAAATGCTAGTGATTGATATATCGATTTTAACGCAATACATACTTTTATTTCAGTGTTCTGTGAGTTAATTTATTCACTGTTGCTTGGAAATGTTATTAAATAACGCGCACTCCCACAAATAATATCGTAAAGCTTGACGTCATAGGCAACGTCATAGATTGACGTAATGCCGTGACATGACGTCAGCGTGACACGCTACATTAAGCCTTCTATTACACTAATAGATAATAGATAGATTGCGGAAACGTGTCTTATTTACTATTGTTATTACCGTTACTTATTAATTTTGATGTAACTGACATGCCGCTGGAAATTTCCCTGTACACATGATACAGCATTTAAAATCTTTCATTGTTTGAGATAAAATGTTTATTATGCCTTTCGATAGTATATTCTAGTAACTCCATCCATTACTTACAACCGAAAACAATACAATTCCATTATACCTGAAATCAAGTGCTAATTTTTGGTCATGTTTATTTGTAATCTTTCACACACAACGCCTAATTTTTAGCAGAATATTCGCCCTGACCTCATCGCCTCGGTCATAGCTACCACGAACTTCACCCGCCTTCTTCCTTTCAGTGACTTCCAACACACCTCCTTTATCTTATCAGTTACTGATTGCATTCTATGGTAATTACCACAAACAACAGCTCTCCTTTGCATCCAATCCAGCTACTGAATTTTATTCCCGCAAAGCGGATCTCATATTATCCCACCAAAGAGCTTGAGCAAAGTTATATATCCCAATTCACTCACTTCGCTTAATGATATACTCTTATGATGCAGATCTTGGAGACAGGTGTATACTGTCCAATTTGTGTGGCTGTCAATATATTTGGATTTCATACCATCAATTGTCCCTCCTCCGTCTAAACAAACAAAATCTCTTTTTCATACCGAGCGTGATGGGTGAGCGGTTAACGTTCTGGCCTCGCATTAGGGAGGACGCCGGTTCAAATCCCCATCTGGGTATCCAGATTTGGGTTTGCTATGGTTTCCCCAAATCACTCCAGGCGAATGCCGGGATGCTTCCTTCAAATATCCATGGCCGAATTCCTTCCCGTTCCTTCTCCCCAGTCCCATCCCTCCTCTAATGACCTCGACGTCGACGAGGCGTAAAGTCATAATTAAAAAAAAATTCATATCTGTGTAAATACCAGGTTCACTCCTTTTTTGCATTTGATTTCATTCCATACTGATCTCCTGAATCAAATTTCTTGCCCAGATCTCTCTGAAAGTGTCCACATTTTCAAGCATTTTAATCCTCGTATTATACAACATGGTATCATCTGGTAGATAGTTAATTGTCGACTGTAAACCAACAACAGAAATATTCATGGTAATAATGACCAGCAGTGATGGTGTTACGCTATCCTGTAGTATTTCTGACTCCCACCTATTTTGAGAACACATTTAATCAAGACACATGGTTATATGTATCAAAACGACAGCTAAGGAGAAATATTAAAAAAAAAAAATTCACAGGATCCTCGTGTTTAAGATCCCATGCATTGTATTTAAATATTTTCCACTAAGCAATTTTGAATGTTTGAATAAGCGTAATTATATTCCTTTTTTTTTAAAGAAAGAAACTCATATTAATTGATCCCCACAAAATCAAAAATAAATGTTTTGAGTTACGAGGTTCATTGCCATGATGGAAGGATTCGAGGAAATGTTGAACGGCTGACAAGGGAAGGTCGCTAATTGTAAAATTCAGATTCAAATTATACTGTGTGTAATAAAGGCTCATGCCCAGAGGTGTAATGTGGCAAAGCAGTAACATGCGCTTCTTCGCCGTTGTCGAGAAAATCGGTATTAAAATATTCCGTTGCGTTCAAATACTCTCTACGTTTGATTGATTTCACGGGTTGCGTAGTGCAGGAACAAGCTCTCTGCATCATAAGCCCATCGTCGCTAGGTCGATTCTTGCTGTGGGAAACTTTTTTATTTATTTAAGTATATTTATTGATATTTCCCAGTAATCAGTTTCAACAATAAGGCGTATAACAAGTTTTTTAAATGCCTTTTGTGGTGGAAAAGCCGACAGCTTCTCGTTTCGACCCTCCCATCGCCTGATAAACGAATGAACATCTCCCCTTCAACTGTCAGGGCGTTTTTGCACCCGCCGGGGCAGATTCCGGTGCCGCCCTTATTCCACCAAGTGCTGTGGGCTTATAGCTCTGGTGGAAGAAAGATTCATTCAACATTCAACAAACGTTACCTCATTAGATTATAGGAAATACGGAAAATACTTAATTAACACACATTACTACACATACATCCTCCTTTGACTCAAATATAAAAAAGTGGATTAGACCAATAGTTAAATAAATTAAGTACGCAAATAATCTGCTATATTTTTAGTTCATTAAATAATTATGCTCAGTTATTAAATCAACTGATTTTTTTATATTATACAAGGTAATATTGTAACTGTAATCTAACCAAATAGAATCGATATATAAGTCACAAAAATCTTTCAGTTTATTAAATTTCTTCTTTTAATTTTTAAGTATCTGGTTACAGGAGCACCTTTTACTGACTTACATCACACCTACAATTGGTAATCTATAGGCCTACTATTATAAATCTGTAAGCAAGCTGCGTGTGTCTCATTATTTGAACGGGAGCCCCGCAAAAACTACAGCAGCAATTTGGATGATGCTTTCAAATCTTTTGAGCTAACGGTCACAATTAAAATCTGCGGAAATAGCAAATAACTTATATGTAACGAGGTACGGAGGGAATAATTAAATACATTTCTAGCGATAAAATTATGAGATACAGATCCCACTGTAATTGAGATGTTCACTCCTGGCAAAAATATCACACAACTTAATTTAGAATTCTGTTTAGTATTTTGACTTCGATTATTTAGTTTTTCAGTTTTCTTGAATGTAATTGATAAATAGAATACCTGAATCAGACGCAATAAACATTACTCGGTTTTTAATTTACTGTAAAAATTATGATTTTGACCAAAGATGAACATCTCTGGATTGTATATGGTTGTCTTTTGTTATAATTTCCCCGTATTATCTGTTTTGATAAATGCAATTATACGGAATTCATTACTCAAACCACTACATAATATTTTAAGTCTTCAATAAGAGTAACAAAAGTGTAATATATATGGTAAGTAATTTTGTACTTAATATAGATATTAAAGGGTTTTCAATTTACCGGGTCGCCAAAATTTGATTGTGAATAGCGTAAGAAAATTCGAAAGAGTAAAATTTTGTGTTATGTCGCTTACCGGTAGTTCTCGAGATATCAGAAGTCAAAAATCAGTTATAAGTATAGTTCCTTGTGCCTTTTGCGACGATTTTTTTTTAATCTGTTCTAGACCGCATTTCAACCTAACCACAACCGCAGGAATAAAAAAAGTGACCTTGCGATACAGCCAATGTATTATTGAGCATGTTTTAGTCCTCTTGCAATTGTATTATGAAATTAATTGTTATAATTTATGCTACATCCTGAAATAGACAATGTTGACATTACCAAAAATGAATTTAGCGATACATTTCATGTGTTTAGGTGTAATTGCATCATTTGATTTTAAAGCGGAAATATCAGTACAGATTGTGGTTAGGTCGAAATGCAGCCTGGACCAGAATGTTCTTGCAACAACATGACGCATGAGGAATTCAATTGTTGCTAGTAATTAATAAGCTGTTTTAATGATGAATTCAATTGTTATTAGTAATAAATAAGCTATACACTGACATTTGGTTGAGAATGGAGGCAGAGATGGACGCCTTCGAAACGTCCCGCAAATATGATATATTAACACGGCTGGAAGCCCGAGAAAAATATATTAATAAATAAGCTGTTTTAATGAGTGCCATGCCAGTGATGACGGCAGTTCTATCATTACAGTGGCGCCACAATCCGGTGATTAATTCTTGTAGAACTCGACAAAACAAATCTAAAATAAAGAATAATATTTATATATATATATATATATATATATCCCTTGGTTTTCGAGATATAGTATGTTAAAAATCAGTTATAGGTTTAGTTCCGTGTGCTTTTGGTGATGTTTCTTCAGGTCCAGGCCGTATTTCAACCTAACAACAACCACTAGGAAGAAAATAAAACACCTATCGTGTAGATACAGTGGTTTTGGTGAATTTTTTTCTGGTCCAGGACAGATCACGCCCTAACCTCCACACATTTGAGATGCAATATTCCGAGAACTAAGTGAGATATCAAAAATATTTATTCTTTATTTTCGATTTTTCTCGTCACTTTACGTACAAAATCATCATCAAATTTGAATATGGCAACATTTTTCTTCTGGTCCAGACCCTATTTAAACATAACCACAATTCTGAGATACAATATCTCGAAAACTAAGTGAGATATCAAAAAAAATTATTCTTTACTTTCAATTTGTCTCGTCGAGTTATATAAGAATCCATCATCAAATTGCGGCGCCACGGTTATCGTAGAATCCCCGTGATGACGTGTATTTCCGGAAACAAGACAAACGTTCATGTCGATGTGCTGCTTTGGTGACATGTTTTTTTTTTTCTCGTCCAGGTCGCATTTCAACCTAACCACTTCAGTTTTGAGATACGATGAAGAGAGATGGCTCGAAATTTGAGTAGATGCATAAAACTTAATAAGCAAGAAATACATATTACTACCCACGGCATAGGAACGTACACATATCATATTACGAAAATTTCCCAGCGATTTCAGATTAGTTATTGCAAATGCTATCGTTGACTGCAGAGGTATTTTTATAAAATGACCGTTGATTGTAGTGCCAACACTACCGCAGACGGTGACTTTCGTTTTGCCTTATGTCTAAGGTACAATTTCTTTTATATTAAATATTCACTTTTTATTTCCAGAAAGTGTGTTCCAAATTTTTGACCAAAATGTCAACTGATTCTTCATACGTTTTTCTTGGATCGTTAGCGATTGTTTCATTTAGCTTTAATGTCTTATTTTTAATGTATTATACTGTGTTAAAATATAAGCATAACAAAAAGAACATACAAACTATATTATGAAAACCAAATCTAAGGTAATAGCTAAAGGAAACGAAAATATTTAAATGAAATTTATATTTTTTGCTTATTCAAGTTAATATTTGGTACTAAAACCAAAAAAAGGGGAAGAGTATTTTTATACAAGCCAAAACCACGCGTGCAAAGCAGCGGGTAAATGCTAGTAAATACAATAAGTAAAATTGTAGATATGATTGTGCAATTATTTGTGGTATCAAGGGTAGTTTACCAGTACCGAGGGCGCGTTGCTGCAGAAAATTAACAAAATATATTGTGCAATCTATTTTGTATTGTTATTAGTTATTACTAACTAGCTGACCCGGCAAACGTTGTTTTGCCATATAAATAACTTTCAAGTAATTTATAGTGTATACAAAAAATAGCTTACTTATTGTAAGTATGTATGTATGTAAGAATGTGTATATTGTATGTATGTAAGAATGTGGTATATGCCTGAAATAGGCATGGAGCGCTGTGAACGATGAGGGAATATAAAAATAACAAAACGTCTACATTTTTTGCCGCTAAAATTGCTCTTTCTGCAAGCCACTCATGATTTATGTACTGTGTGTGTACATCGGGAAATATTTGTTCAATGAGAGTATCTTGCGAATCAGCGATTGTGAAGAAATCGGTCGGTAATTTTACGTATCCAGTTTCATCTATAGCAACTTTTCCATCACCGATATCTAAGAGTTGTTTTGAAAATGTTCCAGCTGATGGATCTTGAAGCATTTGAACGCGCATATTTACTTTTAGCTGTAATTTTTCAACATTACGCCACAATGGAGATGATTTTAAGCAAGCGTTGTACTCATCAGCGTATGTTGAACGTGGAATGACTGGAAGTGTTTGTCTGAAATCACCTGAAAGGACCAATAGAGTTCCGCCAAATAGTTTGTTGTTGTTTTTAATATCTTTCAATGTCCTGTTCAACGCCTCAAGCGAATGTTTGTGTGCCATAGTACATTCATCCCAGATGATAATTTTACACCGTTTCAGCACGGTGGCCATGGACGATTGTTTCTTAATGTTGCATACTGCGTCAGGGTTATTCTGAATATTTAGTGGCAGCTTAAATACTGAATGAGCTGTTCTGCCTCCATCGAATAAAGTTGCTGCAATGCCCGATGATGCAACGGCCAATGCGATGCCATTATTTGATTGTATTTCAGCAAGAATTATCGAAATAACGAATGTTTTGCCAGTTCCACCCGGTGCATCCAAAAAGAATTACTAAAATGGCTATTAAAAAATAAGGGTTGATCGTAGAAGGGTGAAAATTTAGGATTGTATGTATTTTTGTATGTTGTATCATAAAAAAATAAAAAATAAAAAAAAATTTAGGGGTGGACTACCCTTAACATTTAGGGGGATGAAAAATAGATGTTTGCCGATTCTCAGACGGCCAATGCGATGCCATTATTTGATCGTATTTCAGCAAGAATTATCGAAATAACGAATGTTTTGCCAGTTCCACCCGGTGCATCCAAAAAGAATAACTAAAATGGCTATTAAAAAATAAGGGTTGATCGTAGAAGGGTGAAAATTTAGGATTGTATGTATTTTTGTATGTTGTATCATAAAAAAATAAAAAATAAAAATTTTGTCTAAAAAATAAACAAAAATTTAGGGGTGGACTACCCTTAACATTTAGGGGGATGAAAAATAGATGTTTGCCGATTCTCAGACGGCCAATGCGATGCCATTACTTGATCGTATTTCAGCAAGAATTATCGAAATAACGAATGTTTTGCCAGTTCCACCCGGTGCATCCAAAAAGAATTACTAAAATGGCTATTAAAAAATAAGGGTTGATCGTAGAAGGGTGAAAATTTAGGATTGCATGTATTTTTGTATGTTGTATCATAAAAAAAAAAAAATTTTGTCTAAAAAATAAAAATAAAATTTAGGGGTGGACTACCCTTAACATTTAGGGGGATGAAAAATAGATGTTTGCCGATTCTCAGACCTACTTAATATGCTCACAAAATTTCATGAGAATCGGTCAAGCCGTTTCGGAGGAGTATGGGAACGAAAATTGTGACATGAGAATTTTATATATAAGATAATAAATGTATAACTTATCAACGTGCAGTTTTTTTCACTTCGAAAGTTTTAAAAATTGCCGCGCATTTCTACTCTGTCTTGAAATAGTCGACTATTTTATCACAAAAACACGGTTTACTCTCCACCAATTCAGTTACTCATTATTAGAAAGTTATGAGCTAAACCGTTGCTTTTGATATTAAACTGTATAAACACCTCTCCATCGAATCTACCGGACTGGACTACATGTGAAAACTCCGGCTCCGATTTTGCCGGTGTGTGTGAAAACACCCTAACGGTCATGTAACGGTATTTGTATTTCATACCTGCCACAGCAAATATTTATATTTTTGAAATATAACTTTGTTTGCGAACAACATAATAAAGTTAGAAAGCGTCGTTTCTTTTTTACAATAAACAACATTTAAAAAACCTATTAACAGGTGTACTCCTCATATTTTCATTCAGTGTTGTCATATGGCATAATTTTTTGGGGAAATTCTTCACAAAGTAAAAAAGTTTTCGTAGCACTGAAAAGAACTATTAGGATGCTGTGTAGGGTAAAACCAAGAACATCTTGCAGACTTTAAAAAAAATTCAATTTCATACAATGACTTCTCAGTATATATTATATTCTCTCATGTGTTTTGTCATAGAACATTTTAACCTGTTTACATCTAATTCACAGTTACACAATTTCAATAAAAGAAACAGAAGTAACTTGCACAAAACACAAACATCTCTGTCATTAGTACAATGAAGAGTTAATTATTCTGGGATATATCTGTTTAATAAGCTTCCCGAGAGTATAAAACAGTTGCAGATAATGAAGATAATATATTTAAAGTAAAACTGAGAGATTATCTAACTGGCAATTCCTTCTACTCCTTTCAAGAATTGAACAAAATAATTAATTCTATGCAAATTAATGTTTATTTTTATTCTCTTTGTTTGTGTTTGTAACGAATAATTGTTTTCACTATGATTATGAGTCAAATTGTATGTATGTGTATTAACTATGACATGTTTCACATCCCAGAGGTCCTTCCTCAGCAGGAATCCATGGAACAAGATTGATAAATAAATAACATAACATAATTGTTGAACTTGATTGGCGGGAATAATCTGAATACACATTTGAATAAATAAATAAAACTGATGCCAGCAGCGAGTTTCGATCCAGCGACTTCGAGCTTGTATTAAGCCAGAGAGCTTACTACGCGCTCTTTGAAATCTATACCTAAACGTAGAAAGTATTTGAACGTAACGGAATATTTCAATGTCGATTTTTTCGACAAAGGCAAAGAAGCGTATGTTACTGCCTTAACCTTTTATAACATACAGTATGAATCGAATCTGGATTTTACAACTGGGTTCACCTTGTGAGTCAGTAAACAGCAGTTTAATCGACATGTCGGCTGAGAATCGTAAAACGCTTCAGTAGGCTACAAATACAACTTTTGAGATACGACGGTTGAACTATTCGTCCGACGTTTTTTACTTGAATATATCATTTTCGTTATTAAAACGATTGATTATGTAATAAAGGCAACTTGATGCACCAGACATAGTATGTGGCAGTAGAAGAATCTGTTGTGTCATATGTAGGTGGAACAGACGACGGCAGTGATCATAGGTATCATAGCTGCAGTCTAGACAAATTAAGGCCGCTATGTCTGCCACCGAGTAAGCCAGTCAGTAACGAAGTAATAAGTTAAGGGGGCGTCCATTAATTACGTGAGATGTTTTTCGTAAATCCGCACCCACCCCTCCACCCCCTCCCACCATTTTTTTTCTGGTAATATTTCGTGAGATCTGATAGGACCTCCCCCCTAACATATGATCGATCTCATAATTTTGGAGACTTTTTTTTAGCTCTACTGTTGTTTGAACGCCCCCATTGCGATGACGACTTATTTACCACCGTTCCTAAATTCCCTTTTTGTTGCTAAGGGCGAGGAAATACAAAACTAGGAATTAATTTCCAAGCATTTCACGGGTCAAAAAGTAATTCTAATAGAGTTATCACCATTTTTACTATATAGCTGTAATTTCTGGCATGTCAGTTCCATGAAGTGATTAAATATCCTAATACTTCCTTCGTCAACTAATTTTGAACCAGCTCTACGTTTCTCAAAATTTAAAATAATAAGTAAAGTGTGCCAATTCTTCTTTTAAATCCAAGTTTACAAATTAAAACTCAGTTTGAGAGAAATCTATATATTCCTCTACTATCTGAGTCGTTCCAGAAGACGACATCCTTGCGGGGGAATGAAGTCAGGACTCTATGGTATACAATTTTCCAGAAGGGATGTGAAAATAAGAACTTTTTTAATTGATCGAATCACTGCAAATTGTCAAAATACATGTTAGGGGGCCAAACGTTACATGACACGGAGTCAAACCAGGACAGATAGGGTGTAAATTTCACTTTTGGTGGTTGAACAGTCATCGAACTATCGAGATTTTAGTGTAGAAATGTTATGGTTATCCTGACTGTGTGTTGCCAGGAGTCAATTATTCGTCATGGCCTTTCAAACGGAGCGTAATTGTGACGTAAAGCGAAAAAACATTATGACGACGTAATTATGATACAAACTCATGGTGCCGTCATATTACATAAAGATGATGTAATATGACGTAATCGGGAATGACGGCATCCCTTTGTGTGCTGTAAAACAAAATAACACGATTACTCGGGTGTGTGTGTTTGGGAGAGAATGTGTTAGCTTCTTCCAACCTAATGTCACCCACTCATTCACGCGGTGCACCCTGTTTGCACGGACGAGGAATCATCCATTGCTTGCAAACGGCCTTAAAAAAGAAGGATGCAGGAGTGATGACACGTCCCCTAAAGGTGGGTGCATCACAGATGATAAATGGCATAGAGATGCAGACGACAACGGGAATCCAGACCATGAGTTACTTGGGATAGATTTCTGGGGTAATAAAAAAGAACAAATCAGTGTGTTGGCTGTTTACCGCAGTGGAAGAATGACAGAAGAGGATGAGGCTCTTGGGGAGAAATTAAATT
Organism: Vandiemenella viatica; assembly: GCA_031002005.1. Classification (NCBI taxonomy): domain Eukaryota; kingdom Metazoa; phylum Arthropoda; class Insecta; order Orthoptera; family Morabidae; genus Vandiemenella; species Vandiemenella viatica. The sequence continues at coordinate 330,604 of JARYHS010013631.1, forward strand.
CATACTCAGATTTCAGAGGTGAGAATAGAATGATCATCATCGGTGGGGATTTAAATTTACCAGGTGTAAACTGGGAAGGAAATAAGATAAATAACACAAGGGAACAAAGATTTGCAAATATCTTAATAAGGGAAGGAGGATTTACACAAGTGTTTGAGCAAAACACTAGGGGACAAAATATTTTGGATATATTTCTAATTAAGCCCGATGAAAACCTTTTGAGGTATCAAGTAACTGAAGGAATAAGTGATCATGAAGCAGTTCTGATGGATATTAGAGGATTCAGTAAACCAGCAGCCAAAATTGAAGGGGGAAATAGGTACGATTAAAAAAAGGCACAGGTTTCAAATTTGAAGAGATATTTCAGAGAACAATTCAGCAAATGGAAGGAAGGCTCAGGTACAGTAGAGTCAAGGTGGGAAGAGTTCAAGGAGATAATAAGAAAGGGGGAAGAAAAATTTATTCCAAGGCAGAAAATAAAGAGAAGTAGAGAACCTATGTAATATAATAGGGAAGTGAGGAGGTTAAAGAGGTTGGTAAGAAAAGAACATAACAAACTTAAGAGACAGCAGGGTAGTAGGGAATATTTAAAACAACTAAACAAGGACTTAATAACAGCAAAGAAAATGGCTAAAGATGGGTTTATGAAGAGTATTGTCAGTGCAGGAGGACCATTGACTGATGCATCTAGAAATTTCTATGCCTATATTAGGAAACTGAGGGGAAGGGAGGGTGTAGAGACACTTATAGATAAGGATGGAGAAGAAGTTACTGACGATTTGAAAAAGGCAGAGATTTTAAGTAACTGGTTCAGTGAAAGCATTAGGGACAATGAATCAGAAACAGGAGGGTCTAATTCGGAGAACGAGCTTAACAACACAATTAGAAATGACGATAGTAAAAAAATTGATATCCATCCTGAGGAAATCTTGAAGGAAATAAGAAAGCTGAAAAAACATAAAGGGGCTGGTGACGATAATATTACTACAGTTATCTTAAAGATAGCCGGATGTGACATTGAACCATATCTTGAAATATTATTTAAATTGAGTCTGGATACTTGCTGCTTACCACAGGACTGGAAAAGTGCAATAGTAGTACCGGTACATAAAGGAGGGGTGAGAAATAGAGTTGAGAATTACAGGCCAATCAGTTTGACATCAGTGGTAGGTAAATTAATGGAAAGATTGATATGCAACCACATCAGAAATATATGTGAGGAACGTAAGTGGTTTTCAAGCAGGCAACATGGGTTCAGGCAAGGATATTCATGCGAATCTCAGTTGGTGGGATATATGCAAGATATTTCAAATGAACTTGACAAGGGAGGCCAAATTGATAGTGTAGCACTAGATCTGTCAAAGGCGTTTGACAGGGTAAGCCATTGGAATGGATGAGAAAGTGATTTGCTGGGTAGAAGAATTTTTAAAAGGTAGAAAACAGAAAGTTAGGGTAGGAAATGTAGTATCAAAAGACGCAGAAGTAAAAATTGGTGTTCCACAGGGTAGCGTATTGGGACCATTGCTATTCATTATTCTAATGAATAATTGTGTTGATTGTTTACTATCTGAAATTAGATTGTTTGCAGATGACATAATGCTGTATAAAAGAATCAAAACGAAAGAGGATTGTAACAGTTGCATGGTGATCTGGACAGGATATCTAGTTGGGTTGGTAAACATGGAATGAGGATAAATGCAAAGAAGAGTCAGCTTATTAGATACACAAATAAAAAACAAAAGGTTAATTATGAATATAAGGTGGGGAAAGAATTGCTTGCTGAAGACTTGAAATGTAAATATTTTGGCATTACTTTTGATAACAAGCTTAACTGGGCTGGACACATTGGACAGGTGGTAGGAAAAGGATTCAAAATTCTGCACTTGTTGGAGAGAGTGATGAGGGGATGTATGGGAGAAGTAAAGGAATTGGCTTACAAAACTTTGGTCAGACCATTGCTAAAATATGGTAGTGTAGTATGAGACCCTCATTTTACGTATGAAATACAGGAGTTGGAGAGGGTGCAAAAAAGAGCTGCTAGATATGTTTCTGGAAATTATCGCAGAATGCAATCAGTGACAGATATGATAAAGAAGCTGGAATGGGATTCATTGCAAGACAGGAGGAGGATGAGGAGGGTCATTGGAGTGTACAGGGCGTATACTGGTGATGAGGCATGGAAAGATATTGCAGTAGGTACGAAAAGTAGTTCATGGAAGGGAAAATATGACCATGACCACAAGCTGGCACTCAATTTCAGGCACAAGGGTGTGGGAAGATTTTCTTTTTTAGGTAAGGGTGTCAGGGATTGGAATGATTTACCAAGGGGAATGATGAATAACTTACCGAAAACATTAAAAGAATTTAAAGTTAAAATTTGTAGAGGGCAAATGTAGGTGGGTGCAGGATAGGGGGAAGTTGGGTGTGTAGGGAAATTGCCACCGGAGCTTGTGCTCCATTGCAATTGCAATTAAATTAAATTAAAGTGTTCAATAACACAGATTTTCATTGTACAAATAAATATTAAAAATTAAAATTTTATATTATCTATATAGGCTCTTGTGTGCGCAGGTACTTATAAAAAGACCATCAGATTTGATAAGAACGAACCCGATTACCAAGTCTCCTTGTTTGGTTTTTATTTATTTTTAAATAGATTTCCTGTAACCAGTCTTGTATAACAGATTTCAGAGACAAATTTCGAGGTTGGTGACAATGAATCTTTTTTTTTAATGGGCAGTACATGAATTTAAAGTCTTTGCTGATTATTACATTAAGACAATTGAGTCTGGAGTGCGAAGTTTAATAGTTTAATTTTTCGCAATTAATTCAAAAGTTCCGCAACCAAATTTGCCTCGCATTTAGCAGAGATAGAAATATTACTACAGTTTATCAGAAAATGGCGTGTTGCAAATTAATTCTACAATGTCGAAGTGCGTTATTGTATGTCCACAAAAATCCTAGCTTACTGGTCACTTAAATAATGATAAAGATGGAACAAGCGACAATATAAGGTAAGGAACCAGTTAATATAAGTAACTGAGTTTCTGTTTTCTAATTATCATATTAGATGTTTCGGGAGTAGTTTACGTCGCGATACATGACGGCACAACATGACATAGAGCTTATGAAAGTTGCTTAAATAACTGATATCTAAATCCCTCTTGCCATTGGCTGTGACAAAAAGGTTCAGTTTTCACTATCGTCCAGGCTGAATTTCAACCTAACCACAATCTGCGCTAATATTGGCGCTACAAATTCAAAGCCTCAATCACACGCGCATTGATACAATCATTTTATACTAAGTTAGCAACGTCGTGTATCGCGACGTAAACTTGAACCGATGTTTCTTACCAGATTTTTGCCAGTTACTATCATTCGAGAACTGTCAGCGTGTGTTGCATTATTCCATAACTTGCTTTCATATTAAACCTTGCTTTCTGAGAAAGACTGTACAGACTGTACCGCTATTACGATAATAATAAATACTTATTTTCTTAACCATTCTACAGTTTCTTGGATGGATTAACATAGCCTGTTGAATAAATTTGTTTCTCGAGTCGTTTGTCCATCTCTTCCAGAAGTAGTTTACTTCGCGAGATACACGTCATTATCGTGGCGTTCATGAAAGCATCTTATTTATTACTAATAATTACTAAATTCCTCGTGCCTTATGCTGTAACAAGAACATTCTGGTCCAGGCTGCATTTCAACCTAACCACTCTCTCCCCTGATATTGCCGCTACAAAATCAAACGATGTAAATACGCCTTCACACATTGAATGCATCGGAACTACATTTTGAGTGGTAGCAATTTTTGTAATTCCAATTCCGGGGAATGTATATGCTAGTATATTCATGAAATGTGCCATTAGCAGCTGATACTATGACATTAAGAAACCTTTCGTATATCTGAGGTATGGTTACTATGAACAGCATTAAATTATCTAGGACAGAAGAAAAGGCGGGAACTGCACCACTTTCGGTACCTGCCAGAAACTGGTACTAACCTGTTGAAATTTACATCAGTCCCTTCTTCAACATGTCCTCTTCACGTTTTGCGATCATACATTCCAGAAAAGTCACCACGAATTAAATTAAAAATGCCTAAATATGACACTGCAGCGCTGCTATTAGTTGCCGCCGGTGGAGAATGTCCCACTCCACCCACTTTTCTGCCTGTTTAACCGATAGCCAGATTCTCGTTTAGCTACAATGAAATTTTTCACTCAGTAATTGGAACACTTGGGATCGAAAAATCTGTGTCTTAAAGCTCAATAACAGCCACCTTTTTTTTGCAAGAAAGGGGGGTTCTCTATCTATAGGGAAACGGAGTATTGATTTGGGAAGTAGATGATGACTAGGATGAGTGTGTGCCGTCTTTTTTCGTCTTTTTCTGTAAAAGTAGTTGTTAAAGTTGTCAGTTTTATGTAACTTTTCTTGCCAGGTCTATGATTACGATCGTGTTACTTACAAACTTTAAATTTGACTTCAATATCGAGCATTTCCTGTTTTTAAATAACGAATACTAAAAATACTAATATGAACTAAATTGTGAGTAAAATGAGCAAAAGTTTCTATTTTATGGTTACGTTGACAATGATTTAGTTCCTTAGTGCTCTTAATTTAGAGTGCATTGCAACCTATTGATGAAATAGTTACTATCTACAATGGAATTGGATAATAATGGCTCCATAGAGGATAACTGTAAACATATTTTATGCAATCTTGAGTCATTTCACGGTGCTAGTTTCATCCAATAGATTTCTTGAGATTCTTTGAAAATATTCTTCATATATACTGCAATAAACCCTTTTTACGAATTCTGATATCAATCAATTATTAATATCTTACTTTGGAGATGATTTTGTAATAACGATTTTTTTCAACAAAAAATTGTTTCATCATAGCGCTAGTATTTGGTAACAATTTGTAATAAATCCTGTCCTTATTTTGTTTTATTATAATTAATTTCTTAATAAGCATAAAATTGCTTTAAACAAGAATTTTACCAATTCTGTATGGAAGAGAAAAATGACCGTAACCACAAACTAGCACTTCATTTCAGGCCAATGGAAAATTGTAGCTTCTTCGTAAGGGAATCAGGGGCTGGAATTAATTAATTTTCTATTTATTTATCTATTATTTATTTCTCATGTCCAGGACAAAACATTACAAGTTGAAACAAAACAAATAAAAATAAAACAGATTTTTAATACATTAACATATATTAAAAATCTGCTTTTACAATGCTTGCAGTACTGTGACTTTCCACTATTAACAATGCGGTATATAAACGAAATGAAGCCGATAACCGACAGCCGATTCGGACGTTGGAAGATTCTGAGTTCAGTTATTTCACGTCTGAGTACCAAGTATATCTAAGTCTTCGATTGTTCTTGTGTGTGTGTGAATATGTATAGATCAGTTTGATGAATGTGATCATGTGTATTTTCCTGTTTGTTTTGCACAATAGAGATGAAATAATGAAGAGGGTTAAACATGGCTCCTGTCTATTCGGGTCTACTCTATCTAAAGATACCTAAAGGGCCACCATGTATTACGTCCCGGATCGACGGACGAAACAACTTTAAGACCCCTACACTCTATAAAACACATTATGCAACAATTATGTCTGTGTAATATCATGTTTGCACTAACTTTGGGTAGATGCACGTTGAGTTGCTTGTACAAACCTCAGTTCATTTTTGAAAATTCTTTGGTAAAGGTATCCGACAGGGAAGCTGCTTGGACATTGACGCCAGAGTATCTGTAAAGGAGGTTATCGCATTTATACGTGGTCTTCTTTCAAATTAAATTTCTTCCTAGATCGTTATTCTATACAACAAAAAGTCGTGCCTGATGTAATTTACAGGAACTCCTTGCAAC